>OZ057404.1:20671679-20797392 GCA_964056735.1 Allodiplogaster pararmata
CGCCCAATTTGGGTTTACATGTATCCGCCGCTCAAAGTTTGGAGGAAAAAAGAAGAGGGGATGAAGGAAAAGGGTAAAAAAGATGGGGAGTTTTTTGTCAATAGTGTGTGTACATGTATCCGCCGACGGGACCGATCCGGTCACTATTTAACCCCTGGTCTTGTTTTAAACATGTTCCTAGTAAGATCGAATGAGAACTTTTTTATGAATAAATTTTACGCAGAGTAAAAAGGTGCTCAAATAATACTGGTGGGTTTTTAAATCTGGCATTAGTAGCTCATTTATGAATAAACAATGAAAATGAAAGGAATAAAAAGTAAAGTTTTTAAAAGTCAACCTTCTAAATTTCAAATTTTACTCGAACTCTAGAAAGCAGCCATCAAGTGTAGAATAGTGGGAAAATCAGCTCATGACCGAAAAAATCAGTGCTAGATTTCGGTAGATGACTTTTCCAGGTCTTTCTTCTGATTTTTGTTGCCTTTACAAATTTGTTACAACAGGAAAAGAGACTGATTTATTAGGCGGAGACTTCTCCATCGAGGGGCTACGCATCTTCATCAACATCGCTCACACGATTGACAGCTATCAAGCAGGTACTTCATACCTCTTGTACCTTATTTCTTTTCAGATACTCGGTGGCACCGTGTTGTATGGGCCTTAAAATGTGCATTATCATGTGTGCGTGTGTAGCTCAGTGGGTAAGAGCATTCGCACGGAATGCGAAAGGTCACGGGTTCGGTTCCCGTCACACCACACGATTTTTGCAAAAGTTTCTGCGAACTCCTCTGCTCGGTATAAAAATCCCTTTCTTGAGATCATTGAGTAAGGATTTACAAACGGCTCCAATTTCGACAACACACTGAGAGTTGAGATGATAGTTTTTTTTTTAAATATAAAGTCTGAGAATAGGTCAAATGAACTTGTAACAAAAACGACCGTCTAATTAAGAACTTCTAAAATAAATAAGAAAAATACAAGGTACTCACCAAACCTGCAAAATTTTTCGCGGTCGCCCGCCTCATCTCCGAGAAAGAAATAAAGTTCACTTAGCTCTAGTAACTAAAAACCGGCTAATTCTCTTGGCTTCTATGTGATGCTTACAGAATGCCTCACAAAAGCTATGTTTAAACTGTGCGAGCATAATAACCGAATTTTTTCGACATGTTCAAAAATTTTTATTTTATTAACGGACGGACGGATACAATTGGGTGAATTTGAAGAAAAAAATTGTTGTTGGGTCGCCCGGTCCCCCGCCCGGAATTATTCTTTCCAGCTCATCCTGGTGAGCTATATACTATATTATGACGAATGATTTTATCGATTGATTAGAAAACATGTTGGTTTGAGGACATGGAAGACCTTGCTGGCGGTGGATTGGATGAGAGTCTGCACGGTGTGAATGGAGACACGGATGGCTGCAGTGGACCTGAGACCAGTATGTACCAGAGATACTCGCAGCCAGCGCCCAATCGAGGTTGCTCACAAGGCTGATTCTTAAAAACCCTCAGAAAGAATGTGTATATTAAGAACAGGGGTTTAATAGTCATGTCCGACCTTCTGTCACCGGGCCTTTGTCTTTTCCAAGTCATAAGAGGGGACCCTTTTGTAGAACAAAAAAATGTTTTTCGCGGGCCTCTGTTTTTTTTTATTATAAGAGGGGACCCTTGTGGGAAATTTTTTTTCCGCTTTTGGCGGGCGTCTGCACCTTTTTCTTGCACACTAAAAAACCGCTGATTCAAGGATGAGGGAACAGCAGGCCTTTGAGAGAGCGCGAGAACAAACGATGTAAAAGAGAGGATGTATGCGATAAGAGCATTTTTATCACTAGCTTTCTAGGATGCGCATAGATTTATCACTAGCTTTCTAGGATTCGCATAGGTTTATCACTAGCTTTCTAGGATGCGCATAGTTTTATCACTAGCTTTCTAGGATGCGCATAGATTTATCAGTAGCTTTCTAGGAATCACATAGATTTATCACTAGCTTTCTAGGATGCGCATAGATTTATCACTAGCTTTCTAGGATGCGCATAGATTTATCACTAGCTTTCTAGGATTCGCATAGATTTATCACTAGCTTTCTAGGATGCGCATAGTTTTATCACTAGCTTTCTAGGATGCGCGTAGATTTATCACTAGCTTTCTAGGAGGCGCATAGATTTGAAACGCACTGGGGGGTTAAAGAAACACTGTTGGTTACTCAAGCCTCTCGTTTCTGGGAAGAGTCTGTCGCTATCCGTTACAAAAAAAGACCAAAAAAATTTGTGAACGAAATAATCACAGATAACCATAGTTCCCCAAAGGTATAGTGTAACTGTTGAGAATATAGAAAGAACCACCGCTTTTCTATAATAATTAGAAGTGAGGTGAAATAGAGAGCGGAGAAGAGAGAGGTAGTCATTATTCTAGACTCCATCGCTTAAAAACGGTCTCGTCTCAAAATTCTCAGCAGTGCTGGTTGCTTTATGCAGATAACATATTAACAAAACTTGATTTGTTAAACGACATTATCTCATTGTGTTTAAAACAATACAAAAAATTAAGAACAGAGTTTCGCTGAAATGAAAGCAGTGGAAATTTTCTTTTACTGTTTTTGGAATTTGCAAGATTTTCAGAACATTTTAAGAACTTTTTTTGGGGAAGTTATTTTTGTTGCTCAAAGCCAGTGACTTTGCATCAGAGAAATTGGATTTTTAAATTAAGGTCATTTAAAAAAAAGGAATTTGTAAAAAAAAAATAAGAAGATGAGTTTAAGCCTCTTCATCTACGACACCCGCCCTCAAGAGAGTTTATTCTACCACGGATACTAACGATCCCTTGAATGCGGAGATCGATGATGACATCTATATTGATACAAAGGTTGACCTTTTTTTTAAAAATATTTTTTCTTTTTCGATTAACTTACTTTGACTTTGTTTTTCGCTTTTTGGTGTAGATGGGGTTGCTTCTCTCTTCAGTTTTCTCCGAATCGTCGGGCATCTGATTCATAGCAGGTTAATTAATATCCATGGACCAAGGTTTAAATGGAGCCGCTGAATTTGGGTTCACATGTATCCGCCGCTCAAAGTTTGGAGGAAAAAAGAAGAGGGGATGAAGGAAAAGGGTAAGAAAAGAGATGGAGTTTTTTGTCAATAGTGTGTGCACATGTATCCGCCGACGGGACCGATCCGGTCATTATTTATCCCCTGCCATGGACACTTTAATTTCTTAAAGTTTGTGATTCGTATAGGACCAAAAAACCGGGTGTGATATTTTGATGACGTTAACCACATGAGGCTGTTTCTGAAGACCTGTAAAAGAGGCGTGTAGAACAAAAAGACTAGTAGCAAGGGAACAAAAAGACTAGTAGCAAGGGAACAAAAAGACTAGTAGCAAGGGAACAAAAAGACTAGTAGCAAGGGAACAAAAAGACTAGTAGCAAGGGAACAAAAAGACTAGTAGCAAGGGAACAAAAAGACTAGTAGCAAGGGAACAAAAAGACTAGTAGCAAGGGAACAAAAAGACTAGTAGCAAGGGAACAAAAAGACTAGTAGCAAGGGAACAAAAAGACTAGTAGCAAGGGAACAAAAAGACTAGTAGCAAGGGAACAAAAAGACTAGTAGCAAGGGAACAAAAAGACTAGTAGCAAGGGAACAAAAAGACTAGTAGCAAGGGAACAAAAAGACTAGTAGCAAGGGAACAAAAAGACTAGTAGCAAGGGAACAAAAAGACTAGTAGCAAGGGAACAAAAAGACTAGTAGCAAGGGAACAAAAAGACTAGTAGCAAGGGAACAAAAAGACTAGTAGCAAGGGAACAAAAAGACTAGTAGCAAGGGAACAAAAAGACTAGTAGCAAGGGAACAAAAAGACTAGTAGCAAGGGAACAAAAAGACTAGTAGCAAGGGAACAAAAAGACTAGTAGCAAGGGAACAAAAAGACTAGTAGCAAGGGAACAAAAAGACTAGTAGCAAGGGAACAAAAAGACTAGTAGCAAGGGAACAAAAAGACTAGTAGCAAGGGAAGTACACTATTTAAAGAGGCATTGCGTGCGTGCGCAATGAAATGAAGAATAAAGTACTAAAAACAAAAAATCTTGATCAATTCAAGGAGAACACACTTTATTGCGCATAGATTTCACCCACGATGCGGTTCACACAGCAATAGTTTCATTTCTGTTTTCATTTTCCCGGTTCAGAGCAGGGTGTTTCTTAACACCCGCACAACTTTTGATTCGAGCGCATAGATTTTTTTGTTGTAAAAATTCAGAGTTCAACATTCAATTTTTTTCAATGATTTGTACCTTCCCTACTGAAAATCCGAGAAAATTTTTCACAAGCGCACAGATTTATACGTTTTTCGGGTTTTTGGAGAGCGCTTAGATTAATTTTTACCCGCAGTGTGGGTCAGAGAAACATGCTGGTTCAGAGATGTTTGATTATTGACTGAATGTTCGATGAATGCAGGATCTGTGTAAAAGAATTGCGTATGAGCTGAAGCAGCACTCTATTCCTCAAGCCATATTTGCAGAGCGGATACTGTGCAGGTACTGTATCAAAAGATGAATTTTTTAAAAATAATCTTTATTAATGTCTTTAATTTTACAAAATAGTATTTTTTTCTTCTCAACATTTATAGAGTGATTTGTTTATGCAAAAATGTGTTGTAGAACAATCACATTTGTTTTGGAATATAATCAGTATCTTACGTAACTTTTGCTTGGGGAAAATGCAAAATCAAACGCCATTACGGCTTGAAAAAGGAAGGAGAATTTTTCGAGAAATAGTTTTTGACAAGTAAAATGGCCTGGGCTCTCCCACACTTTGAAAAGTATTTGAACGCGTTGAATCTTTTCCTATACTTTTCGCAAAATTTTGATGAATTGAATTTTTATTCGCAGGTCTCAGGGAACCCTATCGGATCTACTGAGAAATCCTAAGCCCTGGAACAAGTTGAAGTCGGGCCGAGAGACATTTCGACGTATGTTCAATTGGGTGCAGCAGCCATTGGGTACGAGACTGGGCATCCTGGATCTGTTCAACAAGAATGGCGGTGAGTTGGTCTGGCCGGAGGATAAATTGGACCATATACGCTAAGGATCTTGTGTAAGAGAAACTCAAGCATGCCGGGATTTATTATTTTGTTCCGAAATTACAAGATGATTTGGGGTCGTGTGATTTGGGGCCTCTGTTTTACCAAGTCATAAGGGGGAACCTTATGTTTTCGGGGGGCGTCTGTACCTTTTTCTTGCACACTAAACAATCTCTGACTCGTGCTAAATCACGTGTAGTTAAGGAGAATTGCTTTAGGCTAGACACTCTTCAAGGTTTTGCGAGATCCGAAATTGCACTGCTTCGCTTTTCTCTACTCCATTTTCTTCATCTCTCTATCTCTCACGCTAAACTAGCTACATAATCCATCATGCTAGATAACTCTGTCATGTTTTTTTTCTTTTCTCAAGTAAAATTTTATGTTATGAGTAGACTTTTCGCAATTCTCTTTCGAATCTAATCTCCCTATTCCACATTGAGCCGGCTCTTTTATGTTATCGTCTGTTTCCTCAGTTTTCGAGTTCACTTTCTTGTCTTTTTCTTCTCGTTCTAATTTTTTTCTCGCTGTTTTTCTTCATATTTTCTCGTGTTTCTTTTTATCCTCCTTCTTTCTACTTTTCTCTCTTAATATTTCTCTCTTTTCTCTTCTTGCTCTCTCTCTCATCTATTCTTGCACGACAAAGTTTTCTCTCGGTCGTTTGAGCTATTTTCTCGTCATGCATAGCGCAGAAAAAATGATAGCTGTTTGAAGGGTTTTTTTAAAAACATTTTTTGAAAAGTTTTTTCATTGGAAGAAAAGCCTACAAAGATGGAGCGCGCATGAAATTCTTGGAGGCCGCATTATAGCGAGTAACGCAGCGCAGCCTGTGCAGTCTTACATGTGAATGTATAGCGTATGTCGGAATTGATGATTCCACGATTCTGTAGGTTTTTTGTTGTTGTTTTTTTCCACCGCACACCCTCCAGGAAACGTTTTTAATTAGCTTAAGAAGTGTGTGTCAATCAGAGATTTTTAAGTGGTTCCGCAAACGGCACAGACACCCGCCAGAGACACAAACAAACGGCACAGACACCCGCCAGAGACACAAACAAAAGTTCAAACAAAAACCCGCAAGTGTAGAAAAAAATTTTTTTTTTCTTATTCATTGATGGATGATAAAGAGAAAAAATCTCAGAAAAAACTGGATTTACTCCAATTGGCCAGTGTTAAACATACTTGAACTTGAAATACCTGAAAAAATAAATGAAAGAGCCCAAAAAATGGTTTGAAAGTTTTTCATGGGACATCAATTCAATTGAATTCTTTATTCCGCTTGAAACAAAACATAATGTTAAGTGACGAAACAGATGACACTGTCACAAGAAAAGTGAATTCAGTGAAGGTTATGAAAAGTGAGATCTAAATATGACAAGAACAATGAGGAACATTTCATTTTAGGAAAATAGGAAAGCACACAAAAAAAGCAAAGAAAGCAAAGCTTGTATCTTCAGTTGTGAACTATTCATCAGCAATTAAGAACTATTCATCCGCAATAATAACTTGAAATTCCAAAAATTCAACTCACTCTTTATCATTCGAGAGCTAACTGAGAACACAAATAAAATTGAAAAAAAAGAGGAGAAACAGAAACAAAACATTTGAAGAAACAAAGCACTTGAATTAAAAATGTATTCTAGAGTTGGTGACAATGGTCTCACAATCAAGCTTGATAAGTTCATTTCTAAAAATGCTAGAAGAGCTTGTAGAAACCAAAGAACAAGGTAACTTATTCCAGACATTAATCATTCTTGAGGCACAAGTGCTTGTTCTGCTTTGATATTTACACGGCAAGCATATTCTGTAGTTATTCGACTCTCTCAGCAAATAAGGCGATGGGCAAAGTTTAAACATATTTGAGTAATCTACTTGAATATTTCCGTGCAGACATTTATGGATGAACACAAGATCGGCCACATTTCTTCTATATTCAAGCGAGGAGATGGAAAGAAAATTCAGTCTAGCAACATAACTCATTTTGGGTAATCCGGCCCTTTGTAGTAACCTTCGTGTAAATGATCTTTGCACTTTTTCTATGCAGTTAACGAGACCGATAGTTACTGGGGACCATACCTCACTCCCATATTCAATAAGGGGTCTTATGTATGTGGTGTATATTCTGAGCAGAACTTTAATTGATTTGGTTTTAAAGGCTCTGAAGATCATGTTTATACATTTTTGGGACTTTAGGGAGGTTAGTTCAATATGTTTAGAGAATGTGATATCTTCCTGAAATGTAATGCCAAGATCTTTCACTAATGAAGTAGTTGGTATGATATTGTCTTCTAGGTTATATGTTACTTTTGGATTCCTAGGACCACAGTGCATGATAAAGCATTTTTGAGTTGATATCACAAGTCCCCAAGTCAGTGAGTAATCGGAAATGGAATCCAGACTTTTCTGAAGAGAGTCTCTGTTCTTGGAAAAAATTTTGAGGTCATCGGCATATAGAAAACCATGGACATCTGGCTCTATGTGCTCCATGATATCATTTATAAATATTGAAAAGAGGAGGGGTCCAAGGCAACTCCCCTGGGGAACACCACTGTTGTATACTTTAGGGCCTGATAATGTTTCTCCGATTGAGACTTTCGAGGACCTGCTCGTGAGAAAAGAACGGATAAGATAGAGGAGGTTGCCCGTTATTCCCACTTTTTCAAGTTTGTGAACAAGAAATCTTATGTTTACAGAGTCGAAAGCCCGTGAAAAGTCGACTAGACAGATGTCAAAGTCTATTTTTTTTATTCTGAAGCGTGAGGTAAATGGAATGAGCCTCTACCAGGGATGTTACCGTGGACCGTCTCCGACGGAAACCATGTTGTTTGGGATGTAGTATGCCATTGGTTTCCAGATATTGATAAGTTATATTGAAGATCAGTTTCTCGAATACCTTTGACATAGAGCACACCATAGTGATAGGACGATAATTTTCGATCTGAGAGCGGGGCCCTTTTTTATGAACTGGTTTGATTATTCCTTTTTTCCAGGCCAGAGGGTAGTGCCCTAAGGTTAGTGAGTTGGTGAAAATGATTGAGAGAGGTATGGCCAGTGAGTCCAGACAATTTTTGAGTAGTCTACTTGGAATAAAGTCAGGGGAAGAGTTCAGTTTCGGAGCTATTCGTTTCAGGAGATACTAAAAAGCGCAGGAAATGGTGCCCATAGCTCACCAGGATGTGTGGAAAAACTTTTTTCGGGCGGGTGACCGGGCGGCGACCAGGGGTTGAATTGAGCCGCCCAATGTGGGTTCACATATATCCGCCGCTCAAAGTTTGGAGGAAAAAAGAAGAGGGGATGGAGGAAAAGGGTAAGAAAAGAAGGGGAGTTTTTTGTCAATAGTGCGTGTACATGTATCCGCCGACGGGACCGATCCGGTCACTATTTAACCCCTGGCGGCGACCGGAAAGGGGGAGAGGGGTTCATCAAACTGTAATTTTTTTTTGAAAGATTAACTTGTGTTTATTTTTTTATCCTCAAGTTTTTTTTCCTGGGGAACCGGGCGGGCGACCGGGAGAAATTTAACAATTATGATGAGGTCAGTCGTTAAATGAGGCCCGTCTAAGGCATGTTTGTACGCGCCGCGCGAGTGGAAAAAGGAATGGGGAAAGGAAAGAAGAGTGGAAAGAGAAGTAGAGAAAAAGTGAAACAGAACGGAAGGAGAAGAGAATGTAGATCATTCTCGGCGCTAACATGTTTGCGCCAACATAGCTGGTCCGGTAACCATTTAACCCCTGGATGAGGTATGATAGTGCCGAAAAAGTGGCAAGCTAGTCAACATAAGTTCGTAAGAAGAAGTAACTGACTTTCAGAATTGCACTACGGCATCAGCACTTACCTTTCCACACCAATGGTGTATTTAACTCTAGGAATTCTTGAAATTAAAAGTTCAAATACAGGTTTTACAGTGAATCCAGAATTTTAACGAACTACATGAAAAACTTGAGAATCGATTCATGTGTGAAAAAAGGTCTAAAACACTCTAATGAGTTCGAAAACAATTATTGACTTTAAATAAATTTGAATTAAAAGTTTCACAGGTCACTTTTTGAATGTCAAGTTGTTTCTCAAATTCTCTTTCTAGTCCGAATCAGTTTTGTTTTGTTGCGTTTCGGATTGAAATTGTTTTTCAATTGACTTTTTTTGATGAAGGGTTGTTTTCACCCTCAACTTCTCTGTCTTCAATTTTTAAAAAAAACTGTTAAAAAGCGAGAATTTGAAAAAAATTTTCGTTATAAACTCTTTAATTCGTTAATTTTCAGCTATTATTTGAGTGAATTTTTTTTGGATTTTTTGAAGGAAAGGACCCTCTAAAATTCTAAAATTCAGATTTATAGTCTTAGTAAGATTTATAGTATAAATAATAAAAACTGTGAGCTCTGCTTGAAAAAGCTATTTTGAAAGTAGTTATTTTCAGTACAGAGACTAAACTCAGTTTCTTTTCTTCATAAGGAGTCCCTTTTTGAATGAAAAAAACCGAGTCTCACGATAATTTTTTTTCAAATAAAAGGGTGAAAAACAGACGCTTGCAGACTGAGGGTCTGCCTTGACCATTGAACCCCTGGTGTTAATCCTATTCTACGATGATAGGAGACAGCCTGCTCAAACTGAACTCGGAGTTTTAGCAGTGCGTTATTCAGTAACTTTGTAGTTAAACATATATTAATTCTCGCGCTTACACGGCTTCGTGTGGTACGTGCTGCCCTGAAAAGAGATGCAAATCTAACTCTGTAGAACCAGTCTTTGGTTTGAGTTGATCGTTCGAGGATCAAACTGGAACGCTCTGAAGAATGGTGAGGAAAAACTAACATCTCTAGACATTCATCAAAATAATATACGTTTTTGTTTGAACTTTTTTCTTCTACAGTTCCTGAAGAGGGCGGAGCGAACGGCAAAGTACCCGTTTTGGCCGGCCTCTCGCCCCCAACGCCGGCGCAAAACGTGCGGCATGCATCACGGAACCGTGCGCATTCCGGCATGGGAGGCGATGGAGAACCGAGTAACAAGCGACCGAGGCTGGTCTTCACTGACATTCAGAAACGAACCTTGCAGGTTATTTATGCTTTGGTAGAATAATTTAATTTGTAGTGTGTTTACTGGTTGGTGCTTTGGAAGAATGCAAAATTGGTAAGAGAAGAAAGCGATGGACTTAGCTGATAAATAGGAAAGTTACGCTTTTTGATAATGTATCCTCTGAAAAAACGTGAATTGGAGCTTGCTGGATACACATTGTTACATTAATGGATGGAGAAGATGATTATTGTTTTCGTGATTCTTGAAAGCTAGAGTTTCCCCTTGATTTCTAGCTTCATGATAATAAGCAGAGGTTACTAGAATGTATCATATATCTGGAGAGGTAATGGGCCTTTAGGCAATATTCAAAGAGACTCAACGGCCTTCGCGGGAAATGCAACAGACGATCGCAGAGCATCTACGACTGGATCTTTCCACGGTTTTCATTTGATGACTTATTTACAAGAAGAATATTATTCCCAAACCATGGTCGAGTCATTTACTTAGACTTGGTTTTTTAAATCATAGACACTGATTCATCGAATGTTTAAGTAATAGTTCATGAGCAAGCGATAGAAATAACGACTGAATAAGAGTATATGAGATGCGAAAAGTAGAGTTTTCTACAGGAAGAGTTTCAATATTCAGTTCTTTTAACGCAGAAATGGGCAACTTTTAATTTGAAATCTTCTTGATCCTAGCTTCTTTTTTTTCCATTGTAAAGACTTTTTGGCACAAAAAGCAGCTTGCGCTGTATAGATTGCTCTCGAATTAATTTGTCCAAAATACTGCTTTCGATTCCACTCATAGCTCACCAGAATGGCTGTGAAAGAAGCTTCCGGGCGGACGACCGGGTGACCCTTTGCAAACAGAGACATTTTTTTCGGGGACACCTAATTTTATCCGGCCGTTGATAAAATTTGTTTAAAGTCTTTTTAGATGAATATCATACAAGCAAAGTTATAACATAGCCTTTATGGTGCATTTTGTAAGCATAACATAGAAGCAAAGAAAGTTAGCCGGTTTTTAGTGACCCAAGCTACATTGTTGAAATAAATTTATTCCTTGAAAATCAGGCGAACGACAGGGAGAAATTTCGGAGGTTTGCTGAGCTATGATTTTAATTCGATTAATTGATAAGTTCTGTCTTTCTCGCCAGGTAGCGAACTTCTTCATGAACGCGCGCCGCCGCTCACGCATCGGTCCATCGGAAGGAGACGAGCCGGCGCCCTACCAACAGGTGCAAACCATAGACCCGCACCCGTATGATTACTCAGAGCTGCAGGCTGACGTTTCCGCCTCGGTTCACTCCCCTTCTCCCCCTGATTCCCACTCACCCAGCAGCTCTTTTCTGGGTGAAAATGCGGCCGCTGATGGCTCTCCATCACTAGAGGAGCACCTAAGACAGACCAATCAGCGGCGTATGAAGCAGGAGAATGACTTTCTTCGGCTATTGGTGGAGCCAAAAGAGGAGCCACTGGAAGAAAGAGGGGAGGAGCATAGGGAGACGGAGAGATCGGTTACGGTGCTCTGAGAGGACGAAAAGGGGTAGGGCAATAGTGTAGAAGTGGCAGTGAGATCGGGAAAAAGTTGGGAAGCCATCGAATAGCTTGTTCTTGTGTTGTGATGTGCACGTTTGCAGTAGAGCAGTTAGAAAGCCCGCCGTTGGTTTTTCAGGAGAATGGTCAAGCTCGAAGGTAATGGTCTGGTTGTAATACGCTAACATACAGGTCTCACATTGCACGCTTTTCCAATGGTTGAATTGGAATTTCTTGTTTTGATATTTGGCTTATGTGTAAGAACTAGCCGCCCATTTGTCCAGTTTTTTTTGTTGTTGTTTTTTGTTGTGGTTTGTTTCCTACGCTGAAATAAACGCTTGTGTTATTTTTCTAAAATTTACACCTATTTTATTTTGTCATATTTTTTTTCTAAATTTTAATGTTCACCACTGTATTACAGTTTGTACGGGGGTAGTTGTTCAAAAGCAATTCAAATATTTGAGAAAAAAAACTTAGAATGAGAATTTTTTATCTTATATGAAGTGTCATACTTTTCACAAACTTCTCCATTGATTACGTTGAAATGAGCTAAAACATTTCCTAGTTCTAATAGATTTTGTAAGAAATTATTATTTATATCTCTATAAATGTAAATTGTTAATTAATATGTCCTTGGATACACTTTGGATAAATCAGTTTGTAGGCCATATTACTTTGGAAAATACTTGCTCTCTATTGTACAGCATCGTTATTCAACGGAAAAAGTTTCCACTTTAGTATTTTTTCCTTAAATTTTTCTCCTTACAGAATTTACTCTGAAAAGTCGGGTTTCATATATATATATTTATAGTCTACGAAATTTTTTAAAAAGTCATTCCTTATATATTCTCTACTTTTGTCTCAATGTTTTCAACCTTCCACGTTGCTAAAGTTTTTTATTCGCACCAAAAGTTTGTGCTAATCATATTCATTACAGACAGAATTTAATTCAATGAGTGGTCGGTCTGACTCCGGAAATTCGATTTCTGTTAGATACTTCTTTGTTACAGATGTTCGTGTTTACTAGTTACATGTTGTCTATTTTATCGTGTTGCTGTTGCCGCTCTGCCTTCTATCTCAGTAATAATTTGCTTACACTTCACACCAATTATAAATGTCGTATGTTGGCTCATCGCATTGCACGCACAGCTAGAATTCAACCTGCACCCTTCTAATCTCACACGTCGAGTGCTAAACCGATTAGAAACCGTTGTTATACAAATATCATTTGCATTTGTTGAAAAATCTAATTAAACGACCGCTCTTCGAGCGAGGGAGTCTGGAATAATGAGAAGCGAGTCTGGAATAATGAGAAGCGAGTCTGGAATAATGAGAAGCTCTTCATTCTCTGCACATTGTCTCTAGCTCGATTCCCTCGCTCAAATAATGATCGTTTCACGGAATTCTCAACAGTGCTCGGTTTAACGATGGCAAACGGCCGCTTGAAATCACGCCACTGTTCGCGTTTATGGACCCCCCTACCAGAGGTTCCATGGGTCAGATGAGAGGCTTTTTTTATACGGTCTCGTTAGCCTAAGCCGTAAGGGCTCGTTAGCGTAAACTTTTTTCTAAGCCTAAGCGTTTTTTGATGTAAAAATATTTTTTGTAAATGTATATAAGTCAGACGTATGACCCATGAAACCTCTGGTACGGGGGTTCATAAACGCAAACAGGGCCGGAATCACGAAAAATTACAACTCCAGCGTTTTTTCACGTGCAGATGTGAGCACCGTAACCGCAATAGAAGCTAACAAAAGTGCACCACTGGTGTTGTGAGGTTTGAAAACACGACGTTCGTTTGGATTGGTTCTGAAACTTTCATCTATAATAAAAATTAAATTGTAGTGTATGTTATGTAAAGAGAATTCAAGAAGTGTGGGTTTGAGGTATAGCTTTTTATTGGCAGCTAAATAGAATTGAACTATCGCACGGGCCAAAACTAGTCCATGAGGCGGAAATGAAGCCAGTCAAGTCTCTTACCGGAAGGGAGTGTGTACACACACAAACACGAGGACACATTGCTAATCATTGTGATAGTTCTATCTGCTTCAAAGGATTTGTTCAATCAGTCATAATTGCAATTGATTAAACTATGAATTGGTGAAAACGCCAGTCCTCCAAGCAGGATGTAGTTCAGTCATCTCTAACATCAATGTCACGCGCTCGAATTTCCGGACAGAGATATGAAAGATGACTGGGTTAGAACCCGCTTGGTGAACTGGCTTTTTCCTCTGTGATAGTTCATTCAATTGTAATTTCGATATAAGGTTATGATCATCGAACTGATTTTTAGAAGAAATGAGATATTAAAGCTGCTGTAGACTGGGTTTGAATGAGTCTGTTTGTGCAGCTGCGCCCGATCACTCCGCCGCCGGATTCACCGCCACGGCCGACGGTGCGCCCACGTGCCTCTTCTTCCATGCTGCGCCAGTCCTCCGTGGCTGCTGCTACCCACATCGAGAACACCGTAGCAGCCGTTTGCGAGAACGCGCTCGCCTACTCTAGAAGAGTTCCGAGCGCTGAAGAAGGCATTGAGTATAAGGTTAGCAGTCTTCAGGGGTTCGGTAAGAGAGAGAGTAAAATGCACGTTTCAAGTATAGAAGGAGTACCTTAGATTATTTGAGGGTTTGACTGAGTTGACAACACACGTTTAAAAGCCAGTTCATCGGACGGTAATTAGTAGTTTTCTCATGTTTCGTCTTTTCTAGACGCACAAATTCTCTTAGTCTTTAAACTGTTTATCTCAGTATCTGTTGACTGTTAAAGTAGCTAAGTTGATTGGATAAGATGAAGTATAACTGAAATAGATCAATAAATCTGCTTTTGTGAGTACAGATAATGTTCCAGGGAGATATGGATGACTCACCACTGGACGTCGCCATCAAAGAGGAGGACCTCTGCGAGGAGAATGGGGAGGAAGACGGAGCGATGGCTTCTGGAGGCTCGACCGTTGTCGACGCGGATGACTCAGTCAACGCTCCCTCCATCTCGGGCCTTTTGCAGAAAGCACCCAAAGGTAACATTCGCTATATTTACACATGTTCGTACATGAAAATAGTTATTTCGGATTGAATTTTTAACATTTTTATGCCTACCTTTGAAGTAGTACATATAAGGTACCTATAAAGTAGTACATAGACATATAAATAACGTAGATATGAAAAGAAAAAAGTCACACGCAATATAATTGAGATAAGTGAAAAAGGATGTTATCAGGCAGTTAAAAGTCTTATTCTTATTTTTGCTGGGTAAAGTTTGATTTAATAATTCCTTGTATTCAGTCAGATAACTAGAAAAGAATGTAATATACATACTTGCCATATCTTGTATCTTGCCCTATAATATACCTTGCCTATAATACCTATAAGATACCTAATATAATAACAATATCTTGCCCTATAATATACAAAACTATCTTGACTTGATAAATAAGAATTTAAAATGTTATCTACATATATCTGTGAGATATCGATTGGATCTGCTGAGAGTCCTAAGAATCTTTCAAATTAGATCCAGATCGAAAGGATCTAATTTGAAAGAGGAAAATTTTCTCAAAATTTTATACAATTTTTAAATTGCTGTTGGCTGGTTATTCGGAGCAGTTTTGGACACCGTTCCAGGAGATCGCATTGTTTCCCTGTTTAGAACACGAGGAGGAGAACGGTGTGGAGAAGCCTTTGACAGAGAAAGAGGAAAACTGCGTAACGAGTGAAACCGTCGGAGCTCCCACCAGCAATGGCGGCATCCGTTCGGAAGCCCCACCCTCATCGCCGAGTTGCCATGCTGTAACTCTCTCTCGTCCCAATCCTCCCTCCTCTTCGTCAACGCAACTTCGGAGAGAATCACTCCCGTCTCACGGAAGTTCTCGGACCACCACAGCAACTGAAGTCTGAAGTGGTTAATTATGTATACAGTAGTTCGGATGCATAGTGTGTACGGTAGCCTCACGGTAAATCAGCGCCACAATCAATCAAACACTCCACAATTTTCATTCTAACCCGGTGCTATCTTGTGTGTCCTCATATTTTTCTGCATTAAGTGTACCCAATTATAAGGCAGACAGAAACACTATATATCGTTTCTTATTCAGCTAAACTTATTCAAGTGAAAACTGAGTTGAAGACAATTGAATTTCTATGTTTTACGAAAGATTATTCGAATGAAGAAACTCGCATTTTCTACCGTACTCCTCTCGCAGATAATCACACTATTACTCCCTTATGAAGACGGGCCTCTTGTTTTCCTTCTCTTATGTGTGCCCTCGTTGGTGATGAATGTCATGTTCTCTTGCGAGGCCGGTCCCCGCCAAAAAGTTTTCCCAAGCAGTGCTATAACAGAAAGTATATCCTTAGTCCACTGAATTTGTTCCGCTTCCTGTCAACTTCTCACTATTAATCCCTACACGGCACTTTATAAGTTTGTATAGTATATTTAAAATTCATCCTGATTTATGATTGAAAACTGCGAGGTATTGGCTCGTGAATACCGGAAAAGCTGTTCTTACTAACTCCTATACCGTTTCTCAGAAATACGATTTTTTTAAAAATTGGCTCAGACCATAGCCGCATCCTTAGATACTTCGACATCGACCGACCTCGTAGATCTTTTTCGCGTTCAAAAGGCACAATAACGTATATGCATTCTGGTTAGGTTTCCTGAATGTTTTCTCTCTCGCGCTCGCTGACTGATTACTGCCCTAAGTAAGGTAAAATGTGTCCGCTCTTCTAGACCTTTAGTTGTGAATTTCGTTTCCTCTGTGCGCGATTGCACGTTCTTCGGAAAGTCCCTCCCCCGCTCACTCTTCGCCCACCGCTCTCTTCTGATACATTCGGACTTCGTTCGTCATATTCTGTTTGCCGCATGTTTTTTTCTGATTCAATTGGACATTGCATATACTTGTATGAATATTCCGTTAATAATGTTTGAAACATAATGATCAGTATAATTATTTTGGCAGTTTGCTTGCATGAAAGAACATCAAAGCAGAGGAATCAGCGACTAATTTACGTCCTTGGACGTCTTCGCCTAGTCAGTTGTGGCATTAGTCTCCGCCCCTTCTAGTGACACAGCACTGATAAAAGTCGGTGGCTTATATGTATACCACCTCCTGCCGTTTTTTCAATCGCTTTTCGCATCTATTCGATAAACGGCTAGTAGCTTTGAATGTATGTGTAAACGAAATTATAAGTTTCCGATCCCTTCCTAAATCTGCTAATGTCGATGTCGCTCTCTTCATAGAAGCTTGTGTATGGTTGAAGTGACAGAATTTTATTGATTGATATTTTCTTTCATTCACCTGCGGAAACTGTAAACTCATGGAAAAATAAAATGCAGATGTATCCAAATAGGTCTCATAGTTCTTATTGAATAGGTTTTCCGTGACACTTTTCTGCTATAAGGGCGGAGCTTCTTCGGAGGTGGTGAGGCGAGTTTATGTGGATTTTGTTTGTGAGGAGTCCTAGTGAAGGACTCATTTCATGAGAAATTTCTCATAATCATATGATAAATGTTGGTTGTCAAATAAATTGTATAATAACGATAAAAAAAATTATGATCAAATGCTTTAAATTTTATATGCATGTTAATTAACATGTTAATAATAGAAAACATTCATTATATGGGTTATGCTTATATCCTTTTCAGAAAAAAAAAACAAATACACGTTTGAAAATAAAACCATTTATTTCCGGAACTGTGGAAAAAAATGTGAAACTCAATTTAAGTTTAATAACAGGGTGAGTCGTATTAATAACAGCAAGATGGTACTCAAATCAACAGTTTTCGAGATTATACATTCCTCTTTTTTTGATTTTTTTGTCTATATACGACTTATTGTATATTTTATTGTATATATTCTATATACGACGATTTTATTGTCATTCTCTCTAGTTGGCTCACCCTTGAGCGGTTGCTTCTTCATCATGGGTGGAAAACGTAACCCTCTGCCTCCTTCCCCTTGCAAGCAGTGCCCCGCGTATGAAAATAAACTTGAGGAGATGATGGAAAAAATACTCCGCCTTGAGAGTATTGTCGAACAGCTCGTCAATCGTCTGAGCTCTCCCCCTCCTTCTCCTCCCACCCCAGCTGCGCCGGTGACCTCTGCTATACCTTCGCTTCTCTCCCTTTCCCCCCACATCATTGCTTACGACGCCGCCGTCAAAGCAATGACTACCGACAGAAAAATGATCGAAGAAAAGTCGGAAAACATCGTTTGTGTCGGCCTCCCTGAACAGGAAAAAGATGAAAGGACTGACGCCGCAGATCAAGACTTCCTCAAGTCTCTCTCTCGGGACCTCAATCTTCAACAAGTCGCCTCCGCAAGATTTAAGAGGTTCGGTGACCCAGAGAAAAAAAAACGAATTCTCAAAGTATTCCTTGGATGTTCTACTCTGAGGAATCAAGTGCTCCAGCAAATTCGACGAAGACGCCCTGGTCTTCCGTTTATGGTCTTCCGCACACCTACATCAGGGAAGATTTAACAAGGGAGGGCCTCGAAATGGAAAGAGAAGTCAAGAGAGTCGCAAGGGAAAGAAATCAAGTTCCAGGCGGACCGAAATGGAAAGTAGTTGGTACAAATCTGATGCCGGTACGGTCGACGTCCTTTTCCTACCAACCGCAGCCGACTGTGACTCCGATGAGCACTGGGTCGTCTTCGCCGATAGTCTCTCCTCCTGCAGCGATTGGTCGGTCTCAACGGAACAATACGAGGAATAAATAGGTCAGTGGCGGTGTAACCCCCTTTTCATTTCCCTTTAGCCCTCCTCACCATGCTGACCTTAAGTCAATTAATTGCATTTCTTTTAATGCTCGTTCTCTTCGAAATAAAGTATATAGCCTGTCATTTCTGCTAAATTCACACGTTTATGATGTATTAGGAATAACTGAGACTTGGTTGACAAGCCAAGAGAATGATTCGCTAATATTAAGTAATTCCGGATATCAGTTTTTCCGCTGTGATAGGAGCTGTTCAATGAAAGGAGGGGGGGCTGCCTTCCTTGTCTCTTCTCGTATTTCCTGTTCTCTTGTTTCTACTTGCTCAGATGACGGCTTTGAAGCTGTAACCATTGATGTATTCCAGGAATCATTATCATCTGCTTCAAATAAGCTAAGATGTGTTTGTGTGTATCGTTCCCCTTCCTGTTCCAGTTCTTCTCTCTCTAAACTATTAATGTATTTTTCTCCGCATTCTGATGCCCTTAATAGACGTCCTTTATTGATTGTTGGTGATTTCAATTTGTCATTCATTGACTGGTTGAATCTCATTGCGCATAGAGAAGGCCAGCACGAAGTTTTCCTTGAATTCATGACAGATAACTTTTTTACTCAGTACGTTGACTCTCCAACAAGAAATGATAACATTCTCGACCTTTTGCTGACCAATGTACCCCTTGTGACTGAATGCTATGTTATCGGTCGTTTTAGTGGTAGTTACCACAACATGGTCTCATTCAAATTATCATTCAATACCCTTTCATTATCATCTTCCCCTTCCTTCAAATGCTTCAATAAGGCGAACTGGACGGCTATTGAATGTCAACTTGCTTTTCACGACTGGACCCAGGCTTTAGCTATGATGGACGTTGAATCAGCTAATAATTATCTTGTTTCCTTCATTCATTCTCTGATTGAGAAGTATGTATGTACCAGTCGCACATCCTAGAGATGAAACGTTTCGTTATCCCTCTCTTCTTCGTAGAATGTATCGCAAGTTAAAACTTATCTCTGAAACCTCCATATTCCGATTACTGCATTAGAAAAACGGCTGAATTTGATAGGATGTTACATGAATTCGAACTTCGTCAGGAAGCGAAGTTGATATTACGAGGGAACCAGAATTCTTTCTTCACTGCTTGCAGAAATCGCTTAGTTAATAACATCAATCAGGACATGCCCATGTTGATAGATGATCTAAAACGAGAAATAACTTTGCCATCCGAAAAAGCTAAAACCTTTTCTTGTTATTTTTCATCGGTTTTCTCGAAGCCCTTGCATATTCCACTACTGCATCCTTTTTCTCCTGAAGTTAATGAACCATTCGATGTCGATTGTATCACAGAAGATATGGTTCTACGTGCTCTTTCGTCTCTCAAAGCCAAATTTAACACCTCAAATGATGGTATTCCTAACATTTTCTTGAAAAAATTTAGTTTTGCACTAGTCAAGCCTTTATGCATTATCTTTAATAACAGTCTTCTCTCGGGAAACGTGCCAACTTTATGGAGAAAATCTATTGTTAAACCAGTGCATAAGTCTGGTTCGCGGAACTCCGTGAACAATTATAGGCCGATATCTCTATGCTGCTCATTGTCCAAAGTTATGGAAAAAATCATTTTCACTGAAATCTATTCGTATCTTGAGAGAGAAAGGTTGTTGTCTCCTTCTCAAGCAGGTCCAGTTCAAGCAGGTTCTCAAGCAGTCAAAAAGATCCACAGTTACATCTCTTGTTGAATCTCATGCTTATATCGTTGATTCCATAGCGCAAGGAATTCCAGTTGATGTTGTCCTGCTTGATATAAGCAAAGCCTTCGATTCAGTTGATCACAGGCTCCTTCTCCATAGAGTTTATTGTTATGGTTTTCCGTCTCATATTGTCAAGTGGTTGAGTAGTTACTTAAGTCAACGTACTCAGTCAGTATGTATCAATGACGTTCTCTCTGACCCCGTTTTAGTTACATCTGGAGTACCCCAAGGCTCTTCATTAGGCCCTTTGTTGTACATTGATTCTGTTAAAGAAGTTTTTCCTCCTAATCTACTCTTTTCAATATATGCTGATGACATTAAAATTGTATGTCGTGTTCCCTGTTCTAGAAATGACGTACAGTTTGCATTGAACTGTGTTGCTGATTGGTGCGCAGAGTGGAACTTGAGTTTGTCCATTTCTAAATGTACTGTTCTCCACCTTGGCTCTTCTAATTCTCGGACTGCTTACTATATCAATAATCAACGCATTGTAGCAGGAAACTCGGCCAAAGACCTCGAAGTAATAGTTTCGGATGGATTTTCATATCGGGACCACATAAGTGAAAAGTGCCGTAAAGCGTCGTCTATTGTTAATATGATTTTGAAAGCTTTCAAGTCACCATCTCTCTCTCTTCTGACATCTGCTTCCAAAATTTATGTATTGCCTCTTTTGGAATACGCTAGCGAGCTCTGGAACCCGTCATCTGCGGGTCTAGTAAAACAGCTCGAGAAAGTTCAAAGTTCTTTTACGAGAAGAATTCTAGTGAGAGCCGGCCATCCGGCCCTTCCGTATTCGGAGAGATTATCCCTTCTGAACCTTCAAACCCTCGAACATCGCCGAGCTCTTGCTGACCTTACTTTCATTCATAAATGTATACATCAGAAGTTTGAAATAGATACTAAAAATTTATATCAGATATCTGCCGTTGATCGCTTTTCCCGACATTCTCATCCTCTGCGTCTTGTTATGCCTAAAAATATCAACCAGTCTTTCTTATCTACATGTGTTTCTCGTCAATTATCGGTATGGAATTCTTTGGATTACGAAATGGTAAAAGAACCTAATAGCATGATATTCAAAAGAATGTACTGAATTTGCCTATTCATGTTATTGTGCCTCTTTCTCATGTTTTTGATAGTTGAATGAATGATTTATTGCACAGTGCGTGTTGCATTTCAGGTAAAAATAGATAAAATTCACATGTAGTCAATTCACAGGCATTTCACTTTTTCAGAGAAAAATGTGAGAAATTTTAAAGGAAACTTAACAAAAAGAAATAAATTCAAATTCAAATGAATTCAAATGTAATTAGTTGAATAACTAATTCATATTTATCAATCATTCCTCCCCCCTCCCTTTCCCTTCCCCTCATGATGAAGCGACCGTTCGCTCATAAACACACCGCCACTAGAAAGATAGTCCATGCATATCCGCAATCATCATTGTTTCAATATCATGTGTGCACGGAATAAAGAATGAATGAATGAATATATAATAAAAAATTATTTATTTATTGTTCCCCAATAGAAGGGACGAGCGTGAGAGGCGCGGTGTACCTAATGAAAGCGCCTTGATCCTCGCCAAGTGATTTCGTCTTCCATCTCTTGCTGGAATTCAAAAAACGAAGTTTTAATCGTTTTACAAGTCGAGATATCAGGAGCAGAGCTGCGTCTCCACATCAGGGATGATTTTTTCGTTTTCGAATTTTTCGGAAAAAAAAGTTTTTGGAAAGTCGAAAAAAAATCGAGAGAAAAAATTCTAAAAAGGGCTCTGATACGTTTCTAGTAACAAATTAATATGTGACAGAAAGGTTTAGGTGCTGTGTAATACCGTATTTTTCAGTGCATACTTTGTTTCATTCTTTTGATATTTTTTTAAAACCATTTATTATTAAAACTTGTTATTTCCGAAGCGGAAATCGACTTACATATAGTCGAGTGATTAAGGGCGAGAGTGATGGGTCTTTCCTCATAATTTTAGAAAGTTCTTATGATCCAAACACTATGTAACATACATAGTCCAAAAAAAACATAGTCACTATGTTTATGACTAACTTCGTAATGTTCAGTAGAATTTAAGATGTTTGTTGGTTAAAACAGCTTGAAATGACTCTCGAGTCTAAAATGAAATAAAAATTGGAATATAATTTTTCTGGCATAAAAACAAAGACTCTTGGAAGGAAAACCAGATGCTTGCCGACAGAAAGACAAACATGACCACGAAGCTCCTGCTCTAGATTAACCTTTTAGAAAGGTTCAGAGAAAAAAAAACCATTATTTCGTTTTTTCTCTCTTTTTCTCTTCCTTTTTCGACTGTTTTTCTCGCACATCCCTGCTCCACATACTGGATTTGACGACAACAACAGAAAAGTTTTCTTTGTGAATCATCGTTAAAAAACATTGATTAAAATTTTTGCGGTGAGAATTTTCTTGAAAAGAATAGTGACTATTTTTCCGCCTCGATAATGTGTTCTAGAACACATCGACACTTCTTGCGTTTAGTTGATCGATGGATTCAAACATTGTTAAAACCTCATCAATCTGTTCCAGATCTCAAGAAAAGATGATTCGACTCACCACGAGTCCTCTGAGAAAGGCCGCCTTTTCTTTGAAGAGTTTTGAAAAAACTATGTACTTTTGTCGCGGTTAAGACAAAGAAGAGATCGTAGTGACCAATAAAGCTAGTTATCGAATCAATAAAGACGTAGACATCGACTTCTCTCCTCATATACTGTACAACATCCTCAGAAAACTACCAGTTAAGTTCAACAACTTTTCAGAAAACATCAACCAATTCATTCTCAAACAATGTGTTCTTTCACTAGCTCTTTGCACCAAAAGTCCAGGTGCATAGTATTTTTCCGATGAAAACTTAACGGATTAAGCAAATCATACAAAATTCTCATCAAAACTTATTCAAATAGTTTGGGGGTATAACTGCGTTTTCAAATTTCAAACAGGCCTTCTTTCTCCTTGACAAAGGCGCGAAGTCGCTTGTGGAAGGCACCCACCGCGTTGGACAGGTAAGCGACGTCAAGATCATCCCACGTCTTCTGTAGGGCGCGCTTCAGACTTCCCGAATTCTTGTTTGGGAAAGCACAGACTTTGCTCTGAAGGACCGACCACACAGAGAAGTCCAGAGATTCAAAGCACGTGAGTACGGAAGCCATTCGGCGTAGTTGATCTTGCACCACTTTAGCAATGAGTCCTGCTGGAACGTCCATTTGCGTCCCGTGAAGTGAGCCTGGCGTCAGGGAAATACTTCCTTCATGAGAATGTCGTTCAGGTAGTTATTGGCATTCACTTTACTCCCTGCTCGACGAAAACGAGTGGAGTCTTGCCAGTCGCGCAAATACCGGCACAGACCATGACAAAAGCGAAATGGCCATTTCTCGAGACGTAGCGGCCACTCTTATTGGCATCGTTGACCGATTTCGACCAAATCCTATCGTTCTTGTGGTTTAAGGACTGCTCAATATTGAACAACTTCTCATCGATGAAGAGAATATCCAAACAGTCCAGCGGCTTGAACCGCTTTGACAGTTCACGACATCTCCGAAGACGAGTCTTCTTCATCTGGTCCGTCAATGCGTGAGTTTTCTGCAGCTTGATGGGGCGAAGTCCGATGCGAGATTTGACGATCCTACGAACAGAACTATTCGAGTTTTCCAGCTCCTTTGCGACTTTTCTGATACTCCGCTTGGGGTTATATCGAATCTTGTCTCGGATGCTTCTCACGTTGAAGGAAGTGGTCGTGGTCACTGGTCTGCCGCTCCTGGGACGGTCATCCGTCGTACCAGTCTCACGAAAACGACGTATTGTGTTGAATGGTCCTGGGGGAGAATACAGTGGTTCTCGCGATGAGCTTTTGAGTGTTCCCGGACTGGTTCAAGCGCAGAATGTCGTATTCACTTCATTGACAAACATAAGTATATATATTTTATCTACATTTTCAGTGCAAAAACAGTTTCCAGAGAATTTTTAACCGCAGACAGGTCAAACTCTGCATTTTTTTGTATGTATCATTTACAATATGTCTCAACATAACCTTGTATTGTAAAATGTCGATTTAAAAAAAATATATATATATAAATATACATAAACGGAATTAGACTTGTCATGGGGACATTTCAAACTGATGAGATATTCTTCTTCCGGTTCGTCCTCACACACCAACATGAATTTTGTAGTTTGTAAGTGTATCTGTGAAGTGGTAACGCCTGTAGAACGAGGGTGGTGAGCTGTCTCGACGATGTGGCGAGGAAGGGGGCGATGATGAAGACAAAGAAGAAGACGAGTGGAAAGAGAGGAGGGGTTGTAGATAGAGACGGGTAGGGGGAGAAGAGAGGGGAAGAGAAGAGAGAGGAAGGGAAGAGGGAGTAGAAAAAGGGGAAAAAGATGAGAGAGTTTGGTAGGGAAGGGGCGAAGGGGGTGGAGAAGAACTTTCTGAAATAGAATCCAATGTATTAGAAAAATGGGATTTCTTTTAGTCGTCTTAGGCGATGAATGGAAACTTACAAGACGCAGACGTTTTGCAATTAATCATTACCTAATGTAAAAAAGGCTCTTACCTAATCTCTTTCATCAGCTTCCTCGTGAGGATGACTCTCCTGTAAAAACAGCACACTAGAAATAGATAAGTTGATAAGTGGTGGTTCAGTGGAAGGGTATATTGAGGTCAAGCCTCTGTTGAAAGTAATGTGTAATGACTCGCAGAATCGATTCAACGATTTATTTTAACAAACAAAACAAACAAACGTTAGATTGGTGAGGACGAGGGAATTCGAATTTGAGCTGTTGAAGCTCTCCAGTGTTGCTTTCGCATCTTTCAGTGAATTTGCAACGAAATTCGTTTGTCGTTTGATGCCACTCAGACCTTGTTGAGCATTGGTGTAGTTTATATCTGGTTTCGCAGTTCTCTCTGTGTCTTCTTTCTGTCTTGAGTGCTGTTTTGTTGCAATCTACTCCCTTTTTTCTTCCATGTTCCAGGAAGGGTTCTCCGGATTCGCAGTTTTTGGAACTTTTGCGGCGTCCATGCTCCTTCTTCTTGTTTGTATCACTCTCTTTGAGGGCAATCTCAACTCTTACTCCTGAGTTGAGTTTTTCCAAAAGCGTCGACTCTCAACAGAAGGGATTGACCGCAAAACAACGTCGACTCATCTAGAGAACTGGTTGTTTGCTCCCGCGGGTTCATGTCGTGCTCCGTGGGCCCAGCCTCCTCGCATCCCAGCAGCTGCTGGGAACGCGGCGGCTCCTCCTTCTCCTTGGTCTTCTGCAACCAATTCTATCTTAGGTGGAACTTATCAGTGGAATAGAGAACTCAGAAGACGATTTTATTCGATTGGGTCTCGATTGCTACCGATGAGTATTGGAGCGAGTGGTAAATTGCACCTTCAAAGTTTTTTTTCGGTTCTCGTTTTCTAGCCCTTTGTGTTCTCAAAAGGCAAAAACTCAGTTGAGTTCATGCTTTTGTATCAACTTTGCTTCTTTTTAAAAAAAAAAATTGAATGCATTCGTGCTGTTCCTGTTTTATGAACTCAGATGTCATCATCATTTCAACACGAATGTTTTCAAATTCACTGAATGGTTCACTAGTCTATATTTTATTGCTTTGATGACGGCTATGTGAATAATTTATTTGAAGACTCAGTCTAAACCCGGTACCGTTTTTTTTTCTCTGTTTCAACTTCGGTAGAGGGAAAAAATACAATTTCTCATAGTTCAGTCTTGGCGCTTCTACAGATGACGGCAACACTCCGGCATCTCGCAGGGTATGCATCAGGGAATAAGAGACAGATTTTGAAACTGCATTTCTGTTTTGAGATTCGAATTCATGGCCAGCATAAGTGGGCACTTTTCCAGTTCGATGAGGCTTCTCCCCCTCTATTTGGGGCGCGTTATGTAGGATTCTGATGCAAAATGATGCTCCTGTTCTTTCTCAATTTCCTCTCTTTCTCATTCCCTCTCCCTCTCAAGGCTTAGTAATAGTTTACGCAGACGAGGCCGTACGTCTAAGGTCGATCTTGGCGCCAAATTTTTCTCTTTCTCTGCAGGGCCGTTACAGAATTACACCGTGGGCACTGTGGGCACTGTACACCGTACAAATGTACACCGTACACTGCGGCCGTTACAGAATTACACCGTGCAAAAAAAAGCGTCTGCTAAGTCGATGTTTTTCTCTCTGAACTGGTAAAAGAACCCTTCTGGACCTTTCGCGTCGTACGGCCTCGTTAGCTAAGCCGTACGGCCTCGTTAGCTAAGCCGTACGGCCTCTTTATCATAAACTTTTACTAAGCCTAAGCGTTTTTTAATGTAAAAATAACTTTTTTGATGTAAAAATAAAACGCGAAGGGGGCCGCGACGCGACCGCAACGCGTTTGTCCGGTGAACGGAAAAAGTGCCCAAAAAGTGCCCAAAAATAAATAATTTAAGTGTGCACGGTGTAATTCTGTAACGGCCGCAGTGTACGGTGTACATTTGTACGGTGTACAGTGCCCACGGTGCCCACGGTGTAATTCTGTAACAGCCCTCTGCAGCGAGAACAGTTTAGCGCCAAATCCGAGACACCGCCCCCAGAGGAAAGTGGGGCGGAGCCTACGTCGAACTGGAAGAGTTCCCACAAGTGATTCCTGGCAAAGACAGGTAGTCAACAGGTTTATACTTTTTCGACCCCAAAATTCTCATAGTTCTGTACTTTTTTGTTACTGATCCCTCCTCGTAGCAGAGTACGCGCTCCCCTTATTTTAGAAAGAGAGAATAAAGCAGTTGGGATCAGGGCCGTTCATTGTTGGTTTTTCGGTTTTTTGGACAACTTTCGAAAAAAAAACTTTTTTAGAAAACTCGAAAAACCCAAATGTCGAAATAATTTTTTTGGCGAAATTTCGAAAAAAAAAAGGTCCAACAAAACTTGTGACATTTTAGAGTACTTCCCCCTTGCTTTCATGCTGCCCTAAAACACGGCCTGGCTCGATGAAATTCCTTTTTCTTAATTGTTCTCTTTCTTTCTTTTTTCTTTCTCTTTCTGTTCTTTTCCTTTCTTTTTAAATTATCTTTATAAATTTTGGGGAAAGGAAAGGGGGGAGGGGGAGGGGGGTTTACCTAAGCAGGGAAGGGAGGGGGGCCCTAAAGCGGGAAAAGGGGAGGAAGATGACCCTACCTAAGCGAAGGGGGTGGGGGTAGGGCCCTAGGAAGGGAGGGGGAAGGGGGGCTTTAAGGAGAAAGGGGGGAAAGGGAGTTTTCATGAATAAAATCTCTTTCTGAGAAAAAAATCTTTGGACGGCTAAGGGAGAATAAAGCCAACTTTTTACTAAGCCTAAGCGTTTTTTTTAATGTAAAAATAATTTTCTGATGAGAAAATAAAAATTTGCAAAAGTCACAGCGAATCCATCAGAGCGAATCCGAACTCTCACCGAGCTACTCACAGTCGAGCACACTCACCCCTACACTAAAGTGCCTCATAGTAGATTAAGACAGAATAGCAGTTATGAACGTAATTGAGCCAGGCCGTTTTTTTAAAGTTGGCTTTCTGGCAACTTCTATTCCACTTGTTGATTTGTTTCAACAGATCACAACTTTCTTTGTTCTAGAGTAAACGAACAGCAGGAATACGTATGTTACGAAATAGAGCATCGTGATAGGCGATAAGCCTACATATGTGGGGAGGAAAAACAAAATTAGAAGTGCGAGGAAAACGACTAGGAACATGTACATATAAAGATGGCTTCTTTGAGGAAAGAAAAGAAACGTGAATAAAGATCATCTACTGAATGGAAAAGATCGAAAGAAGCTTCCCAATTAATAGCGGAAAGATGTGCATTAAGTGCATCAAAATCGGTTCTGCTATAGTCAGGCATAAGGGTCGGAGAATGAAGCATAGCAGATGAATTAATTAAACATTCAAGTCCTGAGTTTTCACAAGATAGAAATGAAGGTGTTACCCGACAATTAGAGAAAAGAGACGTCTGAGAAGTAATAAGCCAGTCAATACATCGATTAATTCGGGTTGGTTGTCGACAGAGGAAAGACAAATTTATTGAAGTAATCATATCATTTAAAACATGATCTGAGGGAGTATTGGGGGGAGATAGAGCATCACAATTGAAGTCTCCTACGACAACATACCGGTAATTATTGGAAGAGAAAATATCCGACAAGAGATCACAAAACGAACGGGTTTGCTCGGTTGTAAAATGAGGTGGCCGATAACAAATAACTAAACGGAAGAAGGTATTTGAGAGTAAAATGTCAATTGCGGTAATTTCATCCCGAGAAGTGGTGAAAGAAGCTTTTGTGAAAGTAATATAGTCTCTGATGACAATAGCGACACCACCGCCTCGAGAGTCACGGTCTTTACGAATTATGTTATATGGTAAGGATCCAATTATCTCACTGTCAGCTATTCTAGAACTCAGCCACGTCTCAGATAGAGCGACAATATCTGGCTGTCTATTTTCTAATCAGTTCGAAATCAATAACCAGAATCTCACAGATTTTCAGAGTGTTCAGGTACCTTGATAGGAAAGGATTTAGAAATGTTTATCTGTCTTATATCAATGAATACGCCTCAATTATCTTTTCACCATCACCTTGTAGTGACCTAGCCAGGAGATTAGTATATCTTCAGAGGAAGTACCTCAAAGCTCTCTGGAGATGTACCGGTACCTCGAGGAGCTATCCAGAGAGGTTAAAGGTTCTCACCGTAGACTCATTAAAAAGAGCTATTTTTATTTAATATTTCTCTTTCTTCTACTTTTCGGTATTCTAGATTGCGAACTTTGCAGAAGCCAAATTGAATTTAGGGCAAATGGGAAACTCAGAATTTCACATAGATCAAGCCCGCTACGCCTAATCAATAGAGAATACTATCGGCATCGCCAATTCTTCTTCGAGTGCGCAGTGGCACTGTGGAACAAAATCGCAGACCAGCATCCGAAGATTACCGAAATCGAAGTCTTTTTTAAAATTCTCAAGGAAATACCGCCGAGTCAACTCGCAAACCTTCCCTTGTATTTGATAGTCTGCAACTTTATTCAATTCAATTCATTTCACTTTATTCGCCAAAGGTATGCTTGTTGTCGCATACACTTATAAGGTAGACATTTAACAACAAAAACGAGAAGAAAAAAATTTAAGATTAAAAATTTAAAAAAGGGGACACAACAGGCACTGACTAGGAAAAGAAAGAAGAAGAAAAACACAATCTAGTGGGTATCAAAGAAAATCAAAGTATCCTAGAGTAGATATCAGGTAAAGTCATGAACGGGACTAAAGAACAATTCTCAACAATATTAATGATTTCTTCGATCGTAACGACGTCGGGGAACCGATCGCAGAGTTTGTTCCAGAGGGTAATGACTCGAGTAAAAAAGAAGTTGCCGTTGCGATAATTTCTTTCTTGCAGCAATCGAAGAGGACTTGTTCTAGATGACGTTCTCAGATCACTATTCGCTCTGTATTTCACATGCGATCTGCAGACCTGGCACTCTAAAGTTCCATAAAGAAGCCTGAACAGAAATAATAGATCGTATTTAGCGCGCCTTATTATTAAAGGCTCGATAGCAAACTTATTCAATCTGTCAGGGTAATCGCTAGAAGGTATTGAGCATCGCCTCAGTACCTTTTCCGAAAAAATTCTTTGAGGGTATTCTAGTCTTCTAGCTAGCTCGCTACACGGTTTCGGTGAGAATACTACAGTGGCGTATTCTAAAAGGGGTTGGATGTAAGAAAGATAGACGCGTTTGTAGCCTTCAAAATCGAGGAATCTAAAGACTCTAAAAATCAGAGAAATCTTGCTCAAAGCTCTAGCTCTTATCATCTCTATATGTCGGTCAAATTTCAGGGAGGAATCAATTAACACACCAAGATCTCTTATTACACTTTTGGAACAAAGAACCTCATCACCGATAAAGTAAAGAGAGTTCACATTGTTTCGGCCAAGGTGTAGCACGTTAATTTTCTGCTTGACAAGCGGAAGAGACCATTCTATAGACAAGTTATGAACATTGACAACACATTGCTGGAGAGATTGAGCGTTCGAACTATATACTTTGAGGTCATCTCACTCACCACTCTGTTCACTCACCACTCTGTTCTCAATATCGAGCGGTGACCTTTCTACTTGCTCCAATTATTTCCATTTCTACTGCCTATTCGCAATTATGTCGGCCTCGACAACAAATGAAGATGCAGCTCTCCTACAAAAATCTCTGAAAGACTTTCTTGACGCGGAAGAGAAGACACCTTCTCTTCCACTCCACGTCGTACTTCTCCTGAGAACCTGCAACGCTCTTTTCGACAAGTTCTACACAAGCTCCGTCAGCCAAGAGACCATCCGTAAGGAGATCGATGAGGAGAAAAGGCTTCGCTCCGTCGTCATCGAGAGGGCTCCTGAAAACACCGATGCTCGTCCTTCCGCACAGACTCAGCACGATTCTCAACTCATTACCAGTCTTCTAGACGCATCTGGTATCGCCGTCGGTGGAATCTCTCACTTCAGAATGGGAAAGCCGCCGAATACGCCAGTAACGAGTTCGTCTAGACTTCTCAAAGTAATCTTCCCCACCAAAGGACATCAAAGACTGTTTCTTTCAAAGAGTGCCTTACTACGCAAGAATAATCAATTCCAAGGAATCAATGTCCGACCCAGTCTTACTAAAGAGCAAAGAGAGAGAGAGTACTTGCTAAGACAAGAGAAACGTAAGTTATTATCGGAAGGAAAAGACTACGTCATCTTCGATGGTGAATTGATGCCCCGGAATGAAGCAGACCAAAAGCGACGATCTCCAGCACAGCCGCGCTACTCCGCCTTTCCAAATGCTCGAAGCAGTCAGAACATAACAGTACGAGCTCCGAAGTCGGCACGAACAAGCAGCGCCCTCATTCGAAGCCAGACGAATCCTACGCCGAAGACGTCAAACTGAGATCATGTACCGGTCTGAAAGCTTTCTATTTCAATATTCGTTCAATTAAAAAAAAACTTTCATTGTTCCGTTCCTTTCTTGAAATAGAGCAACCGGATGTAGTAGCTCTTAGTGAAACTTGGCTTAACTCTAGAGTAGCTGATTCAGAAATTACCGCTCTTCTTCCTTACAAAGTTATTAGAAATGATAGAGACTCTAGAGGAGGAGGTGTGGCTCTCATAATGCGGGATCATTTAACTTTCGCTAGACAATCATTTTGTGATACATGTGAAGTTGTTGCGGTTGATTTGTTCTTAGCAAACTCATTCTGTCGTATAATAGTTTGCTACCGTCCTCCAAATTACAATGCTGAACTAACTAGGATCACACATTCTAGAGGATCACACATTCTAGACCTCCTCCTCTCCAATAGCAAAGATTTATTGAAGAACCCATGTTTCACTCCCTCATTCAGTAATTCAGACCACGAATCAATCAGTTTCGAACTTTCCCTATTCCACGAAATTCCTCTTTACTCGTATCGACGCATATACAGTAAAATAAACTATTCCTTATTACTCCCTTCATTATGTAATTTAGATTGGCATTGCTTATTCAACCCCATCAAAGATACAGACTCAATGTACGAATTGTTACTATCCATACTAGAGGACTTTTCCGAGCAATTCGCTCCTATCCAGAAGGTCTCTCTAGCGACCCATGCATCTCTTCCAACGCATATTCAGAGAGCTCAAGAAAAGCGTTTTCTCTTCTGGAACAACTATATTTCTAGTGGACTAAGTGAGGACTATGACATTTATGTTAAAGCCAGTAAGAAATGCAAAAAGTTTGTAGATAAATTCAACCTAAATGTAGAAAAGAACATTGTTAATAGTAAGAACAAAAACTTGTTCTTCAAGTATATAAGGTCTAATACATCCCAGAAACAAAGCGGTGTCGACACTTTGGTGAATGAACTCGGCATCTCAGTATCTAAAGACTTAGAAAAAGCAAATCTTCTTGGAGAATTCTTCCAGAAGTCATACACCATAGACAATGGTAAGCTTCCTCCACTCTCTCATAATTCAGTCTTGAGAGCATCCTCTCTAGAAGAACCCTTGTTTACGCGTCATGATATTTGTAGACTAATAGAGAAATACCCAATGTCTTCTTGTACTACCCCAGATCATCTGAATATGCTTTTTATCAAGAAAATCGCTGTCCCTCTGTCTATTCCGCTTGAAATAATTTATAACCAATCTTTCCTTACATCTGAAATCCCGAACAGATGGAAACATTCCATAGTCACACCAGTTAAGAAGAAGCCTCCTTACAGTAGTCCTTCCAATTACCGTCCCATCAGTATAACATCACTATTTTCCCGTATATTCGAGAAAGTGTTGAGTAAAGAAATAGAGAAACATTGTGAGATAAACCAGATTTTGCCAGATGATCAATTCGGGTTTCGCCATAAGAGATCAATAGAACAGTTGATGTTACTGTTCCTTGAAGACTGTTCTGTAGCCGTAGACCAGAAAAAGTTCACAGATATCATTTATTTCGATTTTGAGAAAGCCTTCGATAAAGTTTCTCACTCTAAACTTATTTATAAACTAAAGTCCATTCAACTCCCTCCCAGAATTATTTCGTGGATCGAAGATTATTTAGGTAATAGAACCTACCAAGTTCGAGTTAATCAATCACTTTCTAATAGTTTTATGGTTACCAGTGGTGTTCCCCAAGGCAGTGTCTTAGGCCCATTATTATTCATCATTTATACATCTGATATTGTGAATATGATAACTTCTTCTAATTGAAAATTAAAGTTTTTGCAGACGACATGAAAGTTTATAAGTCTTTTTCTAAAACAGACTCTCATACAACACTGCAACACTCGATTGATACCATAGTGGAGTGTTGCGACGCTTGGCAATTGCCTTTATCTCTACCAAAATGTGCTGTGTTAAGAATTGGTACCCAGAGTTCCCCTCATTTTCCATATTCTATAAATAGTCACTCCCTACCCTACCTCAACGAGATTCGTGATTTAGGATTTATTGTAGACAACAAGTTGACTTTTCTGCTCATTGCTCAACAATAGCTCAGAAAGCAAAGCGTAAATGTCATCTTATTCTTAAAGTTCTCAAGAGTCGTAAACCGGATGTACTTGTTAACGCTTACAAGATATACATTAAATCTATTGTAGAACACTGTACAACTGTTTACTCCCCACATTTCGCTAAGGACATAGCTGTACTAGAGAAGGTTCAAAATTATTTTACGCGTCGCGTTTTTCGCCGGTGCTTTGGTTGTTCGTTTAATAATATGCCAAGTAGTCAGACGAGAAACAATCAACTAGGCCTAGTATCTCTTCTCTCTGTTAGAGAATCTAACGACCTCAAACTACTCTTGAAACTGATATTTGGGAAAAAAGTACTCTCTGACAGGACGCACCACAACTTTGAAATAAGAGCGTCCAACACTAGAGGCGCATTTTTCAAAATAATCCACCCTGCTCCGAGAACTATTTGCAGAAGAAATGCCTTCTCTATACGATCAGCTCGTATATTCACCGAAATTAATAGTGTTGATGAATGATATATGTTTGCCTGGATGTAATCTGCATTGTTTCACCTATTAATGTAATTCAAACAATTCAATTGTTTAATCTCGTACCACGTGATTAATTTATGCGTTGCTGCATGTAATGTTTTCACGTAATAAAATTGAAATTGAAATTGAACTACTACATTATGCGATTTGTTAGTAGACTTAACAGCATCTTGTAACTTCCCAGCTATCGTAGTAGGAGACTTCAACAGCGACTTTTTAACTAATCCGTCAACTGTTTCTGATACGATTTTACGGTCTTTCGTAGATACTGCTGGCTATAATCTTATGCTTAATGATCCGACTCGCCATACCAAATTTATAGACTGGCTTTTGACAACTGAGAAGAATATTGTATCTAGCCCTTGCATCATTCCACCGTTTCATTCGTGTGATCATTCTGGAATTCAGTTCACCTTGCAATTTTCCTTTGCACTTCCTGAAAGCGATGTTATTCTTGATTTCGCTAGAGCTGATTTTGAAGCACTGAATGAATATTTTTCAAGTATAGAATGGGAGAATCGTTTTGACTATTTTCATGATATTGATGATTTGTATAATCGTTTCTGTAAAATAGTGCATGATGCGATAGAATTACATGTTCCGAGACGACTCCCTCGTTCTCCATTTGCCTCTTATCCTTCCTATATACATAGACTCATCAAATACAGAAATTCACTTTTTCTTGATATTACAATACCCTTCATTCGCACTATTTATATGAAAGCTAGTTCAGACCTTCTCAAACAAGTTAAGAAATGGAATAAGTATTGTGAGAGGAAAAAACTGAAGAGAGCAGCTGACCTCTATCGCCATATTGCTTCCCTCACTAAACCTAAATCAGCTCCCCCACGCTGTTTGAAAACTGCTACTGGTTGTACTGTTGTTGATTCTCTCTCGAAATGTGATTTATTAGCTTCCGAGTTTGCATCTTCTTTCACTAAAGACGATGGCTTTCCTCCTCCAATCTACGGTGATTCTATTACTCCCCAACCAGATGATCATTTGTTCTTGCCATGTAATGTTTACCGAGTTCTCTCCAAGCTCAAACCTACTGGTAGCGTCGGTGCGGATGGAATTCCTCAAATAGTTTTCAAAAAGTGTGCCAAATCACTCGCTCTTCCGCTCACTCACATTTTCAATTTCTCTTTATGGCTTGGTAAGACACCTTCCGTATGGAAACATTCTCTGATTACTGCTATCCCTAAGTCAGCGAAAGACTCTTCCCTAGCGTCCTCGTATAGACCAATATCCATTCTCTCCCCTGCTTCTAAAGTCATGGAACGTTTGATAAGAGCTATCATCGATGAACATTTAGCGAAATTCGAATTGTTACCTCAAAATCAACATGGTTTTCGCTCCCGTGCTTCTGTTGTTACTAATCTTTTAGTCTGTGAAGACGACTGGACACAAGATATCAGTAAAGGCTTATCTATCGATGTGATTTATCTAGACTTTACCAAAGCTTTCGATACGATAAGTATACCTAAGTTATTGACAAAACTTGCACGTTTCGGTTTGTCCCTATCTTTGATGTCTTGGCTAGAATCTTTTCTTGACGGTCGAATTTTTTCTGTACGAATGGGCAAGACAATATCTGCTCCTCAACCTGTGACATCTGGCGTGCCACAGGGTTCCGTATTAGGACCACTTCTGTTTTCTCTATACATTAGCGAATTGAATTATGTGCTTAGCCCTTATCCGAATATACGCTATCAAGCATACGCTGATGACATTAAGTTATATGTATCTCACAGTGCTCACAATATAACTGAACGAACTATCGAAATGCAGAATTGTCTAGATAATGTGTATAATTGGTGCGTAGCCAACCATCTTTCTTTATCTTCGAACAAGACCTATCATCTACGCTTAGGCAAAACTTCTCCTTCTTTCAATTATCACCTAAATAACTGTGTTTTAAAAGTATCTACTCAAGTGAGAGACCTTGGAGTCCAACTAGTACCATCTCTTCGCAGACATGACGCGATTCTTGAACGAACTATGAAGGCTACTAAAGCGATGTATGCTATGCTCCGCTCTATAAGCATCAATGATTCCCAAGTACTTGTTAAGTGTTTCAATACATATGTTCTACCTCATCTAGACTTTGCCTCTTGTCTATGGAATCCAATATACCGGAAGGATTCTGATCTCCTGTTGTTGTTGTTGTCTTGCCCATAGGTCCTGTCGAGGGGAGTCCTTTTGGGATAGGTTGGTGGTGAGGATCCTTTTGAGTCCGGAGAGATTTTCTCCGTCTACACTCGCACCGCAGTCGGCGATCCTCTTGGCGAGACCCATTCGTTAACCGGAGAAGGGCAAGAGGTTATTTTACTGGCGCCTCGACTCGCCATTGAAAAGTATAGCGGAGTATCGGCTGATGTTTTGTCCGGTGGCATGCCCAGGCCGGTCCGGTATCGCCCTCCTTTGACGAGCTATACTACCCAGTTTTGGTCCGCGGCGGGATTTCTCCCGCTACCTCCCAGCACGAATTCTTCGTAGGGAGGCGTCCCTCTATCCGCCACCTGAGGTCGCGCTCGATTCTGGACTGGATAATCCGGCTCCATCCGTGACAGGCTCTTAAGGCTGTAGAGTCACGAATGGCCACTGTTGCCAGTGTGTTTCGAGATTCTGATCTCCTAGAAAAGGTTTTGAGATCTTTCTCTAGAATACTCTTTTATCGATGTTTCCCACAGCCTGATTATCCTCTCAGCCTTCCATGTTACAGAGATCGTCTGAATCTAATCGGCCTAAGTACTTTAGCCGAAAGAAGGGTGATTGCCGACCTTAAAATGGGTTGGAAGATCTTCAATGACAAGTCTATTATTGAAAAATCACGCATTTTCAAGAGCACCTCCTCTACCCGCACTAATATGATAGGTATTGCTATTGAATGTACTTCTTCGACGTCTAGATTCAATTGTTTCGGTTTACGTGTTTCAAGAATGTTTCACGTAATCCCGAGTGAAATACTGAATTCAAGAACAGTAGAGCAGTTTATAAATCGTCTCCGTAACGAGAATGTGATATGTGACCTGGAGAATAACTAGTAGCATTTAGATATTTGCCTTACTTTTAGATACTTGCCTTACTTTTAGATATTTGCCTTACTTTAGATATTTGCCTTACTCTTAGATATTTGCCTTACTTTAGATATTTGCCTTACTTTAGATATTTGCCTTACTTTTAGATATTTGCCTTACTTTAGATATTTGCCTTACTTGTCACCACACTTGAATATTATTTACAATGTCTCTCACCATAACTTTGCATTGCAAAATGTCGATAAAATATATATATATATATATATATCTGCATAAAGAGAGAATTTGACATCAGGAGGGATGCAAATTTCGATGTCATTAATAAAAAACAGAAATAGAAGAGGTCCGATGACTGTACCTTGCGGAACGCCGCTTAGCACAGGGAATGAATCGGAGTATTCCCCGTCTAAGCGCACTTTATAGGTCCGATTCGTCAGGAAGTTCGCTATCCATCTCACAATGTCTATCGGAAAATTGATTCTTTCCAGTTTGGTTATTAGTTTACCATGAGGGACCTTATCAAAAGCACGCGAAAAATCGAAGTAAACTACGACGACATCCTTTTTGTTTCTCAAGTCGACTTGCCACTCACAAATGGTTTTAAGTAGTTGGAGCTAGCAGCTACGTCTAGAGATAAATCCATACTGAGACTTACAGAGAATGTTGCGAAAACCATTATTTAGATGGTTACATAAGATTCCTTCGAAGATGCGGCAGAAAACATAGGTTATAGTTATGGGTCGTTAATTCGCGGCTTGAGATTTTTCACCCGATCTTTTGTAAACAGGAACCACTTCACCGCGTTTCCATTAAATAGGAATTTCGCTAGTAAGCAGGGAATAGGAGAAGAGCATAGAAAGAGGTAGCGCAAGAGATAAGGCGCAATTTTTGACTAAGAAATGATTGATATTTTCAGAATAGACGGAAAATTTATTAGGAAGCTTCTGTAGAACATTGAACAGAAGATGAGGAGAGAAATCGACATCTGAGACTAACGAAGTGCTAGGCATAGAGCATACAATGGGATCCCTACTAAAGTAATTCATAGCAAACACTTCGGCAAAAACTGTAGCTTTTTCTTTAGAATCGAAAATGAACTGACAGTCTTTTTTGATCACGGGAATGTCGGAATGAGGCTTCAAAATAGTCCTAATCCAATGGTGTATCCCATTAGGTACTTGCAATGCTTCAAATTCTCGTGTCGTGTCTTGACTTGACGATCAAGAAAAATTATCCCATCTTTTTTTCCTTTTTATACCTACTTCCCATGTTAGAGAAAGTGAAAACAAGCTGCCCTGTGTGAATGAAGTGACGATGATGATCTTTTTATTGGCGTCAGAGATGAAGACTTTGAAAATCACGCTGAGATAAAACTAAATCTTGCGTTTCAAGGAGCGGATTCCTTTTACATGCCAGAAAGCTTTTATTGCAACTTGAATCTTTCAATAATTAGCGAAAACACGTGGCCTACTCTCTTCTATAATTCCCTTGAGGACAGGGGGAGGTTGTCTGTTTATTTCATATTGATAAAATCTCAATTGTGCTTCTAGCTGATTTTTAATTTTAACGTTTTTATTTGACATTTATGAAATGAAATTGACGAGGTGCTTTCCTCTCGGTTTTTCCCCTCCATGTTGATACTTTGTGAGCTGCAAAGTTTCCTTTTATGTGTGATTTTCTTTTCTTCTTCTTGAACAAAATTTTTTGGACAAAGTTGAGAGATTGCGTGCGTAGTGTTTAACTGCACAAAACTTTTCGAAAACGTTAGTTGCAAAACTCGACATATCCCAGCAACTTTTTTAACTCATGGAAGCTTTTTTGTTGTCTGTGAGGCATTTAATTTCTAAGCTTGACTTATCTATTAATCTCACAACCTCACTATTCCCTTCTTTTATTTCGGATTTCTGATATACATTGTATTACAACCTTCAGCTGTTAGTAGTTTAATGTTCATTAATAATTGGTAGTTTTCAGTCTTTACAATTATATTATTGTTATGAGCTTCATTCAAGTACAACTTATTTTAGCTTGTTCAGCCCATTTTCTGCATGACAGGCAAAAATCTGGGCACAATGTTACTTGGGGGGCCGCAGTTTACTTGAAGAGGGGGGGCTTTTTTATTTTTTGAAAATTTTTTCATTTTATTCACAAAAAAAATTTATAATGTGAGAAATTTTCTCTTGCGTTCTCGTTAGCCTAAGCCGTACTGCCTCGTTTGCGTAACTTTGGCCTCAACTTAAAAAAAAAACGGCCTCAACTTAAAAACGGCCTGGCTCAATTAATTTTCTTGATGAACTATGAGGCACTTTAGTGTAGGGGTTAGTGTGCTTGACTGTTAGTAGCTCGTTGAGAGTTCGGATTCGATCTAATGGCAGTTTTTGCCAAATTTAATTTTTATCAGAAAATTATTTTTACGTTAAAAAAAGCTTAGGCTTAGAAAAAATTTGGTTTTAATCTGCTTTAGATTTTTCAGAAAGAGATTTTATTCATGAAAACTCCCTTCCCCCCAATCACAGCAACATTGAGGAAGATATTTTCGTATGCCCGCAACGCACGCACGCAACGCACATGTTCTCTTTGTTCTCTTTGTTCGCGCGGAAAAAGTCGAAAGACTTTGTGATTTGCACTAATCCCTTAAAAGAAGTTTCAAAGTTAATAAATTTCGTTATAAATTGCTTTATTGCTCAGAATATGCGCAATTTTTTATTTGTGAAGAATGATTGAGAAAAAAATCATATTGACGTGTTATATCGTGGAGTATTTTTAGCGTGTTTTTTCTCTCACTACGATTTGCATGCCAAATATTTTTTTGAATGTAGTTTCGAAATAAGTTTTTGCGTGCACAAATAATTCTACATATAATGTGTTTTTATAATGTTGTACTTTTTTTTATGATCACTTAGGTTTTTTCAACTTCGAACTGCTCGAATTATTTCTTATTTGTGTTTTTTTTTTTAAAAAACTTTTCTAAAGTTTTCGGTTTTTTTCTTCAGATAACTTTTATTCTTTTTCAGGTACTGAGCTCTTAGACAGCTCCACGTTCTTCTATGTTTTACAAGAAAATTCTTCGGAAGAAAACAAGTGAGCTGATTTTTTTATTCTTCCTTAGTTCTGAAAATGTTGGTGAAGAAGCGATACAAGAGAGCAGAAAATTGGTTTTTTTGCGATAGTAACGCAGTGTGGTCCCTCTCATTTTTGTTCTTTCCTCTTCGAATAACGTTTTTTTCGAATCCTTGTAATCGTCTGAATAAGAATTTCGACAGCAAGACTAAAGTTAGTCGGTTTAAAACAGCCTTTTCTATTCTCTTATTTGTTTTACTTTGACAAATTCAGTCAATCAAACAAGCAATAATTTTATAATGAGAGTGAAATTTCTGAAGCAGACTTGTTCCTAAGCCATACGGCTTCGTCAGCGTAACCTTTACCTAAGCCTAAGCGAAAAAAAACATTAAAAAATACCTAAAAGCCTGTCATACCCTTAAAAATGTGACCTCTGATGATTCACAATCAGATTACTCCCGAGTTAGACTAATTTGCGTTTATAGGTCTCCGAGCGCTTCTGACAATGCTTTGGACGAATTTCTTTTTTATATATATTCAATCACATTATCTGAATATCCTCTTATAATAGTCGGTGATTTTAATTTACCTTGTATTGATTGGAAGAAGCTGATCAGTTCTCACAGCTATTCTCCCGCAGTATTACTCGAGTATTGTTGTGACAACAATCTGTGACAACATTCAAATTGCAAAGGTATAAGAATACCCTTGATCTTCTTTTATGCAACCATCCCATCATTTCATCTTCCGACGTTGTTGCCCCTCTAACTTCCGATTGTGATCATAATTCAATCGTGTAATTTCTATGTCCAAAATAGTCGATCCTACAATCAAGCCTACAAAACTATATGCCAAAGCTAATTGGAATTTGATCGAATGTCACTTATATTGCCACAACTGGACAATCGCAGTTTCTAATCTCGATTGCAATCAATCATACATTTATATTGTCGTTTTCATTTGTGACCTGATCGATCGCTTTGTCCCGACCATCATTCCAAAACCATCGTTTAATAGATATTCTTCACGCATTTAACATATGCTTGAGAAAGTCAAAAGAGTCTCTATGAATGAACGCTCCGAATTCTGAATATTGTAAAAACCTGTGTAAGAAACTTTCATCTGAGCTTTACAACCTTGAAACAGCCAAAGAAGCTTCTCTTATTCTGAAAGGCAATCGTAAAAATTCTTTTCCCATTCTACACATAGGAAAAAAACCCTTCACAACTCCTATGCTCTATCCGATAGCAACGGTCAGTCTGTAACTGATCGTTATACGACATCTGAAATGTTTTCTTCCCATTTTTCAACTACATTCTCTGCTCCTTCTCACAATGTTTTTTTTCTCCATTCTCTTCAATCTGCTCAGCATTTCAGTCTCGATGAGATTGACGACCAGAGGCCGTATGCATGGAAAACAGATTATAACAATCTGGATTATTCAAATCCAAGGATTACAAAATCCAAAAAAGTTAAAAAAAAATTTTGTCGGATTATCTCTAATCCAAAAGTATTATAGCTTCCATGCATACCGGATTAGTGAAATGTATTTGGATAACTGCTAATCCAAGCTCATAATCCTTTTGGATTGCTCCATGCATACGGCCTCAGATGATAATCCGTGCAATATCCCAGTTAGTCAGTAAAACTAATTTGTCGCCAGATTGTATTCCGAACATTTTCATCAAGAAGTGCAAGTTTTCGTTGTTGAAACCTCTCCGCATTTTATTCAATAACCGTTTGGTCACAGGCAGCGTACCCGACTTGTGGAAACTTGCTATAATCAAGCCACTACTCAAATCCAAAGGACTTGAATTGGTGGGAAATTATAGGCCTATTTCTCTCACATGTTCATTCTCTAAAGTCATGGAAAAATTTATTGTCAACTCTTTATCTAAATACCTAGAAGAATGTTCGCTGTTATCGCCTTTTCAAGCTGTGTTCCGACCAAATCGTTCTACGATTACTTCACTTGCTGAGTCCCATTCCTTCATTATCAATTCTCTTAGTCAAGGTATCAATGTCGATGTCATCTTCCTTGACATTTCTAAAGTTTTTGACAGCATTGATCATCGCTTTCTCACTTACAAAATGCAGTCCATTGGCATCGAAGGATCTCTTCTCAGATTCATCTCACCCTTTCTCGATAGTCGTAAACAATCAGTAAACAATCACTCAATTAGCATCGACAGTTTTTACTCAGAACGAGTCAATGAATGAAATCGCATCAAAGAATTAGAATACGTACAGAAAAATTTCACAAGAAGAATTTTATCACGAGGTGGATATCCAAGATTACCATATTCGCAAAGACTGGCACTTCTCAATACTGAGTCACTAGAACAGCGCCTTCTCAATACTGAGTCACTAGAACAGCGCCTTCTCAATACTGAGTCACTAGAACAGCGCCAAGCATTCGAAGATTTGTGTTTCTTGCACAAGTGTCTCCAAAATATCTGTTCTTTCGATTTTTCTTTTCTGTATAAAGTTTTTCCACCCAATTATCATACGAGACAAGCCCATTCTCTCAGAATTCGCCTCCCGATTCTTTATCCCGCTAGAATGTCTACATTCGTTTCCAGATCTATATTAGTCTGAAATTCACTTCCAGAAGAACTAGTATCCATCAAAAATGCCTCGCAGTTTGCAACGAACTTGAAGAAGCTACCAACAGAAGTCATATTACCGACTCCGAATGTTGTAGTTTGAGTAAATATTATCCGATTACCATGTAAATCTTTTATCGACTGTATGTACTATTAAAGTTAGTAGAACCAGTCTTGTTTTTTTTGCATTTCATAATTAGTTATAAAAGATATAAGTCGATATGTAGAAGACAAAATTTCCACCAGCACTAAGTATTGAGAACCTAGAATGTTTCTCGTATCACTCCATGCTTATTTTCTAAAAACTCTCTTAATTGTATCTTTTTATATATACTGTTTATGTGCACGGAATAAAATGAATGAATGAATTAATATTATTTTAGCTTTCGAAATTCTCAAGGGTTACACTAACGTTCCTGTTTGTAAATTTTACATTTTAATAAAGAGTGTATCGGTCGCACCTCCTTTTATGCTTTCCATATGGGGAGGGGGGGCACAAACCGAAACTCACTTTTTCACTCTTTCCCTTATCGGACATCTCGTTTTTTTTTAAATTAGCGGTCAGTCTTCTCAGAACCAAACTATTTTAATTTTTCGGATAAATTTGTCATTGCTAAATGTTCCAGAGGTCTTAAACATCAACATCAGTTTATGATAGTCGTTCCTTCCCGTTGTTCTTTCTTCTTTTCTTTTTTTTTGTTTTTTAGCGGAGTCTTCCTCGTGTTGTTACATTGCAAAATTTATTTCAATAAATAAATAGCCCTGACATCGCTTGAGCAAGCTTTTTAACTTCAAATGCTCAGTTACACAGTTTGAAGTCAGCGAAGCCTGGTTAAGAAGACGAGTAAGTCAACTACATATCACACCGAACAACCAACTACACTGGGATTTTTTTACTCAGTTCTTCTAAATGTCTCTAACTGGGAGGGTCAGCGCGTTACCATAACACCACCGAGAAACAATGCTATTCCGTGTAAAGGTACTTTGACCTAGTAAAAATGGTATTTTGACAAACGTTGATAGTTTAACAGTCTAAAAATCTAACTTTGTATATTTAAATTCACGTTCCAAGCGGTATAATTGTCTCAATATTGAAGCATAAGTGACTGAAATAAAAGTCATACGATTCTCTGACTGTGTAAGCTCAAATGACTCGAGTCATGACAAGTCCTGCGTGTAGCTAACCAGTACAAGCAGTCGATTCCGGCTGAGCACATCGGGTGACGACGGTACTCACGAACACATTCTTCAAGTATTTTATCGCGTACTTGAAATCAACTAAGGCTCATTAACGGAACGCGCAGGCACATCGCCACTGGTCTATTCTGAATATACATTTTGTAAACATGAAGATAAAGAAAAAATTATTATAGGTTGATTGGCATTAGTCTTGTCAGATCCTATCGTGTTCGTAGTTTTGACTTTCCATTTTCTCTTAGATTCATCCATACATTCGCAACGGTAAAAGTAAAACTGGCCTCAATCTAAAAACTGGTCACAATGAAACTATTCCAACATCTTAAACCATATGGAAATGTCAGATTATACATCAGAATAGAGCAATATTAGGGAAAATTGTCCCGGTGAGAAACTCTCGCTCACACGTTTCGATTCCCTTCGGTTTCTCAGACTAGGTGAATAGTTTCTGAAGTGAAAATGGTAACCAACACTCGTTCTTTTGTCTTCGAACTTGAGCGTGATCCGAGGTATGAATACCCATACCGCGTTGATCGAAGCAGTTATGTTGCGACAAACAAGGATGCAAACACGACCATTTCTATCGGTCCGGAAGCCTTCAACAATTAATCTGGTTCCATTACATAGACCCTCTTTAAGGTTCAAATTACGAAGCAGCATCACAGGTGCTCCTATTTTCAATTTTAGGATGTGCGGCGGCATCCCTGAAGGAGTAATTTTCTCCAAGTCCTCGATGTTCTGCGGTGGCAATGATTCCTGAGCATCTTCAACTGCTTCAGTTTCTCCAAGATCCGGTCATTGAGCTGAAGGCTCTGTGCGTTGGTCACCGTCAGAATTGCTCTTCCAATCATTTCTTGAGTTTGCTTGAGGACATTCTGAGGGTACACGAAATCAATGATTTCATGAGCGCTCTTCGCAACCAGGGGTTTTTTAGTGTGAAAGAAAAAGGGACAGACGCCCGCCGAAGGCGGAAAAAATGTTTTCACATAAGGGGGCCCTTAGGGGTGAAATTTTTTTCTCACATAAGGGTCCCCCTTACCTTTTCTTTCATATAAGGGTCCCCCCTTATGATTTGGAAAACAGAGGCCCGCCGACAGAAGATCTGTCATGACAATTTAACCCTTGGCTTTAAAGGAATTTATAATTTAAGTATATGCAACTCTCAGTTTGCTAGAAGTCATTCTGATTAGAATTCAACAAATATAAGTCTTCTCTTTCGAGAATCTCTAAATAAAAGTAAAGGTTCACTCATTCTCAACCCCTCTTCCAGGTGAATGTCTTCGAAGAAGTCAGGAAAATACAGATGCAGCAAGACGCGATCATGAAAGGTAAGTAAGATTTTTATCTGCAAATAGTTCTTCTTTTTTCTCTAAAAATTTTTTTTTGGTTTTTGAGAAAAAAATAATCCACAAAAGGCTAACATTTCAGTTCTGATGAAACAAAACGGAAGCGGAAAAAAAGAAGAAACAAGATAACAGCGGAAAGCTGAAGACAGGCATTTCAATTTCAGATCTTCAAGAGAACTATTTCTGCCCGAAATATAAGGGAGTGAAAAAAGATTATTCGGATCAAGAAGCAAAGATATGAAATTATTTTGATTATTTTTTTTCTGGGTTTTTATACAATGAGCGTGAAAAAGATCAGGGAGTTTTTAAGCACCCGCACAACTTTTTTCGAGCGCATAGATTTTTAAAATTTTCAAGGTTCAATTTTCAAATTTTCCAATGATTTTGACTTTCAATTCTAAAAATCCGAGAAAAAGTCTTTCTAAGCGCATAGATTACAATGTTTTGTGGGGTATTTTGAGAGCACATAGATTTTTTTACCCGCCATGCGGGTCAGAGAAACACTCTGGAATAGATGTTTTCGTAGTGTGGAAAGTGACAGCTAACTTTACTAAATTTTGAGATCTTAGATAATGAGACTTGTTTGAAGTTGATGACTATAAAAGCTCAAAAAATGTTTTGAAGTGTATAAAAAGTTTCCCCAAAAATGGCATAGGTAGCCAGGGGCTCTCTGCAAGTTGAAGTAATGGGTGGTATATGTTCAGAGAGAACGAAAATTTGGTATGTAGCTTTCAAACTTTTCTCATGAGTTAGTTTTTGACCTATGATAACAATGACTATCCAGTACTACCAGGAATGATAATACAATGACTATCAGGAATGAATATTAGCACGAAAAACTGAGATTCATTTTTATAAATGTTACTCAAACACCATAATGTAGCACAAATTCATAGATGAAAACAGTTCTTTGTTGCAGGAGGAAATCCGTAGTAATAATCGCTCCGAGGAGAGTCGTCGACCCGCTCGAAAACGCGAACGAAGTCTTCAGCTATATAGCTGATACAGCAGAACTGCTTGAGACGAGTATCCGGCGTTTTATGAAGATGCGCCGTTACGGAGACGTAAAGGCTATCTTCGTTCTGCTACCGTGGCAAAGCGAGGATAACTGGAGGTGCCACAGCTGGCGGATCGCAGAATTTCTAAAGGAAATCGGAGACCACGTCGGAGGGCAGCCGATCACCATATCGACCGAGCCGCCGACATTAGAATGCGCTGAAGTGGATTTCCATGCAACCATTGAAGTACTGAAGGTCATCAGCGACTCGGAACCCGAAATGGGTGTAGTAATAGAAGGGCAAAAGGTGAAGCAGCACCCTGCCCACTATTTTGTGGGAGTAAAAAGTGCGACCGAGATACTTCGGCCGCGAACGATTTTCTCGTACATCGAGAAACAAAGCGAAGCCTTGGGCAGAAGGCTGGAATTCAAACTGGAATTCAGAAAGGAGGAGCGGAAAAACGAAAGCTGGTCAAGAGACTACAGAAATGACAACACAAGAGGAGGAAGAGGAAAAAAACGAGGAGGACGATACTAATAATAAAGAAAAATTTAAAAATTCGATATGTCTGTCACACTAAAAGTGGCCTTCTGTTATAAAAAACCCCAGAAAGGGTTTTTATTGTTATAAAAAAATGTTGTTCTTCAATTTTTTGGTGTATAAAGTGTTGCTGTATGTATTGCAGGAAAAAATTCGATATGTCTTTCACACTAAAAGTGGCCTTTTGTTATAAAAAAAAAAACCCAGAAAGGGTTTTTATTGTTATAAAAAATGTTGCTCTTCAATTTTTTTGTTGTATAAAGTGTTGCTGTATGTATTGAAGGGAAAAAACGCACGGAACATCTTCAATTTTTCATCCTTTTCATCTCTTGAATTTTCAGCTTATACATTCCTCTGCTGACTTTGCTGTGATGTGTAAGAAAATACGGAAAAATCTTAAATTCAGTAATTTTTAGAATGGGTATGAATTTAGAAATGTGTATGAAATTCTACCTCAGAAAAGCTTTGCTGTCAAAAGGTTGCTATTTTGTTCGGTACTTTATCGAAGGAAGAGAGCGCATGAAGCATCGTCAATCACTGGCAGCATTTTCAATCCTTTTCAATTTTCAGGTTCTAAATTCCTGAGCTGAATTTGCTGTGATGTGGAAGAAAAAACGGAAAAATCTTAGATTCTCTCATATTTGGAAAGGCTATGGAATAGAAATTTGCATGAAGTTCTACCTCAGAAAATTTTTGCTGTCAAAAGGTTGCTCTTTTGTTCGGTACTGTATCGAAGGAAGAGCGCATTAAGCATCGTCAATCACTGGCAGCATGAATGGAGAGAGCGAGAGAAAAAAAGAGAGAGCTTGCACGCAAGAAGTAAACGGGGAGGGCGTGGGTTAGTGCTCCGCCATCGACCCCTCACACCTCCCCCTCAAAAACAAAATTAAGAAACCAAATTCTGAAATCCTGTAGTTGAGTTAGCCTCAGTATAGAAATTCAGGAGGCTCTTATCCTAGACCACAAAGTCATGTGAGCGCTCATACGCCTACTCAATAGAAAAAACTATCGGCATCGCCAATTCTTCGAGTGCGCAGTGGCACTGTGGAACAAAATCGCAGACCAGCATCCGAAGATTACCGAAATCGAAGTCTTTTTCAAAATTCTCGAGGAAATACCGCCGAGTCAACTCGCAAACCTTCCCATGTATTTGTCTTGACTTGACGATAAAGAAAAATTATCCCATCTTTTTTCCTTTTTATACCTACTTCCCATGTTAGAGACAGTAAAAACAAACTGCCCTGTTGTGAATAAAGTGACGATGATGATCTTTTCATTGGCGTCAGATAATAAGAGATGAAGACTTTGAAAATCACGCTGAGATAAAAATAACTCTTGCGTTTCAAGGAGCGGATTCCTTTTACATGCCAGAAAGCTTTTATTGCAAATTGAATCTTTCAATAATTAGCAAAAAAACGTGACCTACTCTCTTCTATAATTCCTTTGATGACAGGGGAAGCTTGCCTGTTTTTTCATATTGATAAAATTTCAATTGTGCTTCTAGCTGATTTTTAATTCTAACGTTTTTATTTGACATTTATGAAATGAAATTGACGAGGTGCTTTCCACTCGGTTTTTCCCCTCCATGTTGATACTTTGTGAGCTGCAAAGTTTCCTTTTATGTGTGATTTTCTTTTCCTCTTCTTGAACTAAATTTTTTGGACAAAGTTGAGAGATTGCGTGTGTAGTGCTTAACTGCACGAAACTTTTCGGAAACGTTACTTGCAAAACTCGACATATCCCAGCAACTTTTTTAACTCATTGAAGCTTTTTTGTTGTTTGTGAGGCATTTAATTTCTAAGCTTGACTTATCTACTAATCTCATTATTCCCTTCTTCTATTTCGGATTTCTGATATACATTGTATTACAACCTTCAGCTGTTAGTAGTTGAATGTTCATTAATAATTGGTAGTTTTCAGTCTTTACAATTATATTATTGTTATGAGCTTCATTCAAGTACAACTTATTTTAGCTTGTTCAGCCCATTTTCTGCATGACAGGCAAAAATCTGGGCACAATGTTACTTGGGGGGCCGCAGTTTACTTGAAGAGGGGGGGCTTTTTTATTTTTTGACAATTTTTTCATTTTATTCACAAAAAAAAAATTAATAATGTGAGAAATTTTCTCTTGCGTTATCGTTAGCCTAAGCCGTACTGCCTCGTTTGCGTAACTTTTGCCTAAGCCTAAGCGAAAAAAACAGTGAATATTAGCTGAAAACAGCGAAGCCAATTTAGTCATTTGGACTGGATAAAACTAAAAAATTGTGGCTAAATGTTCTATACGGCCTCGTTAGAATACATTTGACCTAAGCCTAAGCGAAAAAATCAGTGAAAAGTAACCCCCCTAAGTAAAGTGCGGCCCCCCAAGTAACAAAGTGCCAAAATCTGTTAATCATCTTTCTTAAAATCAGACAAGAAATTCTTTGCGAGAAAAGGTTCACTTCTACCTTATTTGAAAGTAAAGCAAGAAATTTAGTTTATAATTCGTGTTTCAATTTGAATCATTACTAGTAGTTTCGAAATACGTCCATCCGTGCACATTTAATTCTCAGTGTACTACGGTAAGCGAATTTCCCTGCTTATTTTATTTCAAATTCATCAGCCATCTTAGGCTGCGCACACACCAACCGGTTTTAACCGTAAAAATGTAAAACTAATACTTGTGAAATTTCACAGTAGGCCCTGCTTTACCGCTAAACCCTTTAGCTGCCCTAAAACACGGCCTCAACTTAAAAACGGCCTGGCTCAATTAATTTTCTTGATGAACTATGAGGCACTTTAGTGTAGGGGTTAGTGTGCTTGACTGTTAGTAGCTCGTTGAGAGTTCGGATTCGATCTAATGGCAGTTTTTGCCAAATTTAATTTTTATCAGAAAATTATTTTTACGTTAAAAAAAAGCTTAGGCTTAGAAAAAAGTTGGCTTTAATCTGCTTTAGATTTTTCAGAAAGAGATTTTATTCATGAAAACTCCCTTCCCCCCAATCACAGCAACATTGAGGAAGATATTTTCGTATGCCCGCAACACACGCACGCATTGTTCTCTTTGTTCGCGCGGAAAAAGTCGAAAGACTTTGTGATTTGCACTACTCACTTAAAAGAGGTTATATTGACTCCTACTGTCGTAAACTCCATCCGTCGTCTCATATAACCTTTGTTTGAATACACCCGCCTTCGGGATGTACAACACTTGACCGCAGTGAATAAACCATGTGTGTAACGTTTTATTCGTGCATATTATGTCGCAGTGAATAAACCATGAGGTTAAAAACAACTCGTACTGTACAGTTGAAACACAATAACATTCTCTCCTTGGTGACATTTAATAATTGAAACACACATAACATACGAGGCACATTTATTGTTCCCTTTTCCGCATTATCATCTGATAGTTCAACAGTCTGCTTCATTCATATAGTCTTATTGCTACATATCTAAGAAAGTTGTTATAAGAAACATTGTATCTATTCATATTGACAACACACCTTATGGTGTCTTTCACTTGACATACGGTGTGATTCCTTGTAGAGAAATCCTCCTTTACCTAAGTTTTGCTTACTCCAATGATGCTCATTTAAATGCTCTAGACGCCTTCTTCTTCTGAGCTGAAGTATGGTGAGCTCGTCAGGCCAGCTCCTTCACAAGCTTTCTAGCACTCTTTTCGTAAATTATCCTTCGATATTGGGTTGCCTATATATACTTAAACAATGGAAACGAGGGCTAGTATTTCTAACTGGGATGAGCTCTATGTACATATGTATGCCATAGGAAACCTGGTTCAGAGTTATTGCTCCCATGGCTGACCGACAGAATGTTAAATTGGAAAAATCTTGGATATAGGACAGGAATGTGCAACTGTGTCGTCGTTGCGAACAGTCCTAGTACATCGGTTGATATCTCAACTTTCTATTTCAGTGATTAGTTCAGTCCGAACGTTGAAGTCATCACGAAAAGCAGTCATTGGAACCGAAAAATGGTAGACGCTATGACATCTGGTGATCGATAAATGAGATAATGTAGTATTATACATATTTGTTCTCCAACTGCTCTTCTTCAGACATTTAACTCGTCCAATAACTTTAGCACTACCTTTTCCACTTTATTCATTTCTTGCTCGTCTAAATCCAATTCTAATGGAGCCTCCCTTTGAGACACCTCCTCTTAGTAACGCTACTACCTCGGCATATTATTCGAAATGCCACGCGCCCACATTTCGGTCCTTCAATCGTCTCAGTCAGCCTTTTCCTTTGAGGTCAGTCTAGGTAACGCTTCTTTTGTTTCTGATGTACTTTACTTTCACTCTTGTAATTCGCGACGTAGTCGCTTTGACCATCCCTAAGATACGACTATAAGCCTTGTATTCTTGCTTAACTCCAGCCGCGAATGGATACTATTGTAACTCATATCATGCAGCCATTGTAACTCCGATCCCACATTCCAACGCTTCTTCGTACATTCTCTGACAGCCATAAACTACCTAAGACATCGGAGTCTGCTGCTTTCCGCGATTGCTCCTGGCGCGACTTCCTAAGGTACATTTAACCTCAGTGTTTTCAACCTCAGTGTCGGCCATCTCTCAATACTCTAGCGTTCTCCTCCTTCATCTGGATTTGGGTGGGCGGGACTCATACTACCACTTAAAGCATCTTGCTTTAACGCACGATAAACGTAGACTGAGTTACTTCCCTCTCTCGTCTCCCCGTATGCTACGCATACGCAACGCACCTACAGTACACTCCCTAAGGCGCGTATTCAAACACCTATTATATTGACTCCTACTGTCGTAAACTCCATCCGTCGTCTCATATAACCTTTGTTTAAATACACCCGCCTTCGGGATGTACAACACTTGACCGCAGTGAATAAACCATGATCGTAGACCAAGGTAGAGACCTTCTTCTTCTTCTTCTTCTTCTTCCTAGCGTTTATCCCGCCGCCGGGCAGGGTCCGCTTTGTAGACTGCACCACGCCATTTCACCCGATCAGCTGCGTCTTCAGTCTTCAGCCCGGTCGTGTTCATGTCTACTTCGATGCAGTCTCGCCACCTAGTTTTGGGTCTGCCTCTGGGTCTTTTGCCCTCTACTTCGAGGTTCCAGGACGATTGAGAAACGGAATGGGGATTTGATCTTATCACGTGCCCGTACCATCTCAGCCTTGACTCTCGAAGCTTTTCAGATATAGGGGCGATGCCCAGACGATCTCGGATGGTTTCATTTCGCACCATGTCTAGACGAGTGAGTCCGAGGCTCCATCTCAGCATTTTCATCTCCATAACATGCAGCATCTGTATAGTCTTTGCTGTGCATGGAGAACATTCGAGGCCGTACAACGCTACTGGTCTGACAACTGATCGGTAAATTTTACTTTTCAGTCTGTCAGGCATTCGCTTGTCGCATAGTACACCGGTTGATTCTCTCCATTTGAGCCAGGCAGCATTGACTCTCGCAGCAACTGTAGCCTTGGGGTCTAGGTCTGCGGTGATGTAGAATCCGAGGTACTTGAAGCCATCCACTTTCCGGAGTTCGGTGTTCTTGACTTTGATGGTATTCGAGGTATTCGAAGTACTTTTTCCCATTTCCAAGTACTCAGTCTTTTGGAGGTTTAGTCGTAGACCATAGTCACTGAAGCGTTCGTTCCACTCTCCTAGCTGTTTCTCCAAGTCCTCTGTTGTGTTGGAACATAACACAACGTCGTCAGCATACAGTAGAGTTTTCGGAGGGCTTGTTTGTAGATCTCTGGTGATCGTGTCCATTATCAGTATAAAGAGCAGGGGGGAAAGGGCGGAACCTTGATGAACTCCTACAGCAACCTTGAATGACTCCGAAGTACCCGCTGGACTTCTCACGGTACTTCTAGAGTCAGTATACATCATTTGAATCCATCTTATGTACTCTTCTGGGACTAGGTGGTCTCGAAGAGAGAACCATATCAGCTCATGAGGCACACGGTCGAAAGCTTTCTCCAAGTCAAGGAAAGCGCAATGGACTGACTTCGCCTTTTCCCTGTGTTTCTCTAGATAAAGACGAATGGCGAAAATAGCATCTGTTGTTCCACTTCCTTTGACGAAGCCACACTGATTGACGGTTGTGCTTACAATTTTGCGGAGCCGTGCTTCGATGATCTTTTCCAAGATCATTGTGGTATGAGGAATGATTCTTATCGGCCGGTAGTTGGAGCATATTGTGACATCTCCTTTTCCTTTGTAGATGGGTATTGTAGATGATCTACTCCAGTCTTCGGGATACTCCAGGCGAGCAGTGGCTTTTTGAAAGAGGGTCGTAAGATGGAAAAGTCCACAATCACCTGCGAGTCTCCATGCAGAGGCGGCAAGATCATCTGGCCCACATGCCTTTCCGTGCTTCATTTTCTGAAGGGCTTCTCTTACTTCAATCTCTGAGATGGTGGGAACTGGTCCTTCTACTGGTAGGGACAGCGGGACGGGAGGGTGGTCGAACTCGATGTTCGAGATTTCCTCGAAGTGTTCTCTCCATCGCTGACAAATTTCGACATTGGATCGGAGTAGTATGCCGTCCCGGTTCTTGATTGTCCGCACGTGAGAAAGGTCTTTTGCTGCTGTGGCTCGTGCTTTGCAAATCCGGAAAATTTCCTTCTCTCCTTGAGGCGTGTCGAGCTTACTGTAGATTTCTTGGATGGCTGAGGAGCGTGCCTTCGCTACGGCTCTCTTAGCTTCTCTCTTCATACATAGGTACAGAGCTCGGTCAGCTTCGGTTCCGGATCGTTTCCATTGCTTGAGAGCCACTTTCTTCTCCTTGACAGCAGTTTGAACGTCTTCGTTCCACCACCATGTCTCCTTGTCTACAATGCGTTTGCGACCTGGTTTTGTTAAGCCCAGATTGACTTCTCCTACCGCCTTCATCTTGTCTCGAACGAACCTCCAGTGCTCCTCAATGGAGTCAGGGAACGTTTTTTGGAGAGTGTCCGGGGATAGGGCGAGAAGAAGCTGATGCATGAAGCGAACCTTGTTGTCACGTACCTTCCACCATTTTATCCGAGAAACTTCGTTCAGAGGCTTTACGTTGCATTGCTTCTGGGAAAATCGGAGATCGATTATAACTGGATGGTGCTGCGAGGAGACGTTATCGCTCGGAATCACCTTGCAATCAGTGATGAGTCTCAGATTGGTTCTTTGCGTCATCCAGAAGTCGATTTGGGTTTTCCTTCCACCACTGCAATACGTGGTGAGGTGAGACTCTCGTTTGCAGAAGAAGGTATTGCAGATGGAAAGATCGTGCTCTTCGGCAAAACTCAAGATTCGCTCTCCATCTGCATTCGGCAAACCATAGCCGTTGCCTCCATGAGCTCTCTTATGGGCTTCGCATCTTCTTCCTACGTGCCCGTTCAAGTCTCCTCCGATCATGAGAGTTTCTTCCGGAGAGCATTTTCTGATGACGTCATCGAAGTCTTCCCAAAACCCGTCTTTCTCGGAGTCGCTGCATCCTGCCTGCGGTGCGTAAGCACTGACTATTTTGAAGAGTTTGCCATTGCATTCCAAGGAGATGGACATCAAACGATCTGAGATTCGACAAACTTCCGTGACGGATGTGGCAAGGTAGGAGGCAGCGATAATTCCGACGCCATTGCGGGCTGCTGATGAAGTATTGCCCGAGTACCACAGCTTATACCTCCCGTCGAGCTGCTTTGCTTTCCCTCCTTTCCACCTAGTTTCCTGGAGGCATGCCAGATGTACTCTTCTTTTTGCCAGCATGTCACAGACTTCCATGGACTTCCCCGAGAGACTTCCGACGTTCAAGGTAGCTAGTCGGAGGCGTGTAGGCACTGCTATTTGATTAAACCGAGGACGCGGCCTATTATTCCTCGAAGACCCTCGCATATTTCTCACGTCGATCGGGATTCGACGCGCGTCGCTTGAAGGGGACGCCCTAGCATTGGGGTTACTCTGATGGTGCATCTTGGGGGGGATGCGACGGTTTCTTCATAGACCGGCTTGTCGCACGAACATCCAAGTCGATAGTTCAGCCTGACGTCCGTTTACGACCCTTTGGGCCACATAACCCGGGATTTTGGGCTATGTGACCAAGGTAGAGACCGTGCACTAGTATTTCTTTCTGCTCTTAGTCCTAGAAAGTACATGAGCCGAATGTGAATTCAGACGCTGCCCTTGTTTCACAGAACGTTTTCAGAATATAAGCGCCTGTTACTATTCTATTCGCCCTTTTCCTGTAACAAAACGCATCTTAAGGGAAACTTGTTTCTCCCTTTCGAAACATACTGTAATATAGGATACATTTGCCACAAGATACTTTCAATATCACATTTGATCTGCACTTTGTTTCGCAAGTAAACTTCTTTTTTAAAAAATAAGTATCATTTATTTGCAGTGGGCGATTCCACCACAAAAACTTGCCAGCCTTCCCCACACCTTCAGAAACCATTGTGTTAACGCTACTCATTTCTACCATCTCCTTCTTGAGCGAGACTTCTCACCATTAACGCATGTGCGAACATGTCTGCCACCGGCAACCGTCTCTTTGGTGCCCATCATCTGAATATCTGTTTCTTAGTGCTCCAGTAATCTTTTTTTTCACTCGACTTTGTAAATCTGCTTCCATGTTCTACTCTCTTTCCTTAATCCTGACTACCATCACTTGGCTGTCTCATGTTATCTCCATTATAGTACCTTTCTTTCTGACCTTCTTCCAGTGGTTTTCACTGGAAACCGAATTGCCTCCAATTCTCGTTTGCCTGGGAAATTCTTTCTTCTTCTGATATATTCCACCCCTTCTCTGCAGTCAATTCGTTTTTAGAAGACGATCTCTTACGCTACTTTCAATGCATCAAATCGGTTGGTTATGTCAGCTAACAACTCTCCTTCTAGAAAACTGCTGATGGGCTTACCTTTGAATCTATTCTCTACCCAGCGTCACAACTCACCTTTATCTTGTTCCGGAATTTCAATATTTTCTTTCTCCTGTCTGCCTGTTCTAGCTTCACCCCTGACTGATTCGTCATTTGTTGTCTATAAGCGGATGCGGGAATACGACGACCAAGGAAATCTATTGCCACTTCAGGCCCGTACCGTAGGGATGAAGTCAAAGTTCTATGAGGCAGCGAAAGATGTAATCAGCAAAACTTCTCTAGGTAATTGAGCGAACATACGTGAAATTCTAAGAGTGAAAGAATGGAAACGAGCCGCCTTTTTCGTACTTTCTACAAAAATGCCGCTAGGGTTTGTACGCGTTGGTTTAACATGTTCGAAGATTCGGTATTTTTCGATTATTGACAGGTTATTAAAAAATTTCCAACCCATTTTCATGTCAGCTTGAACTCTTCTCAGGTAAAGGGGCGAAATATTGACGCTAGCTAATCTATCTTTGTATGATGGGAGAGAATATGGGTAATTGGAGTCGGGAAAATAACGATAGAAGACAATGCGTGTAAAGGATTTCAGAACTCTTTCAATCAATTTCATGTCTTTGGCAAAACATGGGTTCCAAAAGCTAGATGCAAATTCTAATTGAGGCAAGACATATGTTTCAAAACATTTGAGAAGTATTTGGGAATCGTCGATAGAAACTGCTCGAAACAGAGAATACATTGCTGCCGTTGCTTTGGAAACCCTGTCAGTTACTGCTTGGCTTCGACGGAGAGACGGTACGATTTGGATTCCGAGATCCCGCACTTCTGAGGAAGGGGTCAGAGGAACATTGTTGATTTTGTATGCTGGGTGGAGAGTGCGAGAGCATATGTGCAGATGAGTGCTCTCAGATGAAGAAAGAGTGAGATCATTAGAATTGCACCAATCATATACAGCATTCAAAGCCAATTGTAATTCATCACAGCGTTCAACGAAGTTTTCTTTCTTGTACGAAACATAAATCTTAACATCGTCAGCGTATGCTTGGTAACACACGTTCGGAAATGGTTCAAGAACGGAATTTAAATCAGATATGTAAAGAATAAAGATAACGGGACCAATAACCGATCCTTGCGGAACGCCTGATATGACTGGACGGGGAGTGGACATCTTGTCTTCCATACGGACAGAAAAAGTACGATTATTGAGAAAAGATTTTAGCCAAGAGAGTAAGGAATCGGATATGCCATAATGAGAACATTTGTAGAGAAGTTTGAATATGCTGACAGTGTCGAACGCACGTGAAAAATCTAAATAGATAACATCGACAGTAGAGCCCTCACTAAGCGAACGACTCCGATCATCTTCATAAGCTAGCAAATTGCTAACTACAGAGGCATTCTTTCTAAAACTATGTTGATTCACAGGCAAAATGTTGTATCGACTCAAGTGCTCAAAAATAGTTGATCTAACTAATCTTTCCATCGTTTTAGAAACAGGTGAGAGAATAGCAATAGGTCTATATGAAGAGGGTATAGATGCATCCTTGCCTTGTTTCGGAATGGCTTTCACTAAAGAATGTTTCCAGATAGTGGGAGTCGAACCAGTGTCCATACAAATGTTATAAATGTGAGCCAAAGGAGCAATAGAAGAAGCACATTTCATGAGTATAAGTTGAGGAATATCATCTGCCCCATGGCTGCCAGAATATTTCAGTTCAGAAAGAAAAAGTTCAACTGTGGAAGGGAGAAACAATGAAGGACACATCTTCGGAGTGATGCGAGAGCAATACAAAGCGGGAGGCAAGTGTTTATCATGAGTGAAAGAAGAAACGAATTAGGATGCTAAAATTTCACTTTTCTTACTGGAATCTACTGATATGTGGCCAGATTGGTCAATGAGTTGGAGCGGAGGGGAAGGTTTAGGTCTCGAAATGCTGATAGAGATTCTGTGATCGAGATAATTTGGCCTTCTGGCAACTTCTATTCCACTTGTTGATTTGTTTCAACAGATCACAACTTTCTTTGTTCTAGAGTAAACGAACAGCAGGAATACGTATGTTACGAAATAGAGCATCGTGATAGGCGATAAGCCTACATATGTGGGGAGGAAAAACAAAATTAGAAGTGCGAGGAAAACGACTAGGAACATGTACATATAAAGATGGCTTCTTTGAGGAAAGAAAAGAAACGTGAATAAAGATCATCTATTGAAAGGAAAAGATCGAAAGAAGCTTCCCAATTAATAGCGGAAAGATGTGCATTAAGTGCATCAAAATCGGTTCTGCTATAGTCAGGCATAAGGGTCGGAGAATGAAGCATAGCAGATCAATTAATTAAACATTCAAGTCCTCAAGATGGAAACGAAGGTATTACCCGACAATTAGAGAAAAGAGACGTCTAAGAAGTAATAAGCCAGTCAATACATCGATTAATTCAGGTTGGTTGTCGACAGAGGAAAGACAAATCTAGTGAAGTAATAATATCATTTAAAACATGATCTGTGGGAGTATTGGGGGGGAGATAGAGCATCAAAATTGAAGTCTCCTACGACAACATACCGGTAATTATTGGAAGAGAAAATATCCGACAAGAGATCACAAAACGAACGGGTTTGCTCGGTTGTAAAATGAGGTGGCCGATAACAAATAACTAAACGGAAGAAGGTATTTGAGAGTAAAATTCGCTTGTCGCATAGTACACCGGTTGATTCTCTCCATTTGAGCCAGGCAGCATGGACTCTCGCATCAACTGTAGCCTTGGGGTCTAGGTCTGCGGTGATGTAGGATCCGAGGTACTTGAAGCCATCCACTTTCCGGAGTTCGGTGTTCTTGACTTTGATGGTATTCGAGGTATTCGAAGTACTCTTTCCCATGTCCAAGTACTTGGTCTTTTGGAGGTTTAGTCGTAGACCATATTCATTGAAGCGTTCGTTCCACTCTCCTAGCTGTCTCTCCAAGTCCTCTGATGTTTGGAACAGAACACAACGTCGTCAGCATACAGTAGAGTTTTCGGAGGGCTTGTTTGTAGATCTCTGGTGATCGTGTCCATTATCAGTATAAAGAGCAGGGAGAAAGCGCGGAACTTTGATGAACTCCTAAAGCAACCTTGAATGACTCCGAAGTACCCGCTGGACTTCTCACGGTACTTCTAGAGTCAGCGTACATCATTTGAATCCATCTTATGTACTCTTCTACGACTAGGTGGTCTCGAAAAGAGAACCATATCAGCTCATGAGGCACACGGTCGAAAGCTTTCTCCAAGTCAAGGAAAGCGCAATGGACTGACTTCACCTTTTCCCTGTGTTTCTCTAGATGAAGACGAATGGCGAAAACAGCATCCGTTGTTCTACTTCCTTTGACGAAGCCACACTGATTGACGGTTGTGCTTACAATTTGGCGGAGCCGTGCTTCGATGATCTTTTCCAAGATCATTGTGGTATGAGGAATGATTCTTATCGGCCGGTAGTTGGAGCATATTGTGACATCTCCTTTCCCTTTGTAGATGGGTATTGTAGATGATCTACTCCAGTCTTCGGGATACTCCAGGCGAGCAGTGGCTTTTTGAAAGAGGGTCGTAAGATGGAAAAGTCCACAATCACCTGCGAGTCTCCATACAGAGGCGGCGAGATCATCTGGCCCACATGCCTTTCCATGCTTCATTTTCTGAAGGGCTTCTCTTACTTCAATCTCTGAGATGATCGGAACTGGTCTTTTTACTGGTAGGGACAGCGGGATGGGAGGGTGGTCGAACTCGATGTTCGAGATTTCCTCGAAGTGTTCTCTCCATCGCTGACAAATTTCAACATTGGATCGGAGGAGTATGCCGTCCCGGTTATAGGAGCAGAAGAATATGGGACGGTAAAGATGGCTTGTCCAGATCTTCTTCAGCTTGAATGGAAATCTGGAGGGCGTTGGCAAGATCTTCGGCGTCATTTCGAGGAGAAGAAGAGTCCATTGGTTGACGGTGACTGGTCATACATAGTTGAAGATGAATTGAGATAGGAATGAAAAGGAAAATTTTTGAATTGTCCAGTTGGCACTGAGAAATCAATTCGACCGCTTCTTATTAGTTAAGAGACGTGAGGAAATAATCTCAAGAACTCTTGTGAAAGACCTGGGCATATACATTGAAACTTCACTAAAGTTTGATAAACATACAGAAATCATCAGTTTGAAATCACTAATCAGAGTTTCACAGATTTTCAGAGTTAAAGGTTTTCACCGAAGACTCATTAAAAAGAGCTATGTTTGATTTAATATTTCTATTTCTTCTACTTTTCGGTATTCTAGATTGCAAACTTTGAAGAAGCCAAATTGAATTTAGGGCAAATGGGAACCTCAGAATTTTACATAGATCAAGCCCGCTACGCCTACTCAATAGAGAAAACTATCGGCATCGCCAATTCTTCTTCGAGTGCGCAGTGGCACTGTGGAACAAATTCGCAGACCAGCATCCGAAGATTACCGAAATCGAAGTATGAAATACCGCCGAGTCAACTCGCAAACCTTCCCATGTATTTGTCTTGACTTGACGATCAAGAAAAATTATCCCATCTTTTTTTTCCTTTTTATACCTACTTCCCATGTTAGAGACAGTGAAAACAAACTGCCCTGTTGTGAATAAAGTGACGGTGATGATCTTTTCATTGGTGTCAGATAATAAGAGATGAAGACTTTGAAAAAAAATTTTTTTTAATTTTTTTTTTAATCTGAAAACTTTTTTTAAATTTTTGACAATTTTAAAACTCGTTAGCCTAAGCCGTACTGCCTCGTTTGCGTAACCTTTGCCTAAGCCTAAGCGAAAAAAAAAGAAGTGAATATTAGCTGAAAACAGCGAAGCCAATTTAGTCATTTGGACTGAATAAAACTAAAATATTGTGGCTAAATGTTCTATACGGCCTCGTTAGAATACTTTTGACCTAAGCCTAAGCGAAAAAATCAGTGAAAAGTAACCCCCCCCCTAAGTAAAGTGCGGCCCCCCAAGTGACAAAGTGCCAAAATCTGTTAATCATCTTTCTTAAAATCAGAATAGAAATTCTTTGCGAGAAAAGGTTCACTTCTACCTTATTTGAGAGTAAAGCAAGAAATTGAGATTATAATTCGTGTTTCAATTTGAATCATTACTAGTAGTTTCGAAATACGTCCATCCGTGCACATTTAATTCTCAGTGTACTACGGTAAGCGAATTTCCCTGCTTATTTTATTTCAAATTCATCAGCCATCTTAGGCTGCGCACACACCAACCGGTTTTAACCGTAAAAATGTAAAACTAATACTTGTGAAATTTCACAGTAGGCCCTGCTTTACCGCTAAACCCTTTAGCTGCCCTAAAACACGGCCTCAACTTAAAAACGGCCTGGCTCAATTAATTTTCTTGATGAACTATGAGGCACTTTAGTGTAGGGGTTAGTGTGCTTGACTGTTAGTAGCTCGTTGAGAGTTCGGATTCGATCTAATGGCAGTTTTTGCCAAATTTAATTTTTATCAGAAAATTATTTTTACGTTAAAAAAAAGCTTAGGCTTAGAAAAAAGTTGGCTTTAATCTGCTTTAGATTTTTCAGAAAGAGATTTTATTCATGAAAACTCCCTTCCCCCCAATCACAGCAACATTGAGGAAGATATTTTCGTATGCCCGCAACACACGCACGCATTGTTCTCTTTGTTCGCGCGGAAAAAGTCGAAAGACTTTGTGATTTGCACTACTCACTTAAAAGAGGTTATATTGACTCCTACTGTCGTAAACTCCATCCGTCGTCTCATATAACCTTTGTTTGAATACACCCGCCTTCGGGATGTACAACACTTGACCGCAGTGAATAAACCATGTGTGTAACGTTTTATTCGTGCATATTATGTCGCAGTGAATAAACCATGAGGTTAAAAACAACTCGTACTGTACAGTTGAAACACAATAACATTCTCTCCTTGGTGACATTTAATAATTGAAACACACATAACATACGAGGCACATTTATTGTTCCCTTTTCCGCATTATCATCTGATAGTTCAACAGTCTGCTTCATTCATATAGTCTTATTGCTACATATCTAAGAAAGTTGTTATAAGAAACATTGTATCTATTCATATTGACAACACACCTTATGGTGTCTTTCACTTGACATACGGTGTGATTCCTTGTAGAGAAATCCTCCTTTACCTAAGTTTTGCTTACTCCAATGATGCTCATTTAAATGCTCTAGACGCCTTCTTCTTCTGAGCTGAAGTATGGTGAGCTCGTCAGGCCAGCTCCTTCACAAGCTTTCTAGCACTCTTTTCGTAAATTATCCTTCGATATTGGGTTGCCTATATATACTTAAACAATGGAAACGAGGGCTAGTATTTCTAACTGGGATGAGCTCTATGTACATATGTATGCCATAGGAAACCTGGTTCAGAGTTATTGCTCCCATGGCTGACCGACAGAATGTTAAATTGGAAAAATCTTGGATATAGGACAGGAATGTGCAACTGTGTCGTCGTTGCGAACAGTCCTAGTACATCGGTTGATATCTCAACTTTCTATTTCAGTGATTAGTTCAGTCCGAACGTTGAAGTCATCACGAAAAGCAGTCATTGGAACCGAAAAATGGTAGACGCTATGACATCTGGTGATCGATAAATGAGATAATGTAGTATTATACATATTTGTTCTCCAACTGCTCTTCTTCAGACATTTAACTCGTCCAATAACTTTAGCACTACCTTTTCCACTTTATTCATTTCTTGCTCGTCTAAATCCAATTCTAATGGAGCCTCCCTTTGAGACACCTCCTCTTAGTAACGCTACTACCTCGGCATATTATTCGAAATGCCACGCGCCCACATTTCGGTCCTTCAATCGTCTCAGTCAGCCTTTTCCTTTGAGGTCAGTCTAGGTAACGCTTCTTTTGTTTCTGATGTACTTTACTTTCACTCTTGTAATTCGCGACGTAGTCGCTTTGACCATCCCTAAGATACGACTATAAGCCTTGTATTCTTGCTTAACTCCAGCCGCGAATGGATACTATTGTAACTCATATCATGCAGCCATTGTAACTCCGATCCCACATTCCAACGCTTCTTCGTACATTCTCTGACAGCCATAAACTACCTAAGACATCGGAGTCTGCTGCTTTCCGCGATTGCTCCTGGCGCGACTTCCTAAGGTACATTTAACCTCAGTGTTTTCAACCTCAGTGTCGGCCATCTCTCAATACTCTAGCGTTCTCCTCCTTCATCTGGATTTGGGTGGGCGGGACTCATACTACCACTTAAAGCATCTTGCTTTAACGCACGATAAACGTAGACTGAGTTACTTCCCTCTCTCGTCTCCCCGTATGCTACGCATACGCAACGCACCTACAGTACACTCCCTAAGGCGCGTATTCAAACACCTATTATATTGACTCCTACTGTCGTAAACTCCATCCGTCGTCTCATATAACCTTTGTTTAAATACACCCGCCTTCGGGATGTACAACACTTGACCGCAGTGAATAAACCATGATCGTAGACCAAGGTAGAGACCGTGCACTAGTATTTCTTTCTGCTCTTAGTCCTAGAAAGTACATGAGCCGAATGTGAATTCAGACGCTGCCCTTGTTTCACAGAACGTTTTCAGAATATAAGCGCCTGTTACTATTCTATTCGCCCTTTTCCTGTAACAAAACGCATCTTAAGGGAAACTTGTTTCTCCCTTTCGAAACATACTGTAATATAGGATACATTTGCCACAAGATACTTTCAATATCACATTTGATCTGCACTTTGTTTCACAAGTAAACTTCTTTTTAAAAAAATAAGTATTATTTATTTGCAGTGGGCGATTCCACCACAAAAACTTGCCAGCCTTCCCCACACCTTCAGAAACCATTGTGTTAACGCTACTCATTTCTACCATCTCCTTCTTGAGCGAGACTTCTCACCATTAACGCATGTGCGAACATGTCTGCCACCGGCAACCGTCTCTTTGGTGCCCATCATCTGAATATCTGTTTCTTAGTGCTCCAGTAATCTTTTTTTTCACTCGACTTTGTAAATCTGCTTCCATGTTCTACTCTCTTTCCTTAATCCTGACTACCATCACTTGGCTGTCTCATGTTATCTCCATTATAGTACCTTTCTTTCTGACCTTCTTCCAGTGGTTTTCACTGGAAACCGAATTGCCTCCAATTCTCGTTTGCCTGGGAAATTCTTTCTTCTTCTGATATATTCCACCCCTTCTCTGCAGTCAATTCGTTTTTAGAAGACGATCTCTTACGCTACTTTCAATGCATCAAATCGGTTGGTTATGTCAGCTAACAACTCTCCTTCTAGAAAACTGCTGATGGGCTTACCTTTGAATCTATTCTCTACCCAGCGTCACAACTCACCTTTATCTTGTTCCGGAATTTCAATATTTTCTTTCTCCTGTCTGCCTGTTCTAGCTTCACCCCTGACTGATTCGTCATTTGTTGTCTATAAGCGGATGCGGGAATACGACGACCAAGGAAATCTATTGCCACTTCAGGCCCGTACCGTAGGGATGAAGTCAAAGTTCTATGAGGCAGCGAAAGATGTAATCAGCAAAACTTCTCTAGGTAATTGAGCGAACATACGTGAAATTCTAAGAGTGAAAGAATGGAAACGAGCCGCCTTTTTCGTACTTTCTACAAAAATGCCGCTAGGGTTTGTACGCGTTGGTTTAACATGTTCGAAGATTCGGTATTTTTCGATTATTGACAGGTTATTAAAAAATTTCCAACCCATTTTCATGTCAGCTTGAACTCTTCTCAGGTAAAGGGGCGAAATATTGACGCTAGCTAATCTATCTTTGTATGATGGGAGAGAATATGGGTAATTGGAGTCGGGAAAATAACGATAGAAGACAATGCGTGTAAAGGATTTCAGAACTCTTTCAATCAATTTCATGTCTTTGGCAAAACATGGGTTCCAAAAGCTAGATGCAAATTCTAATTGAGGCAAGACATATGTTTCAAAACATTTGAGAAGTATTTGGGAATCGTCGATAGAAACTGCTCGAAACAGAGAATACATTGCTGCCGTTGCTTTGGAAACCCTGTCAGTTACTGCTTGGCTTCGACGGAGAGACGGTACGATTTGGATTCCGAGATCCCGCACTTCTGAGGAAGGGGTCAGAGGAACATTGTTGATTTTGTATGCTGGGTGGAGAGTGCGAGAGCATATGTGCAGATGAGTGCTCTCAGATGAAGAAAGAGTGAGATCATTAGAATTGCACCAATCATATACAGCATTCAAAGCCAATTGTAATTCATCACAGCGTTCAACGAAGTTTTCTTTCTTGTACGAAACATAAATCTTAACATCGTCAGCGTATGCTTGGTAACACACGTTCGGAAATGGTTCAAGAACGGAATTTAAATCAGATATGTAAAGAATAAAGATAACGGGACCAATAACCGATCCTTGCGGAACGCCTGATATGACTGGACGGGGAGTGGACATCTTGTCTTCCATACGGACAGAAAAAGTACGATTATTGAGAAAAGATTTTAGCCAAGAGAGTAAGGAATCGGATATGCCATAATGAGAACATTTGTAGAGAAGTTTGAATATGCTGACAGTGTCGAACGCACGTGAAAAATCTAAATAGATAACATCGACAGTAGAGCCCTCACTAAGCGAACGACTCCGATCATCTTCATAAGCTAGCAAATTGCTAACTACAGAGGCATTCTTTCTAAAACTATGTTGATTCACAGGCAAAATGTTGTATCGACTCAAGTGCTCAAAAATAGTTGATCTAACTAATCTTTCCATCGTTTTAGAAACAGGTGAGAGAATAGCAATAGGTCTATATGAAGAGGGTATAGATGCATCCTTGCCTTGTTTCGGAATGGCTTTCACTAAAGAATGTTTCCAGATAGTGGGAGTCGAACCAGTGTCCATACAAATGTTATAAATGTGAGCCAAAGGAGCAATAGAAGAAGCACATTTCATGAGTATAAGTTGAGGAATATCATCTGCCCCATGGCTGCCAGAATATTTCAGTTCAGAAAGAAAAAGTTCAACTGTGGAAGGGAGAAACAATGAAGGACACATCTTCGGAGTGATGCGAGAGCAATACAAAGCGGGAGGCAAGTGTTTATCATGAGTGAAAGAAGAAACGAATTAGGATGCTAAAATTTCACTTTTCTTACTGGAATCTACTGATATGTGGCCAGATTGGTCAATGAGTTGGAGCGGAGGGGAAGGTTTAGGTCTCGAAATGCTGATAGAGATTCTGTGATCGAGATAATTTGGCCTTCTGGCAACTTCTATTCCACTTGTTGATTTGTTTCAACAGATCACAACTTTCTTTGTTCTAGAGTAAACGAACAGCAGGAATACGTATGTTACGAAATAGAGCATCGTGATAGGCGATAAGCCTACATATGTGGGGAGGAAAAACAAAATTAGAAGTGCGAGGAAAACGACTAGGAACATGTACATATAAAGATGGCTTCTTTGAGGAAAGAAAAGAAACGTGAATAAAGATCATCTATTGAAAGGAAAAGATCGAAAGAAGCTTCCCAATTAATAGCGGAAAGATGTGCATTAAGTGCATCAAAATCGGTTCTGCTATAGTCAGGCATAAGGGTCGGAGAATGAAGCATAGCAGATCAATTAATTAAACATTCAAGTCCTCAAGATGGAAACGAAGGTATTACCCGACAATTAGAGAAAAGAGACGTCTAAGAAGTAATAAGCCAGTCAATACATCGATTAATTCAGGTTGGTTGTCGACAGAGGAAAGACAAATCTAGTGAAGTAATAATATCATTTAAAACATGATCTGTGGGAGTATTGGGGGGGAGATAGAGCATCAAAATTGAAGTCTCCTACGACAACATACCGGTAATTATTGGAAGAGAAAATATCCGACAAGAGATCACAAAACGAACGGGTTTGCTCGGTTGTAAAATGAGGTGGCCGATAACAAATAACTAAACGGAAGAAGGTATTTGAGAGTAAAATTCGCTTGTCGCATAGTACACCGGTTGATTCTCTCCATTTGAGCCAGGCAGCATGGACTCTCGCATCAACTGTAGCCTTGGGGTCTAGGTCTGCGGTGATGTAGGATCCGAGGTACTTGAAGCCATCCACTTTCTGGAGTTCGGTGTTCTTGACTTTGATGGTATTCGAGGTATTCGAAGTACTCTTTCCCATGTCCAAGTACTTGGTCTTTTGGAGGTTTAGTCGTAGACCATATTCATTGAAGCGTTCGTTCCACTCTCCTAGCTGTCTCTCCAAGTCCTCTGATGTTTGGAACAGAACACAACGTCGTCAGCATACAGTAGAGTTTTCGGAGGGCTTGTTTGTAGATCTCTGGTGATCGTGTCCATTATCAGTATAAAGAGCAGGGAGAAAGCGCGGAACTTTGATGAACTCCTAAAGCAACCTTGAATGACTCCGAAGTACCCGCTGGACTTCTCACGGTACTTCTAGAGTCAGCGTACATCATTTGAATCCATCTTATGTACTCTTCTACGACTAGGTGGTCTCGAAAAGAGAACCATATCAGCTCATGAGGCACACGGTCGAAAGCTTTCTCCAAGTCAAGGAAAGCGCAATGGACTGACTTCACCTTTTCCCTGTGTTTCTCTAGATGAAGACGAATGGCGAAAACAGCATCCGTTGTTCTACTTCCTTTGACGAAGCCACACTGATTGACGGTTGTGCTTACAATTTGGCGGAGCCGTGCTTCGATGATCTTTTCCAAGATCATTGTGGTATGAGGAATGATTCTTATCGGCCGGTAGTTGGAGCATATTGTGACATCTCCTTTCCCTTTGTAGATGGGTATTGTAGATGATCTACTCCAGTCTTCGGGATACTCCAGGCGAGCAGTGGCTTTTTGAAAGAGGGTCGTAAGATGGAAAAGTCCACAATCACCTGCGAGTCTCCATACAGAGGCGGCGAGATCATCTGGCCCACATGCCTTTCCATGCTTCATTTTCTGAAGGGCTTCTCTTACTTCAATCTCTGAGATGATCGGAACTGGTCTTTTTACTGGTAGGGACAGCGGGATGGGAGGGTGGTCGAACTCGATGTTCGAGATTTCCTCGAAGTGTTCTCTCCATCGCTGACAAATTTCAACATTGGATCGGAGGAGTATGCCGTCCCGGTTATAGGAGCAGAAGAATATGGGACGGTAAAGATGGCTTGTCCAGATCTTCTTCAGCTTGAATGGAAATCTGGAGGGCGTTGGCAAGATCTTCGGCGTCATTTCGAGGAGAAGAAGAGTCCATTGGTTGACGGTGACTGGTCATACATAGTTGAAGATGAATTGAGATAGGAATGAAAAGGAAAATTTTTGAATTGTCCAGTTGGCACTGAGAAATCAATTCGACCGCTTCTTATTAGTTAAGAGACGTGAGGAAATAATCTCAAGAACTCTTGTGAAAGACCTGGGCATATACATTGAAACTTCACTAAAGTTTGATAAACATACAGAAATCATCAGTTTGAAATCACTAATCAGAGTTTCACAGATTTTCAGAGTTAAAGGTTTTCACCGAAGACTCATTAAAAAGAGCTATGTTTGATTTAATATTTCTATTTCTTCTACTTTTCGGTATTCTAGATTGCAAACTTTGAAGAAGCCAAATTGAATTTAGGGCAAATGGGAACCTCAGAATTTTACATAGATCAAGCCCGCTACGCCTACTCAATAGAGAAAACTATCGGCATCGCCAATTCTTCTTCGAGTGCGCAGTGGCACGGTGGAACAAATTCGCAGACCAGCATCCGAAGATTACCGAAATCGAAGTATGAAATACCGCCGAGTCAACTCGCAAACCTTCCCATGTATTTGTCTTGACTTGACGATCAAGAAAAATTATCCCATCTTTTTTTCCTTTTTATACCTACTTCCCATGTTAGAGACAGTGAAAACAAACTGCCCTGTTGTGAATAAAGTGACGGTGATGATCTTTTCATTGGTGTCAGATAATAAGAGATGAAGACTTTGAAAAAAAATTTTTTTTAATTTTTTTTTTAATCTGAAAACTTTTTTTAAATTTTTGACAATTTTAAAACTCGTTAGCCTAAGCCGTACTGCCTCGTTTGCGTAACCTTTGCCTAAGCCTAAGCGAAAAAAAAAGAAGTGAATATTAGCTGAAAACAGCGAAGCCAATTTAGTCATTTGGACTGAATAAAACTAAAATATTGTGGCTAAATGTTCTATACGGCCTCGTTAGAATACTTTTGACCTAAGCCTAAGCGAAAAAATCAGTGAAAAGTAACCCCCCCCCCCTAAGTAAAGTGCGGCCCCCCAAGTGACAAAGTGCCAAAATCTGTTAATCATCTTTCTTAAAATCAGAATAGAAATTCTTTGCGAGAAAAGGTTCACTTCTACCTTATTTGAGAGTAAAGCAAGAAATTGAGATTATAATTCGTGTTTCAATTTGAATCATTACTAGTAGTTTCGAAATACGTCCATCCGTGCACATTTAATTCTCAGTGTACTACGGTAAGCGAATTTCCCTGCTTATTTTATTTCAAATTCATCAGCCATCTTAGGCTGCGCACACACCAACCGGTTTTAACCGTAAAAATGTAAAACTAATACTTGTGAAATTTCACAGTAGGCCCTGCTTAACCGCTAAACCCTTTAGCTGCCCTAAAACACGGCCTCAACTTAAAAACGGCCTGGCTCAATTAATTTTCTTGATGAACTATGAGGCACTTTAGTGTAGGGGTTAGTGTGCTTGACTGTTAGTAGCTCGTTGAGAGTTCGGATTCGATCTAATGGCAGTTTTTGCCAAATTTAATTTTTATCAGAAAATTATTTTTACGTTAAAAAAAAGCTTAGGCTTAGAAAAAAGTTGGCTTTAATCTGCTTTAGATTTTTCAGAAAGAGATTTTATTCATGAAAACTCCCTTCCCCCCAATCACAGCAACATTGAGGAAGATATTTTCGTATGCCCGCAACACACGCACGCATTGTTCTCTTTGTTCGCGCGGAAAAAGTCGAAAGACTTTGTGATTTGCACTACTCACTTAAAAGAGGTTATATTGACTCCTACTGTCGTAAACTCCATCCGTCGTCTCATATAACCTTTGTTTGAATACACCCGCCTTCGGGATGTACAACACTTGACCGCAGTGAATAAACCATGTGTGTAACGTTTTATTCGTGCATATTATGTCGCAGTGAATAAACCATGAGGTTAAAAACAACTCGTACTGTACAGTTGAAACACAATAACATTCTCTCCTTGGTGACATTTAATAATTGAAACACACATAACATACGAGGCACATTTATTGTTCCCTTTTCCGCATTATCATCTGATAGTTCAACAGTCTGCTTCATTCATATAGTCTTATTGCTACATATCTAAGAAAGTTGTTATAAGAAACATTGTATCTATTCATATTGACAACACACCTTATGGTGTCTTTCACTTGACATACGGTGTGATTCCTTGTAGAGAAATCCTCCTTTACCTAAGTTTTGCTTACTCCAATGATGCTCATTTAAATGCTCTAGACGCCTTCTTCTTCTGAGCTGAAGTATGGTGAGCTCGTCAGGCCAGCTCCTTCACAAGCTTTCTAGCACTCTTTTCGTAAATTATCCTTCGATATTGGGTTGCCTATATATACTTAAACAATGGAAACGAGGGCTAGTATTTCTAACTGGGATGAGCTCTATGTACATATGTATGCCATAGGAAACCTGGTTCAGAGTTATTGCTCCCATGGCTGACCGACAGAATGTTAAATTGGAAAAATCTTGGATATAGGACAGGAATGTGCAACTGTGTCGTCGTTGCGAACAGTCCTAGTACATCGGTTGATATCTCAACTTTCTATTTCAGTGATTAGTTCAGTCCGAACGTTGAAGTCATCACGAAAAGCAGTCATTGGAACCGAAAAATGGTAGACGCTATGACATCTGGTGATCGATAAATGAGATAATGTAGTATTATACATATTTGTTCTCCAACTGCTCTTCTTCAGACATTTAACTCGTCCAATAACTTTAGCACTACCTTTTCCACTTTATTCATTTCTTGCTCGTCTAAATCCAATTCTAATGGAGCCTCCCTTTGAGACACCTCCTCTTAGTAACGCTACTACCTCGGCATATTATTCGAAATGCCACGCGCCCACATTTCGGTCCTTCAATCGTCTCAGTCAGCCTTTTCCTTTGAGGTCAGTCTAGGTAACGCTTCTTTTGTTTCTGATGTACTTTACTTTCACTCTTGTAATTCGCGACGTAGTCGCTTTGACCATCCCTAAGATACGACTATAAGCCTTGTATTCTTGCTTAACTCCAGCCGCGAATGGATACTATTGTAACTCATATCATGCAGCCATTGTAACTCCGATCCCACATTCCAACGCTTCTTCGTACATTCTCTGACAGCCATAAACTACCTAAGACATCGGAGTCTGCTGCTTTCCGCGATTGCTCCTGGCGCGACTTCCTAAGGTACATTTAACCTCAGTGTTTTCAACCTCAGTGTCGGCCATCTCTCAATACTCTAGCGTTCTCCTCCTTCATCTGGATTTGGGTGGGCGGGACTCATACTACCACTTAAAGCATCTTGCTTTAACGCACGATAAACGTAGACTGAGTTACTTCCCTCTCTCGTCTCCCCGTATGCTACGCATACGCAACGCACCTACAGTACACTCCCTAAGGCGCGTATTCAAACACCTATTATATTGACTCCTACTGTCGTAAACTCCATCCGTCGTCTCATATAACCTTTGTTTAAATACACCCGCCTTCGGGATGTACAACACTTGACCGCAGTGACTGACTTCACCTTTTCCCTGTGTTTCTCTAGATGAAGACGAATGGCGAAAACAGCATCCGTTGTTCTACTTCCTTTGACGAAGCCACACTGATTGACGGTTGTGCTTACAATTTGGCGGAGCCGTGCTTCGATGATCTTTTCCAAGATCATTGTGGTATGAGGAATGATTCTTATCGGCCGGTAGTTGGAGCATATTGTGACATCTCCTTTCCCTTTGTAGATGGGTATTGTAGATGATCTACTCCAGTCTTCGGGATACTCCAGGCGAGCAGTGGCTTTTTGAAAGAGGGTCGTAAGATGGAAAAGTCCACAATCACCTGCGAGTCTCCATACAGAGGCGGCGAGATCATCTGGCCCACATGCCTTTCCATGCTTCATTTTCTGAAGGGCTTCTCTTACTTCAATCTCTGAGATGATCGGAACTGGTCTTTTTACTGGTAGGGACAGCGGGATGGGAGGGTGGTCGAACTCGATGTTCGAGATTTCCTCGAAGTGTTCTCTCCATCGCTGACAAATTTCAACATTGGATCGGAGGAGTATGCCGTCCCGGTTATAGGAGCAGAAGAATATGGGACGGTAAAGATGGCTTGTCCAGATCTTCTTCAGCTTGAATGGAAATCTGGAGGGCGTTGGCAAGATCTTCGGCGTCATTTCGAGGAGAAGAAGAGTCCATTGGTTGACGGTGACTGGTCATACATAGTTGAAGATGAATTGAGATAGGAATGAAAAGGAAAATTTTTGAATTGTCCAGTTGGCACTGAGAAATCAATTCGACCGCTTCTTATTAGTTAAGAGACGTGAGGAAATAATCTCAAGAACTCTTGTGAAAGACCTGGGCATATACATTGAAACTTCACTAAAGTTTGATAAACATACAGAAATCATCAGTTTGAAATCACTAATCAGAGTTTCACAGATTTTCAGAGTTAAAGGTTTTCACCGAAGACTCATTAAAAAGAGCTATGTTTGATTTAATATTTCTATTTCTTCTACTTTTCGGTATTCTAGATTGCAAACTTTGAAGAAGCCAAATTGAATTTAGGGCAAATGGGAACCTCAGAATTTTACATAGATCAAGCCCGCTACGCCTACTCAATAGAGAAAACTATCGGCATCGCCAATTCTTCTTCGAGTGCGCAGTGGCACTGTGGAACAAATTCGCAGACCAGCATCCGAAGATTACCGAAATCGAAGTATGAAATACCGCCGAGTCAACTCGCAAACCTTCCCATGTATTTGTCTTGACTTGACGATCAAGAAAAATTATCCCATCTTTTTTTTCCTTTTTATACCTACTTCCCATGTTAGAGACAGTGAAAACAAACTGCCCTGTTGTGAATAAAGTGACGGTGATGATCTTTTCATTGGTGTCAGATAATAAGAGATGAAGACTTTGAAAAAAAATTTTTTTTAATTTTTTTTTTAATCTGAAAACTTTTTTTAAATTTTTGACAATTTTAAAACTCGTTAGCCTAAGCCGTACTGCCTCGTTTGCGTAACCTTTGCCTAAGCCTAAGCGAAAAAAAAAGAAGTGAATATTAGCTGAAAACAGCGAAGCCAATTTAGTCATTTGGACTGAATAAAACTAAAATATTGTGGCTAAATGTTCTATACGGCCTCGTTAGAATACTTTTGACCTAAGCCTAAGCGAAAAAATCAGTGAAAAGTAACCCCCCCCCTAAGTAAAGTGCGGCCCCCCAAGTGACAAAGTGCCAAAATCTGTTAATCATCTTTCTTAAAATCAGAATAGAAATTCTTTGCGAGAAAAGGTTCACTTCTACCTTATTTGAGAGTAAAGCAAGAAATTGAGATTATAATTCGTGTTTCAATTTGAATCATTACTAGTAGTTTCGAAATACGTCCATCCGTGCACATTTAATTCTCAGTGTACTACGGTAAGCGAATTTCCCTGCTTATTTTATTTCAAATTCATCAGCCATCTTAGGCTGCGCACACACCAACCGGTTTTAACCGTAAAAATGTAAAACTAATACTTGTGAAATTTCACAGTAGGCCCTGCTTTACCGCTAAACCCTTTAGCTGCCCTAAAACACGGCCTCAACTTAAAAACGGCCTGGCTCAATTAATTTTCTTGATGAACTATGAGGCACTTTAGTGTAGGGGTTAGTGTGCTTGACTGTTAGTAGCTCGTTGAGAGTTCGGATTCGATCTAATGGCAGTTTTTGCCAAATTTAATTTTTATCAGAAAATTATTTTTACGTTAAAAAAAAGCTTAGGCTTAGAAAAAAGTTGGCTTTAATCTGCTTTAGATTTTTCAGAAAGAGATTTTATTCATGAAAACTCCCTTCCCCCCAATCACAGCAACATTGAGGAAGATATTTTCGTATGCCCGCAACACACGCACGCATTGTTCTCTTTGTTCGCGCGGAAAAAGTCGAAAGACTTTGTGATTTGCACTACTCACTTAAAAGAGGTTATATTGACTCCTACTGTCGTAAACTCCATCCGTCGTCTCATATAACCTTTGTTTGAATACACCCGCCTTCGGGATGTACAACACTTGACCGCAGTGAATAAACCATGTGTGTAACGTTTTATTCGTGCATATTATGTCGCAGTGAATAAACCATGAGGTTAAAAACAACTCGTACTGTACAGTTGAAACACAATAACATTTTCTCCTTGGTGACATTTAATAATTGAAACACACATAACATACGAGGCACATTTATTGTTCCCTTTTCCGCATTATCATCTGATAGTTCAACAGTCTGCTTCATTCATATAGTCTTATTGCTACATATCTAAGAAAGTTGTTATAAGAAACATTGTATCTATTCATATTGACAACACACCTTATGGTGTCTTTCACTTGACATACGGTGTGATTCCTTGTAGAGAAATCCTCCTTTACCTAAGTTTTGCTTACTCCAATGATGCTCATTTAAATGCTCTAGACGCCTTCTTCTTCTGAGCTGAAGTATGGTGAGCTCGTCAGGCCAGCTCCTTCACAAGCTTTCTAGCACTCTTTTCGTAAATTATCCTTCGATATTGGGTTGCCTATATATACTTAAACAATGGAAACGAGGGCTAGTATTTCTAACTGGGATGAGCTCTATGTACATATGTATGCCATAGGAAACCTGGTTCAGAGTTATTGCTCCCATGGCTGACCGACAGAATGTTAAATTGGAAAAATCTTGGATATAGGACAGGAATGTGCAACTGTGTCGTCGTTGCGAACAGTCCTAGTACATCGGTTGATATCTCAACTTTCTATTTCAGTGATTAGTTCAGTCCGAACGTTGAAGTCATCACGAAAAGCAGTCATTGGAACCGAAAAATGGTAGACGCTATGACATCTGGTGATCGATAAATGAGATAATGTAGTATTATACATATTTGTTCTCCAACTGCTCTTCTTCAGACATTTAACTCGTCCAATAACTTTAGCACTACCTTTTCCACTTTATTCATTTCTTGCTCGTCTAAATCCAATTCTAATGGAGCCTCCCTTTGAGACACCTCCTCTTAGTAACGCTACTACCTCGGCATATTATTCGAAATGCCACGCGCCCACATTTCGGTCCTTCAATCGTCTCAGTCAGCCTTTTCCTTTGAGGTCAGTCTAGGTAACGCTTCTTTTGTTTCTGATGTACTTTACTTTCACTCTTGTAATTCGCGACGTAGTCGCTTTGACCATCCCTAAGATACGACTATAAGCCTTGTATTCTTGCTTAACTCCAGCCGCGAATGGATACTATTGTAACTCATATCATGCAGCCATTGTAACTCCGATCCCACATTCCAACGCTTCTTCGTACATTCTCTGACAGCCATAAACTACCTAAGACATCGGAGTCTGCTGCTTTCCGCGATTGCTCCTGGCGCGACTTCCTAAGGTACATTTAACCTCAGTGTTTTCAACCTCAGTGTCGGCCATCTCTCAATACTCTAGCGTTCTCCTCCTTCATCTGGATTTGGGTGGGCGGGACTCATACTACCACTTAAAGCATCTTGCTTTAACGCACGATAAACGTAGACTGAGTTACTTCCCTCTCTCGTCTCCCCGTATGCTACGCATACGCAACGCACCTACAGTACACTCCCTAAGGCGCGTATTCAAACACCTATTATATTGACTCCTACTGTCGTAAACTCCATCCGTCGTCTCATATAACCTTTGTTTAAATACACCCGCCTTCGGGATGTACAACACTTGACCGCAGTGACTGACTTCACCTTTTCCCTGTGTTTCTCTAGATGAAGACGAATGGCGAAAACAGCATCCGTTGTTCTACTTCCTTTGACGAAGCCACACTGATTGACGGTTGTGCTTACAATTTGGCGGAGCCGTGCTTCGATGATCTTTTCCAAGATCATTGTGGTATGAGGAATGATTCTTATCGGCCGGTAGTTGGAGCATATTGTGACATCTCCTTTCCCTTTGTAGATGGGTATTGTAGATGATCTACTCCAGTCTTCGGGATACTCCAGGCGAGCAGTGGCTTTTTGAAAGAGGGTCGTAAGATGGAAAAGTCCACAATCACCTGCGAGTCTCCATACAGAGGCGGCGAGATCATCTGGCCCACATGCCTTTCCATGCTTCATTTTCTGAAGGGCTTCTCTTACTTCAATCTCTGAGATGATCGGAACTGGTCTTTTTACTGGTAGGGACAGCGGGATGGGAGGGTGGTCGAACTCGATGTTCGAGATTTCCTCGAAGTGTTCTCTCCATCGCTGACAAATTTCAACATTGGATCGGAGGAGTATGCCGTCCCGGTTATAGGAGCAGAAGAATATGGGACGGTAAAGATGGCTTGTCCAGATCTTCTTCAGCTTGAATGGAAATCTGGAGGGCGTTGGCAAGATCTTCGGCGTCATTTCGAGGAGAAGAAGAGTCCATTGGTTGACGGTGACTGGTCATACATAGTTGAAGATGAATTGAGATAGGAATGAAAAGGATAATTTTTGAATTGTCCAGTTGGCACTGAGAAATCAATTCGACCGCTTCTTATTAGTTAAGAGACGTGAGGAAATAATCTCAAGAACTCTTGTGAAAGACCTGGGCATATACATTGAAACTTCACTAAAGTTTGATAAACATACAGAAATCATCAGTTTGAAATCACTAATCAGAGTTTCACAGATTTTCAGAGTTAAAGGTTTTCACCGAAGACTCATTAAAAAGAGCTATGTTTGATTTAATATTTCTATTTCTTCTACTTTTCGGTATTCTAGATTGCAAACTTTGAAGAAGCCAAATTGAATTTAGGGCAAATGGGAACCTCAGAATTTTACATAGATCAAGCCCGCTACGCCTACTCAATAGAGAAAACTATCGGCATCGCCAATTCTTCTTCGAGTGCGCAGTGGCACTGTGGAACAAATTCGCAGACCAGCATCCGAAGATTACCGAAATCGAAGTATGAAATACCGCCGAGTCAACTCGCAAACCTTCCCATGTATTTGTCTTGACTTGACGATCAAGAAAAATTATCCCATCTTTTTTTTCCTTTTTATACCTACTTCCCATGTTAGAGACAGTGAAAACAAACTGCCCTGTTGTGAATAAAGTGACGGTGATGATCTTTTCATTGGTGTCAGATAATAAGAGATGAAGACTTTGAAAAAAAATTTTTTAAAATTTTTTTTTTAATCTGAAAACTTTTTTTAAATTTTTGACAATTTTAAAACTCGTTAGCCTAAGCCGTACTGCCTCGTTTGCGTAACCTTTGCCTAAGCCTAAGCGAAAAAAAAAGAAGTGAATATTAGCTGAAAACAGCGAAGCCAATTTAGTCATTTGGACTGAATAAAACTAAAATATTGTGGCTAAATGTTCTATACGGCCTCGTTAGAATACTTTTGACCTAAGCCTAAGCGAAAAAATCAGTGAAAAGTAACCCCCCCCCTAAGTAAAGTGCGGCCCCCCAAGTGACAAAGTGCCAAAATCTGTTAATCATCTTTCTTAAAATCAGAATAGAAATTCTTTGCGAGAAAAGGTTCACTTCTACCTTATTTGAGAGTAAAGCAAGAAATTGAGATTATAATTCGTGTTTCAATTTGAATCATTACTAGTAGTTTCGAAATACGTCCATCCGTGCACATTTAATTCTCAGTGTACTACGGTAAGCGAATTTCCCTGCTTATTTTATTTCAAATTCATCAGCCATCTTAGGCTGCGCACACACCAACCGGTTTTAACCGTAAAAATGTAAAACTAATACTTGTGAAATTTCACAGTAGGCCCTGCTTTACCGCTAAACCCTTTAGCTGCCCTAAAACACGGCCTCAACTTAAAAACGGCCTGGCTCAATTAATTTTCTTGATGAACTATGAGGCACTTTAGTGTAGGGGTTAGTGTGCTTGACTGTTAGTAGCTCGTTGAGAGTTCGGATTCGATCTAATGGCAGTTTTTGCCAAATTTAATTTTTATCAGAAAATTATTTTTACGTTAAAAAAAAGCTTAGGCTTAGAAAAAAGTTGGCTTTAATCTGCTTTAGATTTTTCAGAAAGAGATTTTATTCATGAAAACTCCCTTCCCCCCAATCACAGCAACATTGAGGAAGATATTTTCGTATGCCCGCAACACACGCACGCATTGTTCTCTTTGTTCGCGCGGAAAAAGTCGAAAGACTTTGTGATTTGCACTACTCACTTAAAAGAGGTTATATTGACTCCTACTGTCGTAAACTCCATCCGTCGTCTCATATAACCTTTGTTTGAATACACCCGCCTTCGGGATGTACAACACTTGACCGCAGTGAATAAACCATGTGTGTAACGTTTTATTCGTGCATATTATGTCGCAGTGAATAAACCATGAGGTTAAAAACAACTCGTACTGTACAGTTGAAACACAATAACATTCTCTCCTTGGTGACATTTAATAATTGAAACACACATAACATACGAGGCACATTTATTGTTCCCTTTTCCGCATTATCATCTGATAGTTCAACAGTCTGCTTCATTCATATAGTCTTATTGCTACATATCTAAGAAAGTTGTTATAAGAAACATTGTATCTATTCATATTGACAACACACCTTATGGTGTCTTTCACTTGACATACGGTGTGATTCCTTGTAGAGAAATCCTCCTTTACCTAAGTTTTGCTTACTCCAATGATGCTCATTTAAATGCTCTAGACGCCTTCTTCTTCTGAGCTGAAGTATGGTGAGCTCGTCAGGCCAGCTCCTTCACAAGCTTTCTAGCACTCTTTTCGTAAATTATCCTTCGATATTGGGTTGCCTATATATACTTAAACAATGGAAACGAGGGCTAGTATTTCTAACTGGGATGAGCTCTATGTACATATGTATGCCATAGGAAACCTGGTTCAGAGTTATTGCTCCCATGGCTGACCGACAGAATGTTAAATTGGAAAAATCTTGGATATAGGACAGGAATGTGCAACTGTGTCGTCGTTGCGAACAGTCCTAGTACATCGGTTGATATCTCAACTTTCTATTTCAGTGATTAGTTCAGTCCGAACGTTGAAGTCATCACGAAAAGCAGTCATTGGAACCGAAAAATGGTAGACGCTATGACATCTGGTGATCGATAAATGAGATAATGTAGTATTATACATATTTGTTCTCCAACTGCTCTTCTTCAGACATTTAACTCGTCCAATAACTTTAGCACTACCTTTTCCACTTTATTCATTTCTTGCTCGTCTAAATCCAATTCTAATGGAGCCTCCCTTTGAGACACCTCCTCTTAGTAACGCTACTACCTCGGCATATTATTCGAAATGCCACGCGCCCACATTTCGGTCCTTCAATCGTCTCAGTCAGCCTTTTCCTTTGAGGTCAGTCTAGGTAACGCTTCTTTTGTTTCTGATGTACTTTACTTTCACTCTTGTAATTCGCGACGTAGTCGCTTTGACCATCCCTAAGATACGACTATAAGCCTTGTATTCTTGCTTAACTCCAGCCGCGAATGGATACTATTGTAACTCATATCATGCAGCCATTGTAACTCCGATCCCACATTCCAACGCTTCTTCGTACATTCTCTGACAGCCATAAACTACCTAAGACATCGGAGTCTGCTGCTTTCCGCGATTGCTCCTGGCGCGACTTCCTAAGGTACATTTAACCTCAGTGTTTTCAACCTCAGTGTCGGCCATCTCTCAATACTCTAGCGTTCTCCTCCTTCATCTGGATTTGGGTGGGCGGGACTCATACTACCACTTAAAGCATCTTGCTTTAACGCACGATAAACGTAGACTGAGTTACTTCCCTCTCTCGTCTCCCCGTATGCTACGCATACGCAACGCACCTACAGTACACTCCCTAAGGCGCGTATTCAAACACCTATTATATTGACTCCTACTGTCGTAAACTCCATCCGTCGTCTCATATAACCTTTGTTTAAATACACCCGCCTTCGGGATGTACAACACTTGACCGCAGTGACTGACTTCACCTTTTCCCTGTGTTTCTCTAGATGAAGACGAATGGCGAAAACAGCATCCGTTGTTCTACTTCCTTTGACGAAGCCACACTGATTGACGGTTGTGCTTACAATTTGGCGGAGCCGTGCTTCGATGATCTTTTCCAAGATCATTGTGGTATGAGGAATGATTCTTATCGGCCGGTAGTTGGAGCATATTGTGACATCTCCTTTCCCTTTGTAGATGGGTATTGTAGATGATCTACTCCAGTCTTCGGGATACTCCAGGCGAGCAGTGGCTTTTTGAAAGAGGGTCGTAAGATGGAAAAGTCCACAATCACCTGCGAGTCTCCATACAGAGGCGGCGAGATCATCTGGCCCACATGCCTTTCCATGCTTCATTTTCTGAAGGGCTTCTCTTACTTCAATCTCTGAGATGATCGGAACTGGTCTTTTTACTGGTAGGGACAGCGGGATGGGAGGGTGGTCGAACTCGATGTTCGAGATTTCCTCGAAGTGTTCTCTCCATCGCTGACAAATTTCAACATTGGATCGGAGGAGTATGCCGTCCCGGTTATAGGAGCAGAAGAATATGGGACGGTAAAGATGGCTTGTCCAGATCTTCTTCAGCTTGAATGGAAATCTGGAGGGCGTTGGCAAGATCTTCGGCGTCATTTCGAGGAGAAGAAGAGTCCATTGGTTGACGGTGACTGGTCATACATAGTTGAAGATGAATTGAGATAGGAATGAAAAGGAAAATTTTTGAATTGTCCAGTTGGCACTGAGAAATCAATTCGACCGCTTCTTATTAGTTAAGAGACGTGAGGAAATAATCTCAAGAACTCTTGTGAAAGACCTGGGCATATACATTGAAACTTCACTAAAGTTTGATAAACATACAGAAATCATCAGTTTGAAATCACTAATCAGAGTTTCACAGATTTTCAGAGTTAAAGGTTTTCACCGAAGACTCATTAAAAAGAGCTATGTTTGATTTAATATTTCTATTTCTTCTACTTTTCGGTATTCTAGATTGCAAACTTTGAAGAAGCCAAATTGAATTTAGGGCAAATGGGAACCTCAGAATTTTACATAGATCAAGCCCGCTACGCCTACTCAATAGAGAAAACTATCGGCATCGCCAATTCTTCTTCGAGTGCGCAGTGGCACTGTGGAACAAATTCGCAGACCAGCATCCGAAGATTACCGAAATCGAAGTATGAAATACCGCCGAGTCAACTCGCAAACCTTCCCATGTATTTGTCTTGACTTGACGATCAAGAAAAATTATCCCATCTTTTTTTTCCTTTTTATACCTACTTCCCATGTTAGAGACAGTGAAAACAAACTGCCCTGTTGTGAATAAAGTGACGGTGATGATCTTTTCATTGGTGTCAGATAATAAGAGATGAAGACTTTGAAAAAAAAATTTTTTTTAATTTTTTTTTTAATCTGAAAACTTTTTTTAAATTTTTGACAATTTTAAAACTCGTTAGCCTAAGCCGTACTGCCTCGTTTGCGTAACCTTTGCCTAAGCCTAAGCGAAAAAAAAAGAAGTGAATATTAGCTGAAAACAGCGAAGCCAATTTAGTCATTTGGACTGAATAAAACTAAAATATTGTGGCTAAATGTTCTATACGGCCTCGTTAGAATACTTTTGACCTAAGCCTAAGCGAAAAAATCAGTGAAAAGTAACCCCCCCCCCCTAAGTAAAGTGCGGCCCCCCAAGTGACAAAGTGCCAAAATCTGTTAATCATCTTTCTTAAAATCAGAATAGAAATTCTTTGCGAGAAAAGGTTCACTTCTACCTTATTTGAGAGTAAAGCAAGAAATTGAGATTATAATTCGTGTTTCAATTTGAATCATTACTAGTAGTTTCGAAATACGTCCATCCGTGCACATTTAATTCTCAGTGTACTACGGTAAGCGAATTTCCCTGCTTATTTTATTTCAAATTCATCAGCCATCTTAGGCTGCGCACACACCAACCGGTTTTAACCGTGAAAATGTAAAACTAATACTTGTGAAATTTCACAGTAGGCCCTGCTTTACCGCTAAACCCTTTAGCTGCCCTAAAACACGGCCTCAACTTAAAAACGGCCTGGCTCAATTAATTTTCTTGATGAACTATGAGGCACTTTAGTGTAGGGGTTAGTGTGCTTGACTGTTAGTAGCTCGTTGAGAGTTCGGATTCGATCTAATGGCAGTTTTTGCCAAATTTAATTTTTATCAGAAAATTATTTTTACGTTAAAAAAAAGCTTAGGCTTAGAAAAAAGTTGGCTTTAATCTGCTTTAGATTTTTCAGAAAGAGATTTTATTCATGAAAACTCCCTTCCCCCCAATCACAGCAACATTGAGGAAGATATTTTCGTATGCCCGCAACACACGCACGCATTGTTCTCTTTGTTCGCGCGGAAAAAGTCGAAAGACTTTGTGATTTGCACTACTCACTTAAAAGAGGTTATATTGACTCCTACTGTCGTAAACTCCATCCGTCGTCTCATATAACCTTTGTTTGAATACACCCGCCTTCGGGATGTACAACACTTGACCGCAGTGAATAAACCATGTGTGTAACGTTTTATTCGTGCATATTATGTCGCAGTGAATAAACCATGAGGTTAAAAACAACTCGTACTGTACAGTTGAAACACAATAACATTCTCTCCTTGGTGACATTTAATAATTGAAACACACATAACATACGAGGCACATTTATTGTTCCCTTTTCCGCATTATCATCTGATAGTTCAACAGTCTGCTTCATTCATATAGTCTTATTGCTACATATCTAAGAAAGTTGTTATAAGAAACATTGTATCTATTCATATTGACAACACACCTTATGGTGTCTTTCACTTGACATACGGTGTGATTCCTTGTAGAGAAATCCTCCTTTACCTAAGTTTTGCTTACTCCAATGATGCTCATTTAAATGCTCTAGACGCCTTCTTCTTCTGAGCTGAAGTATGGTGAGCTCGTCAGGCCAGCTCCTTCACAAGCTTTCTAGCACTCTTTTCGTAAATTATCCTTCGATATTGGGTTGCCTATATATACTTAAACAATGGAAACGAGGGCTAGTATTTCTAACTGGGATGAGCTCTATGTACATATGTATGCCATAGGAAACCTGGTTCAGAGTTATTGCTCCCATGGCTGACCGACAGAATGTTAAATTGGAAAAATCTTGGATATAGGACAGGAATGTGCAACTGTGTCGTCGTTGCGAACAGTCCTAGTACATCGGTTGATATCTCAACTTTCTATTTCAGTGATTAGTTCAGTCCGAACGTTGAAGTCATCACGAAAAGCAGTCATTGGAACCGAAAAATGGTAGACGCTATGACATCTGGTGATCGATAAATGAGATAATGTAGTATTATACATATTTGTTCTCCAACTGCTCTTCTTCAGACATTTAACTCGTCCAATAACTTTAGCACTACCTTTTCCACTTTATTCATTTCTTGCTCGTCTAAATCCAATTCTAATGGAGCCTCCCTTTGAGACACCTCCTCTTAGTAACGCTACTACCTCGGCATATTATTCGAAATGCCACGCGCCCACATTTCGGTCCTTCAATCGTCTCAGTCAGCCTTTTCCTTTGAGGTCAGTCTAGGTAACGCTTCTTTTGTTTCTGATGTACTTTACTTTCACTCTTGTAATTCGCGACGTAGTCGCTTTGACCATCCCTAAGATACGACTATAAGCCTTGTATTCTTGCTTAACTCCAGCCGCGAATGGATACTATTGTAACTCATATCATGCAGCCATTGTAACTCCGATCCCACATTCCAACGCTTCTTCGTACATTCTCTGACAGCCATAAACTACCTAAGACATCGGAGTCTGCTGCTTTCCGCGATTGCTCCTGGCGCGACTTCCTAAGGTACATTTAACCTCAGTGTTTTCAACCTCAGTGTCGGCCATCTCTCAATACTCTAGCGTTCTCCTCCTTCATCTGGATTTGGGTGGGCGGGACTCATACTACCACTTAAAGCATCTTGCTTTAACGCACGATAAACGTAGACTGAGTTACTTCCCTCTCTCGTCTCCCCGTATGCTACGCATACGCAACGCACCTACAGTACACTCCCTAAGGCGCGTATTCAAACACCTATTATATTGACTCCTACTGTCGTAAACTCCATCCGTCGTCTCATATAACCTTTGTTTAAATACACCCGCCTTCGGGATGTACAACACTTGACCGCAGTGACTGACTTCACCTTTTCCCTGTGTTTCTCTAGATGAAGACGAATGGCGAAAACAGCATCCGTTGTTCTACTTCCTTTGATGAAGCCACACTGATTGACGGTTGTGCTTACAATTTGGCGGAGCCGTGCTTCGATGATCTTTTCCAAGATCATTGTGGTATGAGGAATGATTCTTATCGGCCGGTAGTTGGAGCATATTGTGACATCTCCTTTCCCTTTGTAGATGGGTATTGTAGATGATCTACTCCAGTCTTCGGGATACTCCAGGCGAGCAGTGGCTTTTTGAAAGAGGGTCGTAAGATGGAAAAGTCCACAATCACCTGCGAGTCTCCATACAGAGGCGGCGAGATCATCTGGCCCACATGCCTTTCCATGCTTCATTTTCTGAAGGGCTTCTCTTACTTCAATCTCTGAGATGATCGGAACTGGTCTTTTTACTGGTAGGGACAGCGGGATGGGAGGGTGGTCGAACTCGATGTTCGAGATTTCCTCGAAGTGTTCTCTCCATCGCTGACAAATTTCAACATTGGATCGGAGGAGTATGCCGTCCCGGTTATAGGAGCAGAAGAATATGGGACGGTAAAGATGGCTTGTCCAGATCTTCTTCAGCTTGAATGGAAATCTGGAGGGCGTTGGCAAGATCTTCGGCGTCATTTCGAGGAGAAGAAGAGTCCATTGGTTGACGGTGACTGGTCATACATAGTTGAAGATGAATTGAGATAGGAATGAAAAGGAAAATTTTTGAATTGTCCAGTTGGCACTGAGAAATCAATTCGACCGCTTCTTATTAGTTAAGAGACGTGAGGAAATAATCTCAAGAACTCTTGTGAAAGACCTGGGCATATACATTGAAACTTCACTAAAGTTTGATAAACATACAGAAATCATCAGTTTGAAATCACTAATCAGAGTTTCACAGATTTTCAGAGTTAAAGGTTTTCACCGAAGACTCATTAAAAAGAGCTATGTTTGATTTAATATTTCTATTTCTTCTACTTTTCGGTATTCTAGATTGCAAACTTTGAAGAAGCCAAATTGAATTTAGGGCAAATGGGAACCTCAGAATTTTACATAGATCAAGCCCGCTACGCCTACTCAATAGAGAAAACTATCGGCATCGCCAATTCTTCTTCGAGTGCGCAGTGGCACTGTGGAACAAATTCGCAGACCAGCATCCGAAGATTACCGAAATCGAAGTATGAAATACCGCCGAGTCAACTCGCAAACCTTCCCATGTATTTGTCTTGACTTGACGATCAAGAAAAATTATCCCATCTTTTTTTTCCTTTTTATACCTACTTCCCATGTTAGAGACAGTGAAAACAAACTGCCCTGTTGTGAATAAAGTGACGGTGATGATCTTTTCATTGGTGTCAGATAATAAGAGATGAAGACTTTGAAAAAAAATTTTTTTAAATTTTTTTTTTAATCTGAAAACTTTTTTTAAATTTTTGACAATTTTAAAACTCGTTAGCCTAAGCCGTACTGCCTCGTTTGCGTAACCTTTGCCTAAGCCTAAGCGAAAAAAAAAAGAAGTGAATATTAGCTGAAAACAGCGAAGCCAATTTAGTCATTTGGACTGAATAAAACTAAAATATTGTGGCTAAATGTTCTATACGGCCTCGTTAGAATACTTTTGACCTAAGCCTAAGCGAAAAAATCAGTGAAAAGTAACCCCCCCCCTAAGTAAAGTGCGGCCCCCCAAGTGACAAAGTGCCAAAATCTGTTAATCATCTTTCTTAAAATCAGAATAGAAATTCTTTGCGAGAAAAGGTTCACTTCTACCTTATTTGAGAGTAAAGCAAGAAATTGAGATTATAATTCGTGTTTCAATTTGAATCATTACTAGTAGTTTCGAAATACGTCCATCCGTGCACATTTAATTCTCAGTGTACTACGGTAAGCGAATTTCCCTGCTTATTTTATTTCAAATTCATCAGCCATCTTAGGCTGCGCACACACCAACCGGTTTTAACCGTAAAAATGTAAAACTAATACTTGTGAAATTTCACAGTAGGCCCTGCTTTACCGCTAAACCCTTTAGCTGCCCTAAAACACGGCCTCAACTTAAAAACGGCCTGGCTCAATTAATTTTCTTGATGAACTATGAGGCACTTTAGTGTAGGGGTTAGTGTGCTTGACTGTTAGTAGCTCGTTGAGAGTTCGGATTCGATCTAATGGCAGTTTTTGCCAAATTTAATTTTTATCAGAAAATTATTTTTACGTTAAAAAAAAGCTTAGGCTTAGAAAAAAGTTGGCTTTAATCTGCTTTAGATTTTTCAGAAAGAGATTTTATTCATGAAAACTCCCTTCCCCCCAATCACAGCAACATTGAGGAAGATATTTTCGTATGCCCGCAACACACGCACGCATTGTTCTCTTTGTTCGCGCGGAAAAAGTCGAAAGACTTTGTGATTTGCACTACTCACTTAAAAGAGGTTATATTGACTCCTACTGTCGTAAACTCCATCCGTCGTCTCATATAACCTTTGTTTGAATACACCCGCCTTCGGGATGTACAACACTTGACCGCAGTGAATAAACCATGTGTGTAACGTTTTATTCGTGCATATTATGTCGCAGTGAATAAACCATGAGGTTAAAAACAACTCGTACTGTACAGTTGAAACACAATAACATTCTCTCCTTGGTGACATTTAATAATTGAAACACACATAACATACGAGGCACATTTATTGTTCCCTTTTCCGCATTATCATCTGATAGTTCAACAGTCTGCTTCATTCATATAGTCTTATTGCTACATATCTAAGAAAGTTGTTATAAGAAACATTGTATCTATTCATATTGACAACACACCTTATGGTGTCTTTCACTTGACATACGGTGTGATTCCTTGTAGAGAAATCCTCCTTTACCTAAGTTTTGCTTACTCCAATGATGCTCATTTAAATGCTCTAGACGCCTTCTTCTTCTGAGCTGAAGTATGGTGAGCTCGTCAGGCCAGCTCCTTCACAAGCTTTCTAGCACTCTTTTCGTAAATTATCCTTCGATATTGGGTTGCCTATATATACTTAAACAATGGAAACGAGGGCTAGTATTTCTAACTGGGATGAGCTCTATGTACATATGTATGCCATAGGAAACCTGGTTCAGAGTTATTGCTCCCATGGCTGACCGACAGAATGTTAAATTGGAAAAATCTTGGATATAGGACAGGAATGTGCAACTGTGTCGTCGTTGCGAACAGTCCTAGTACATCGGTTGATATCTCAACTTTCTATTTCAGTGATTAGTTCAGTCCGAACGTTGAAGTCATCACGAAAAGCAGTCATTGGAACCGAAAAATGGTAGACGCTATGACATCTGGTGATCGATAAATGAGATAATGTAGTATTATACATATTTGTTCTCCAACTGCTCTTCTTCAGACATTTAACTCGTCCAATAACTTTAGCACTACCTTTTCCACTTTATTCATTTCTTGCTCGTCTAAATCCAATTCTAATGGAGCCTCCCTTTGAGACACCTCCTCTTAGTAACGCTACTACCTCGGCATATTATTCGAAATGCCACGCGCCCACATTTCGGTCCTTCAATCGTCTCAGTCAGCCTTTTCCTTTGAGGTCAGTCTAGGTAACGCTTCTTTTGTTTCTGATGTACTTTACTTTCACTCTTGTAATTCGCGACGTAGTCGCTTTGACCATCCCTAAGATACGACTATAAGCCTTGTATTCTTGCTTAACTCCAGCCGCGAATGGATACTATTGTAACTCATATCATGCAGCCATTGTAACTCCGATCCCACATTCCAACGCTTCTTCGTACATTCTCTGACAGCCATAAACTACCTAAGACATCGGAGTCTGCTGCTTTCCGCGATTGCTCCTGGCGCGACTTCCTAAGGTACATTTAACCTCAGTGTTTTCAACCTCAGTGTCGGCCATCTCTCAATACTCTAGCGTTCTCCTCCTTCATCTGGATTTGGGTGGGCGGGACTCATACTACCACTTAAAGCATCTTGCTTTAACGCACGATAAACGTAGACTGAGTTACTTCCCTCTCTCGTCTCCCCGTATGCTACGCATACGCAACGCACCTACAGTACACTCCCTAAGGCGCGTATTCAAACACCTATTATATTGACTCCTACTGTCGTAAACTCCATCCGTCGTCTCATATAACCTTTGTTTAAATACACCCGCCTTCGGGATGTACAACACTTGACCGCAGTGACTGACTTCACCTTTTCCCTGTGTTTCTCTAGATGAAGACGAATGGCGAAAACAGCATCCGTTGTTCTACTTCCTTTGACGAAGCCACACTGATTGACGGTTGTGCTTACAATTTGGCGGAGCCGTGCTTCGATGATCTTTTCCAAGATCATTGTGGTATGAGGAATGATTCTTATCGGCCGGTAGTTGGAGCATATTGTGACATCTCCTTTCCCTTTGTAGATGGGTATTGTAGATGATCTACTCCAGTCTTCGGGATACTCCAGGCGAGCAGTGGCTTTTTGAAAGAGGGTCGTAAGATGGAAAAGTCCACAATCACCTGCGAGTCTCCATACAGAGGCGGCGAGATCATCTGGCCCACATGCCTTTCCATGCTTCATTTTCTGAAGGGCTTCTCTTACTTCAATCTCTGAGATGATCGGAACTGGTCTTTTTACTGGTAGGGACAGCGGGATGGGAGGGTGGTCGAACTCGATGTTCGAGATTTCCTCGAAGTGTTCTCTCCATCGCTGACAAATTTCAACATTGGATCGGAGGAGTATGCCGTCCCGGTTATAGGAGCAGAAGAATATGGGACGGTAAAGATGGCTTGTCCAGATCTTCTTCAGCTTGAATGGAAATCTGGAGGGCGTTGGCAAGATCTTCGGCGTCATTTCGAGGAGAAGAAGAGTCCATTGGTTGACGGTGACTGGTCATACATAGTTGAAGATGAATTGAGATAGGAATGAAAAGGAAAATTTTTGAATTGTCCAGTTGGCACTGAGAAATCAATTCGACCGCTTCTTATTAGTTAAGAGACGTGAGGAAATAATCTCAAGAACTCTTGTGAAAGACCTGGGCATATACATTGAAACTTCACTAAAGTTTGATAAACATACAGAAATCATCAGTTTGAAATCACTAATCAGAGTTTCACAGATTTTCAGAGTTAAAGGTTTTCACCGAAGACTCATTAAAAAGAGCTATGTTTGATTTAATATTTCTATTTCTTCTACTTTTCGGTATTCTAGATTGCAAACTTTGAAGAAGCCAAATTGAATTTAGGGCAAATGGGAACCTCAGAATTTTACATAGATCAAGCCCGCTACGCCTACTCAATAGAGAAAACTATCGGCATCGCCAATTCTTCTTCGAGTGCGCAGTGGCACTGTGGAACAAATTCGCAGACCAGCATCCGAAGATTACCGAAATCGAAGTATGAAATACCGCCGAGTCAACTCGCAAACCTTCCCATGTATTTGTCTTGACTTGACGATCAAGAAAAATTATCCCATCTTTTTTTTCCTTTTTATACCTACTTCCCATGTTAGAGACAGTGAAAACAAACTGCCCTGTTGTGAATAAAGTGACGGTGATGATCTTTTCATTGGTGTCAGATAATAAGAGATGAAGACTTTGAAAAAAATTTTTTTAAAATTTTTTTTTTAATCTGAAAACTTTTTTTAAATTTTTGACAATTTTAAAACTCGTTAGCCTAAGCCGTACTGCCTCGTTTGCGTAACCTTTGCCTAAGCCTAAGCGAAAAAAAAAGAAGTGAATATTAGCTGAAAACAGCGAAGCCAATTTAGTCATTTGGACTGAATAAAACTAAAATATTGTGGCTAAATGTTCTATACGGCCTCGTTAGAATACTTTTGACCTAAGCCTAAGCGAAAAAATCAGTGAAAAGTAACCCCCCCCCCTAAGTAAAGTGCGGCCCCCCAAGTGACAAAGTGCCAAAATCTGTTAATCATCTTTCTTAAAATCAGAATAGAAATTCTTTGCGAGAAAAGGTTCACTTCTACCTTATTTGAGAGTAAAGCAAGAAATTGAGATTATAATTCGTGTTTCAATTTGAATCATTACTAGTAGTTTCGAAATACGTCCATCCGTGCACATTTAATTCTCAGTGTACTACGGTAAGCGAATTTCCCTGCTTATTTTATTTCAAATTCATCAGCCATCTTAGGCTGCGCACACACCAACCGGTTTTAACCGTAAAAATGTAAAACTAATACTTGTGAAATTTCACAGTAGGCCCTGCTTTACCGCTAAACCCTTTAGCTGCCCTAAAACACGGCCTCAACTTAAAAACGGCCTGGCTCAATTAATTTTCTTGATGAACTATGAGGCACTTTAGTGTAGGGGTTAGTGTGCTTGACTGTTAGTAGCTCGTTGAGAGTTCGGATTCGATCTAATGGCAGTTTTTGCCAAATTTAATTTTTATCAGAAAATTATTTTTACGTTAAAAAAAAGCTTAGGCTTAGAAAAAAGTTGGCTTTAATCTGCTTTAGATTTTTCAGAAAGAGATTTTATTCATGAAAACTCCCTTCCCCCCAATCACAGCAACATTGAGGAAGATATTTTCGTATGCCCGCAACACACGCACGCATTGTTCTCTTTGTTCGCGCGGAAAAAGTCGAAAGACTTTGTGATTTGCACTACTCACTTAAAAGAGGTTATATTGACTCCTACTGTCGTAAACTCCATCCGTCGTCTCATATAACCTTTGTTTGAATACACCCGCCTTCGGGATGTACAACACTTGACCGCAGTGAATAAACCATGTGTGTAACGTTTTATTCGTGCATATTATGTCGCAGTGAATAAACCATGAGGTTAAAAACAACTCGTACTGTACAGTTGAAACACAATAACATTCTCTCCTTGGTGACATTTAATAATTGAAACACACATAACATACGAGGCACATTTATTGTTCCCTTTTCCGCATTATCATCTGATAGTTCAACAGTCTGCTTCATTCATATAGTCTTATTGCTACATATCTAAGAAAGTTGTTATAAGAAACATTGTATCTATTCATATTGACAACACACCTTATGGTGTCTTTCACTTGACATACGGTGTGATTCCTTGTAGAGAAATCCTCCTTTACCTAAGTTTTGCTTACTCCAATGATGCTCATTTAAATGCTCTAGACGCCTTCTTCTTCTGAGCTGAAGTATGGTGAGCTCGTCAGGCCAGCTCCTTCACAAGCTTTCTAGCACTCTTTTCGTAAATTATCCTTCGATATTGGGTTGCCTATATATACTTAAACAATGGAAACGAGGGCTAGTATTTCTAACTGGGATGAGCTCTATGTACATATGTATGCCATAGGAAACCTGGTTCAGAGTTATTGCTCCCATGGCTGACCGACAGAATGTTAAATTGGAAAAATCTTGGATATAGGACAGGAATGTGCAACTGTGTCGTCGTTGCGAACAGTCCTAGTACATCGGTTGATATCTCAACTTTCTATTTCAGTGATTAGTTCAGTCCGAACGTTGAAGTCATCACGAAAAGCAGTCATTGGAACCGAAAAATGGTAGACGCTATGACATCTGGTGATCGATAAATGAGATAATGTAGTATTATACATATTTGTTCTCCAACTGCTCTTCTTCAGACATTTAACTCGTCCAATAACTTTAGCACTACCTTTTCCACTTTATTCATTTCTTGCTCGTCTAAATCCAATTCTAATGGAGCCTCCCTTTGAGACACCTCCTCTTAGTAACGCTACTACCTCGGCATATTATTCGAAATGCCACGCGCCCACATTTCGGTCCTTCAATCGTCTCAGTCAGCCTTTTCCTTTGAGGTCAGTCTAGGTAACGCTTCTTTTGTTTCTGATGTACTTTACTTTCACTCTTGTAATTCGCGACGTAGTCGCTTTGACCATCCCTAAGATACGACTATAAGCCTTGTATTCTTGCTTAACTCCAGCCGCGAATGGATACTATTGTAACTCATATCATGCAGCCATTGTAACTCCGATCCCACATTCCAACGCTTCTTCGTACATTCTCTGACAGCCATAAACTACCTAAGACATCGGAGTCTGCTGCTTTCCGCGATTGCTCCTGGCGCGACTTCCTAAGGTACATTTAACCTCAGTGTTTTCAACCTCAGTGTCGGCCATCTCTCAATACTCTAGCGTTCTCCTCCTTCATCTGGATTTGGGTGGGCGGGACTCATACTACCACTTAAAGCATCTTGCTTTAACGCACGATAAACGTAGACTGAGTTACTTCCCTCTCTCGTCTCCCCGTATGCTACGCATACGCAACGCACCTACAGTACACTCCCTAAGGCGCGTATTCAAACACCTATTATATTGACTCCTACTGTCGTAAACTCCATCCGTCGTCTCATATAACCTTTGTTTAAATACACCCGCCTTCGGGATGTACAACACTTGACCGCAGTGACTGACTTCACCTTTTCCCTGTGTTTCTCTAGATGAAGACGAATGGCGAAAACAGCATCCGTTGTTCTACTTCCTTTGACGAAGCCACACTGATTGACGGTTGTGCTTACAATTTGGCGGAGCCGTGCTTCGATGATCTTTTCCAAGATCATTGTGGTATGAGGAATGATTCTTATCGGCCGGTAGTTGGAGCATATTGTGACATCTCCTTTCCCTTTGTAGATGGGTATTGTAGATGATCTACTCCAGTCTTCGGGATACTCCAGGCGAGCAGTGGCTTTTTGAAAGAGGGTCGTAAGATGGAAAAGTCCACAATCACCTGCGAGTCTCCATACAGAGGCGGCGAGATCATCTGGCCCACATGCCTTTCCATGCTTCATTTTCTGAAGGGCTTCTCTTACTTCAATCTCTGAGATGATCGGAACTGGTCTTTTTACTGGTAGGGACAGCGGGATGGGAGGGTGGTCGAACTCGATGTTCGAGATTTCCTCGAAGTGTTCTCTCCATCGCTGACAAATTTCAACATTGGATCGGAGGAGTATGCCGTCCCGGTTATAGGAGCAGAAGAATATGGGACGGTAAAGATGGCTTGTCCAGATCTTCTTCAGCTTGAATGGAAATCTGGAGGGCGTTGGCAAGATCTTCGGCGTCATTTCGAGGAGAAGAAGAGTCCATTGGTTGACGGTGACTGGTCATACATAGTTGAAGATGAATTGAGATAGGAATGAAAAGGAAAATTTTTGAATTGTCCAGTTGGCACTGAGAAATCAATTCGACCGCTTCTTATTAGTTAAGAGACGTGAGGAAATAATCTCAAGAACTCTTGTGAAAGACCTGGGCATATACATTGAAACTTCACTAAAGTTTGATAAACATACAGAAATCATCAGTTTGAAATCACTAATCAGAGTTTCACAGATTTTCAGAGTTAAAGGTTTTCACCGAAGACTCATTAAAAAGAGCTATGTTTGATTTAATATTTCTATTTCTTCTACTTTTCGGTATTCTAGATTGCAAACTTTGAAGAAGCCAAATTGAATTTAGGGCAAATGGGAACCTCAGAATTTTACATAGATCAAGCCCGCTACGCCTACTCAATAGAGAAAACTATCGGCATCGCCAATTCTTCTTCGAGTGCGCAGTGGCACTGTGGAACAAATTCGCAGACCAGCATCCGAAGATTACCGAAATCGAAGTATGAAATACCGCCGAGTCAACTCGCAAACCTTCCCATGTATTTGTCTTGACTTGACGATCAAGAAAAATTATCCCATCTTTTTTTTCCTTTTTATACCTACTTCCCATGTTAGAGACAGTGAAAACAAACTGCCCTGTTGTGAATAAAGTGACGGTGATGATCTTTTCATTGGTGTCAGATAATAAGAGATGAAGACTTTGAAAAAAAATTTTTTTTAATTTTTTTTTTAATCTGAAAACTTTTTTTAAATTTTTGACAATTTTAAAACTCGTTAGCCTAAGCCGTACTGCCTCGTTTGCGTAACCTTTGCCTAAGCCTAAGCGAAAAAAAAAGAAGTGAATATTAGCTGAAAACAGCGAAGCCAATTTAGTCATTTGGACTGAATAAAACTAAAATATTGTGGCTAAATGTTCTATACGGCCTCGTTAGAATACTTTTGACCTAAGCCTAAGCGAAAAAATCAGTGAAAAGTAACCCCCCCCCTAAGTAAAGTGCGGCCCCCCAAGTGACAAAGTGCCAAAATCTGTTAATCATCTTTCTTAAAATCAGAATAGAAATTCTTTGCGAGAAAAGGTTCACTTCTACCTTATTTGAGAGTAAAGCAAGAAATTGAGATTATAATTCGTGTTTCAATTTGAATCATTACTAGTAGTTTCGAAATACGTCCATCCGTGCACATTTAATTCTCAGTGTACTACGGTAAGCGAATTTCCCTGCTTATTTTATTTCAAATTCATCAGCCATCTTAGGCTGCGCACACACCAACCGGTTTTAACCGTAAAAATGTAAAACTAATACTTGTGAAATTTCACAGTAGGCCCTGCTTTACCGCTAAACCCTTTAGCTGCCCTAAAACACGGCCTCAACTTAAAAACGGCCTGGCTCAATTAATTTTCTTGATGAACTATGAGGCACTTTAGTGTAGGGGTTAGTGTGCTTGACTGTTAGTAGCTCGTTGAGAGTTCGGATTCGATCTAATGGCAGTTTTTGCCAAATTTAATTTTTATCAGAAAATTATTTTTACGTTAAAAAAAAGCTTAGGCTTAGAAAAAAGTTGGCTTTAATCTGCTTTAGATTTTTCAGAAAGAGATTTTATTCATGAAAACTCCCTTCCCCCCAATCACAGCAACATTGAGGAAGATATTTTCGTATGCCCGCAACACACGCACGCATTGTTCTCTTTGTTCGCGCGGAAAAAGTCGAAAGACTTTGTGATTTGCACTACTCACTTAAAAGAGGTTATATTGACTCCTACTGTCGTAAACTCCATCCGTCGTCTCATATAACCTTTGTTTGAATACACCCGCCTTCGGGATGTACAACACTTGACCGCAGTGAATAAACCATGTGTGTAACGTTTTATTCGTGCATATTATGTCGCAGTGAATAAACCATGAGGTTAAAAACAACTCGTACTGTACAGTTGAAACACAATAACATTCTCTCCTTGGTGACATTTAATAATTGAAACACACATAACATACGAGGCACATTTATTGTTCCCTTTTCCGCATTATCATCTGATAGTTCAACAGTCTGCTTCATTCATATAGTCTTATTGCTACATATCTAAGAAAGTTGTTATAAGAAACATTGTATCTATTCATATTGACAACACACCTTATGGTGTCTTTCACTTGACATACGGTGTGATTCCTTGTAGAGAAATCCTCCTTTACCTAAGTTTTGCTTACTCCAATGATGCTCATTTAAATGCTCTAGACGCCTTCTTCTTCTGAGCTGAAGTATGGTGAGCTCGTCAGGCCAGCTCCTTCACAAGCTTTCTAGCACTCTTTTCGTAAATTATCCTTCGATATTGGGTTGCCTATATATACTTAAACAATGGAAACGAGGGCTAGTATTTCTAACTGGGATGAGCTCTATGTACATATGTATGCCATAGGAAACCTGGTTCAGAGTTATTGCTCCCATGGCTGACCGACAGAATGTTAAATTGGAAAAATCTTGGATATAGGACAGGAATGTGCAACTGTGTCGTCGTTGCGAACAGTCCTAGTACATCGGTTGATATCTCAACTTTCTATTTCAGTGATTAGTTCAGTCCGAACGTTGAAGTCATCACGAAAAGCAGTCATTGGAACCGAAAAATGGTAGACGCTATGACATCTGGTGATCGATAAATGAGATAATGTAGTATTATACATATTTGTTCTCCAACTGCTCTTCTTCAGACATTTAACTCGTCCAATAACTTTAGCACTACCTTTTCCACTTTATTCATTTCTTGCTCGTCTCAATCCAATTCTAATGGAGCCTCCCTTTGAGACACCTCCTCTTAGTAACGCTACTACCTCGGCATATTATTCGAAATGCCACGCGCCCACATTTCGGTCCTTCAATCGTCTCAGTCAGCCTTTTCCTTTGAGGTCAGTCTAGGTAACGCTTCTTTTGTTTCTGATGTACTTTACTTTCACTCTTGTAATTCGCGACGTAGTCGCTTTGACCATCCCTAAGATACGACTATAAGCCTTGTATTCTTGCTTAACTCCAGCCGCGAATGGATACTATTGTAACTCATATCATGCAGCCATTGTAACTCCGATCCCACATTCCAACGCTTCTTCGTACATTCTCTGACAGCCATAAACTACCTAAGACATCGGAGTCTGCTGCTTTCCGCGATTGCTCCTGGCGCGACTTCCTAAGGTACATTTAACCTCAGTGTTTTCAACCTCAGTGTCGGCCATCTCTCAATACTCTAGCGTTCTCCTCCTTCATCTGGATTTGGGTGGGCGGGACTCATACTACCACTTAAAGCATCTTGCTTTAACGCACGATAAACGTAGACTGAGTTACTTCCCTCTCTCGTCTCCCCGTATGCTACGCATACGCAACGCACCTACAGTACACTCCCTAAGGCGCGTATTCAAACACCTATTATATTGACTCCTACTGTCGTAAACTCCATCCGTCGTCTCATATAACCTTTGTTTAAATACACCCGCCTTCGGGATGTACAACACTTGACCGCAGTGACTGACTTCACCTTTTCCCTGTGTTTCTCTAGATGAAGACGAATGGCGAAAACAGCATCCGTTGTTCTACTTCCTTTGACGAAGCCACACTGATTGACGGTTGTGCTTACAATTTGGCGGAGCCGTGCTTCGATGATCTTTTCCAAGATCATTGTGGTATGAGGAATGATTCTTATCGGCCGGTAGTTGGAGCATATTGTGACATCTCCTTTCCCTTTGTAGATGGGTATTGTAGATGATCTACTCCAGTCTTCGGGATACTCCAGGCGAGCAGTGGCTTTTTGAAAGAGGGTCGTAAGATGGAAAAGTCCACAATCACCTGCGAGTCTCCATACAGAGGCGGCGAGATCATCTGGCCCACATGCCTTTCCATGCTTCATTTTCTGAAGGGCTTCTCTTACTTCAATCTCTGAGATGATCGGAACTGGTCTTTTTACTGGTAGGGACAGCGGGATGGGAGGGTGGTCGAACTCGATGTTCGAGATTTCCTCGAAGTGTTCTCTCCATCGCTGACAAATTTCAACATTGGATCGGAGGAGTATGCCGTCCCGGTTATAGGAGCAGAAGAATATGGGACGGTAAAGATGGCTTGTCCAGATCTTCTTCAGCTTGAATGGAAATCTGGAGGGCGTTGGCAAGATCTTCGGCGTCATTTCGAGGAGAAGAAGAGTCCATTGGTTGACGGTGACTGGTCATACATAGTTGAAGATGAATTGAGATAGGAATGAAAAGGAAAATTTTTGAATTGTCCAGTTGGCACTGAGAAATCAATTCGACCGCTTCTTATTAGTTAAGAGACGTGAGGAAATAATCTCAAGAACTCTTGTGAAAGACCTGGGCATATACATTGAAACTTCACTAAAGTTTGATAAACATACAGAAATCATCAGTTTGAAATCACTAATCAGAGTTTCACAGATTTTCAGAGTTAAAGGTTTTCACCGAAGACTCATTAAAAAGAGCTATGTTTGATTTAATATTTCTATTTCTTCTACTTTTCGGTATTCTAGATTGCAAACTTTGAAGAAGCCAAATTGAATTTAGGGCAAATGGGAACCTCAGAATTTTACATAGATCAAGCCCGCTACGCCTACTCAATAGAGAAAACTATCGGCATCGCCAATTCTTCTTCGAGTGCGCAGTGGCACTGTGGAACAAATTCGCAGACCAGCATCCGAAGATTACCGAAATCGAAGTATGAAATACCGCCGAGTCAACTCGCAAACCTTCCCATGTATTTGTCTTGACTTGACGATCAAGAAAAATTATCCCATCTTTTTTTTCCTTTTTATACCTACTTCCCATGTTAGAGACAGTGAAAACAAACTGCCCTGTTGTGAATAAAGTGACGGTGATGATCTTTTCATTGGTGTCAGATAATAAGAGATGAAGACTTTGAAAAAAAAATTTTTTTAATTTTTTTTTAATCTGAAAACTTTTTTTAAATTTTTGACAATTTTAAAACTCGTTAGCCTAAGCCGTACTGCCTCGTTTGCGTAACCTTTGCCTAAGCCTAAGCGAAAAAAAAAGAAGTGAATATTAGCTGAAAACAGCGAAGCCAATTTAGTCATTTGGACTGAATAAAACTAAAATATTGTGGCTAAATGTTCTATACGGCCTCGTTAGAATACTTTTGACCTAAGCCTAAGCGAAAAAATCAGTGAAAAGTAACCCCCCCCCTAAGTAAAGTGCGGCCCCCCAAGTGACAAAGTGCCAAAATCTGTTAATCATCTTTCTTAAAATCAGAATAGAAATTCTTTGCGAGAAAAGGTTCACTTCTACCTTATTTGAGAGTAAAGCAAGAAATTGAGATTATAATTCGTGTTTCAATTTGAATCATTACTAGTAGTTTCGAAATACGTCCATCCGTGCACATTTAATTCTCAGTGTACTACGGTAAGCGAATTTCCCTGCTTATTTTATTTCAAATTCATCAGCCATCTTAGGCTGCGCACACACCAACCGGTTTTAACCGTAAAAATGTAAAACTAATACTTGTGAAATTTCACAGTAGGCCCTGCTTTACCGCTAAACCCTTTAGCTGCCCTAAAACACGGCCTCAACTTAAAAACGGCCTGGCTCAATTAATTTTCTTGATGAACTATGAGGCACTTTAGTGTAGGGGTTAGTGTGCTTGACTGTTAGTAGCTCGTTGAGAGTTCGGATTCGATCTAATGGCAGTTTTTGCCAAATTTAATTTTTATCAGAAAATTATTTTTACGTTAAAAAAAAGCTTAGGCTTAGAAAAAAGTTGGCTTTAATCTGCTTTAGATTTTTCAGAAAGAGATTTTATTCATGAAAACTCCCTTCCCCCCAATCACAGCAACATTGAGGAAGATATTTTCGTATGCCCGCAACACACGCACGCATTGTTCTCTTTGTTCGCGCGGAAAAAGTCGAAAGACTTTGTGATTTGCACTACTCACTTAAAAGAGGTTATATTGACTCCTACTGTCGTAAACTCCATCCGTCGTCTCATATAACCTTTGTTTGAATACACCCGCCTTCGGGATGTACAACACTTGACCGCAGTGAATAAACCATGTGTGTAACGTTTTATTCGTGCATATTATGTCGCAGTGAATAAACCATGAGGTTAAAAACAACTCGTACTGTACAGTTGAAACACAATAACATTCTCTCCTTGGTGACATTTAATAATTGAAACACACATAACATACGAGGCACATTTATTGTTCCCTTTTCCGCATTATCATCTGATAGTTCAACAGTCTGCTTCATTCATATAGTCTTATTGCTACATATCTAAGAAAGTTGTTATAAGAAACATTGTATCTATTCATATTGACAACACACCTTATGGTGTCTTTCACTTGACATACGGTGTGATTCCTTGTAGAGAAATCCTCCTTTACCTAAGTTTTGCTTACTCCAATGATGCTCATTTGAATGCTCTAGACGCCTTCTTCTTCTGAGCTGAAGTATGGTGAGCTCGTCAGGCCAGCTCCTTCACAAGCTTTCTAGCACTCTTTTCGTAAATTATCCTTCGATATTGGGTTGCCTATATATACTTAAACAATGGAAACGAGGGCTAGTATTTCTAACTGGGATGAGCTCTATGTACATATGTATGCCATAGGAAACCTGGTTCAGAGTTATTGCTCCCATGGCAGACCGACAGAATGTTAAATTGGAAAAATCTTGGATATAGGACAGGAATGTGCAACTGTGTCGTCGTTGCGAACAGTCCTAGTACATCGGTTGATATCTCAACTTTCTATTTCAGTGATTAGTTCAGTCCGAACGTTGAAGTCATCACGAAAAGCAGTCATTGGAACCGAAAAATGGTAGACGCTATGACATCTGGTGATCGATAAATGAGATAATGTAGTATTATACATATTTGTTCTCCAACTGCTCTTCTTCAGACATTTAACTCGTCCAATAACTTTAGCACTACCTTTTCCACTTTATTCATTTCTTGCTCGTCTAAATCCAATTCTAATGGAGCCTCCCTTTGAGACACCTCCTCTTAGTAACGCTACTACCTCGGCATATTATTCGAAATGCCACGCGCCCACATTTCGGTCCTTCAATCGTCTCAGTCAGCCTTTTCCTTTGAGGTCAGTCTAGGTAACGCTTCTTTTGTTTCTGATGTACTTTACTTTCACTCTTGTAATTCGCGACGTAGTCGCTTTGACCATCCCTAAGATACGACTATAAGCCTTGTATTCTTGCTTAACTCCAGCCGCGAATGGATACTATTGTAACTCATATCATGCAGCCATTGTAACTCCGATCCCACATTCCAACGCTTCTTCGTACATTCTCTGACAGCCATAAACTACCTAAGACATCGGAGTCTGCTGCTTTCCGCGATTGCTCCTGGCGCGACTTCCTAAGGTACATTTAACCTCAGTGTTTTCAACCTCAGTGTCGGCCATCTCTCAATACTCTAGCGTTCTCCTCCTTCATCTGGATTTGGGTGGGCGGGACTCATACTACCACTTAAAGCATCTTGCTTTAACGCACGATAAACGTAGACTGAGTTACTTCCCTCTCTCGTCTCCCCGTATGCTACGCATACGCAACGCACCTACAGTACACTCCCTAAGGCGCGTATTCAAACACCTATTATATTGACTCCTACTGTCGTAAACTCCATCCGTCGTCTCATATAACCTTTGTTTAAATACACCCGCCTTCGGGATGTACAACACTTGACCGCAGTGACTGACTTCACCTTTTCCCTGTGTTTCTCTAGATGAAGACGAATGGCGAAAACAGCATCCGTTGTTCTACTTCCTTTGACGAAGCCACACTGATTGACGGTTGTGCTTACAATTTGGCGGAGCCGTGCTTCGATGATCTTTTCCAAGATCATTGTGGTATGAGGAATGATTCTTATCGGCCGGTAGTTGGAGCATATTGTGACATCTCCTTTCCCTTTGTAGATGGGTATTGTAGATGATCTACTCCAGTCTTCGGGATACTCCAGGCGAGCAGTGGCTTTTTGAAAGAGGGTCGTAAGATGGAAAAGTCCACAATCACCTGCGAGTCTCCATACAGAGGCGGCGAGATCATCTGGCCCACATGCCTTTCCATGCTTCATTTTCTGAAGGGCTTCTCTTACTTCAATCTCTGAGATGATCGGAACTGGTCTTTTTACTGGTAGGGACAGCGGGATGGGAGGGTGGTCGAACTCGATGTTCGAGATTTCCTCGAAGTGTTCTCTCCATCGCTGACAAATTTCAACATTGGATCGGAGGAGTATGCCGTCCCGGTTATAGGAGCAGAAGAATATGGGACGGTAAAGATGGCTTGTCCAGATCTTCTTCAGCTTGAATGGAAATCTGGAGGGCGTTGGCAAGATCTTCGGCGTCATTTCGAGGAGAAGAAGAGTCCATTGGTTGACGGTGACTGGTCATACATAGTTGAAGATGAATTGAGATAGGAATGAAAAGGAAAATTTTTGAATTGTCCAGTTGGCACTGAGAAATCAATTCGACCGCTTCTTATTAGTTAAGAGACGTGAGGAAATAATCTCAAGAACTCTTGTGAAAGACCTGGGCATATACATTGAAACTTCACTAAAGTTTGATAAACATACAGAAATCATCAGTTTGAAATCACTAATCAGAGTTTCACAGATTTTCAGAGTTAAAGGTTTTCACCGAAGACTCATTAAAAAGAGCTATGTTTGATTTAATATTTCTATTTCTTCTACTTTTCGGTATTCTAGATTGCAAACTTTGAAGAAGCCAAATTGAATTTAGGGCAAATGGGAACCTCAGAATTTTACATAGATCAAGCCCGCTACGCCTACTCAATAGAGAAAACTATCGGCATCGCCAATTCTTCTTCGAGTGCGCAGTGGCACTGTGGAACAAATTCGCAGACCAGCATCCGAAGATTACCGAAATCGAAGTATGAAATACCGCCGAGTCAACTCGCAAACCTTCCCATGTATTTGTCTTGACTTGACGATCAAGAAAAATTATCCCATCTTTTTTTTCCTTTTTATACCTACTTCCCATGTTAGAGACAGTGAAAACAAACTGCCCTGTTGTGAATAAAGTGACGGTGATGATCTTTTCATTGGTGTCAGATAATAAGAGATGAAGACTTTGAAAAAAAATTTTTTTTAATTTTTTTTTTAATCTGAAAACTTTTTTTAAATTTTTGACAATTTTAAAACTCGTTAGCCTAAGCCGTACTGCCTCGTTTGCGTAACCTTTGCCTAAGCCTAAGCGAAAAAAAAAGAAGTGAATATTAGCTGAAAACAGCGAAGCCAATTTAGTCATTTGGACTGAATAAAACTAAAATATTGTGGCTAAATGTTCTATACGGCCTCGTTAGAATACTTTTGACCTAAGCCTAAGCGAAAAAATCAGTGAAAAGTAACCCCCCCCCCTAAGTAAAGTGCGGCCCCCCAAGTGACAAAGTGCCAAAATCTGTTAATCATCTTTCTTAAAATCAGAATAGAAATTCTTTGCGAGAAAAGGTTCACTTCTACCTTATTTGAGAGTAAAGCAAGAAATTGAGATTATAATTCGTGTTTCAATTTGAATCATTACTAGTAGTTTCGAAATACGTCCATCCGTGCACATTTAATTCTCAGTGTACTACGGTAAGCGAATTTCCCTGCTTATTTTATTTCAAATTCATCAGCCATCTTAGGCTGCGCACACACCAACCGGTTTTAACCGTAAAAATGTAAAACTAATACTTGTGAAATTTCACAGTAGGCCCTGCTTTACCGCTAAACCCTTTAGCTGCCCTAAAACACGGCCTCAACTTAAAAACGGCCTGGCTCAATTAATTTTCTTGATGAACTATGAGGCACTTTAGTGTAGGGGTTAGTGTGCTTGACTGTTAGTAGCTCGTTGAGAGTTCGGATTCGATCTAATGGCAGTTTTTGCCAAATTTAATTTTTATCAGAAAATTATTTTTACGTTAAAAAAAAGCTTAGGCTTAGAAAAAAGTTGGCTTTAATCTGCTTTAGATTTTTCAGAAAGAGATTTTATTCATGAAAACTCCCTTCCCCCCAATCACAGCAACATTGAGGAAGATATTTTCGTATGCCCGCAACACACGCACGCATTGTTCTCTTTGTTCGCGCGGAAAAAGTCGAAAGACTTTGTGATTTGCACTACTCACTTAAAAGAGGTTATATTGACTCCTACTGTCGTAAACTCCATCCGTCGTCTCATATAACCTTTGTTTGAATACACCCGCCTTCGGGATGTACAACACTTGACCGCAGTGAATAAACCATGTGTGTAACGTTTTATTCGTGCATATTATGTCGCAGTGAATAAACCATGAGGTTAAAAACAACTCGTACTGTACAGTTGAAACACAATAACATTCTCTCCTTGGTGACATTTAATAATTGAAACACACATAACATACGAGGCACATTTATTGTTCCCTTTTCCGCATTATCATCTGATAGTTCAACAGTCTGCTTCATTCATATAGTCTTATTGCTACATATCTAAGAAAGTTGTTATAAGAAACATTGTATCTATTCATATTGACAACACACCTTATGGTGTCTTTCACTTGACATACGGTGTGATTCCTTGTAGAGAAATCCTCCTTTACCTAAGTTTTGCTTACTCCAATGATGCTCATTTAAATGCTCTAGACGCCTTCTTCTTCTGAGCTGAAGTATGGTGAGCTCGTCAGGCCAGCTCCTTCACAAGCTTTCTAGCACTCTTTTCGTAAATTATCCTTCGATATTGGGTTGCCTATATATACTTAAACAATGGAAACGAGGGCTAGTATTTCTAACTGGGATGAGCTCTATGTACATATGTATGCCATAGGAAACCTGGTTCAGAGTTATTGCTCCCATGGCTGACCGACAGAATGTTAAATTGGAAAAATCTTGGATATAGGACAGGAATGTGCAACTGTGTCGTCGTTGCGAACAGTCCTAGTACATCGGTTGATATCTCAACTTTCTATTTCAGTGATTAGTTCAGTCCGAACGTTGAAGTCATCACGAAAAGCAGTCATTGGAACCGAAAAATGGTAGACGCTATGACATCTGGTGATCGATAAATGAGATAATGTAGTATTATACATATTTGTTCTCCAACTGCTCTTCTTCAGACATTTAACTCGTCCAATAACTTTAGCACTACCTTTTCCACTTTATTCATTTCTTGCTCGTCTAAATCCAATTCTAATGGAGCCTCCCTTTGAGACACCTCCTCTTAGTAACGCTACTACCTCGGCATATTATTCGAAATGCCACGCGCCCACATTTCGGTCCTTCAATCGTCTCAGTCAGCCTTTTCCTTTGAGGTCAGTCTAGGTAACGCTTCTTTTGTTTCTGATGTACTTTACTTTCACTCTTGTAATTCGCGACGTAGTCGCTTTGACCATCCCTAAGATACGACTATAAGCCTTGTATTCTTGCTTAACTCCAGCCGCGAATGGATACTATTGTAACTCATATCATGCAGCCATTGTAACTCCGATCCCACATTCCAACGCTTCTTCGTACATTCTCTGACAGCCATAAACTACCTAAGACATCGGAGTCTGCTGCTTTCCGCGATTGCTCCTGGCGCGACTTCCTAAGGTACATTTAACCTCAGTGTTTTCAACCTCAGTGTCGGCCATCTCTCAATACTCTAGCGTTCTCCTCCTTCATCTGGATTTGGGTGGGCGGGACTCATACTACCACTTAAAGCATCTTGCTTTAACGCACGATAAACGTAGACTGAGTTACTTCTCTCTCTCGTCTCCCCGTATGCTACGCATACGCAACGCACCTACAGTACACTCCCTAAGGCGCGTATTCAAACACCTATTATATTGACTCCTACTGTCGTAAACTCCATCCGTCGTCTCATATAACCTTTGTTTAAATACACCCGCCTTCGGGATGTACAACACTTGACCGCAGTGACTGACTTCACCTTTTCCCTGTGTTTCTCTAGATGAAGACGAATGGCGAAAACAGCATCCGTTGTTCTACTTCCTTTGACGAAGCCACACTGATTGACGGTTGTGCTTACAATTTGGCGGAGCCGTGCTTCGATGATCTTTTCCAAGATCATTGTGGTATGAGGAATGATTCTTATCGGCCGGTAGTTGGAGCATATTGTGACATCTCCTTTCCCTTTGTAGATGGGTATTGTAGATGATCTACTCCAGTCTTCGGGATACTCCAGGCGAGCAGTGGCTTTTTGAAAGAGGGTCGTAAGATGGAAAAGTCCACAATCACCTGCGAGTCTCCATACAGAGGCGGCGAGATCATCTGGCCCACATGCCTTTCCATGCTTCATTTTCTGAAGGGCTTCTCTTACTTCAATCTCTGAGATGATCGGAACTGGTCTTTTTACTGGTAGGGACAGCGGGATGGGAGGGTGGTCGAACTCGATGTTCGAGATTTCCTCGAAGTGTTCTCTCCATCGCTGACAAATTTCAACATTGGATCGGAGGAGTATGCCGTCCCGGTTATAGGAGCAGAAGAATATGGGACGGTAAAGATGGCTTGTCCAGATCTTCTTCAGCTTGAATGGAAATCTGGAGGGCGTTGGCAAGATCTTCGGCGTCATTTCGAGGAGAAGAAGAGTCCATTGGTTGACGGTGACTGGTCATACATAGTTGAAGATGAATTGAGATAGGAATGAAAAGGAAAATTTTTGAATTGTCCAGTTGGCACTGAGAAATCAATTCGACCGCTTCTTATTAGTTAAGAGACGTGAGGAAATAATCTCAAGAACTCTTGTGAAAGACCTGGGCATATACATTGAAACTTCACTAAAGTTTGATAAACATACAGAAATCATCAGTTTGAAATCACTAATCAGAGTTTCACAGATTTTCAGAGTTAAAGGTTTTCACCGAAGACTCATTAAAAAGAGCTATGTTTGATTTAATATTTCTATTTCTTCTACTTTTCGGTATTCTAGATTGCAAACTTTGAAGAAGCCAAATTGAATTTAGGGCAAATGGGAACCTCAGAATTTTACATAGATCAAGCCCGCTACGCCTACTCAATAGAGAAAACTATCGGCATCGCCAATTCTTCTTCGAGTGCGCAGTGGCACTGTGGAACAAATTCGCAGACCAGCATCCGAAGATTACCGAAATCGAAGTATGAAATACCGCCGAGTCAACTCGCAAACCTTCCCATGTATTTGTCTTGACTTGACGATCAAGAAAAATTATCCCATCTTTTTTTTCCTTTTTATACCTACTTCCCATGTTAGAGACAGTGAAAACAAACTGCCCTGTTGTGAATAAAGTGACGGTGATGATCTTTTCATTGGTGTCAGATAATAAGAGATGAAGACTTTGAAAAAAAAATTTTTTTTAATTTTTTTTTTAATCTGAAAACTTTTTTTAAATTTTTGACAATTTTAAAACTCGTTAGCCTAAGCCGTACTGCCTCGTTTGCGTAACCTTTGCTTAAGCCTAAGCGAAAAAAAAAGAAGTGAATATTAGCTGAAAACAGCGAAGCCAATTTAGTCATTTGGACTGAATAAAACTAAAATATTGTGGCTAAATGTTCTATACGGCCTCGTTAGAATACTTTTGACCTAAGCCTAAGCGAAAAAATCAGTGAAAAGTAACCCCCCCCCCTAAGTAAAGTGCGGCCCCCCAAGTGACAAAGTGCCAAAATCTGTTAATCATCTTTCTTAAAATCAGAATAGAAATTCTTTGCGAGAAAAGGTTCACTTCTACCTTATTTGAGAGTAAAGCAAGAAATTGAGATTATAATTCGTGTTTCAATTTGAATCATTACTAGTAGTTTCGAAATACGTCCATCCGTGCACATTTAATTCTCAGTGTACTACGGTAAGCGAATTTCCCTGCTTATTTTATTTCAAATTCATCAGCCATCTTAGGCTGCGCACACACCAACCGGTTTTAACCGTAAAAATGTAAAACTAATACTTGTGAAATTTCACAGTAGGCCCTGCTTTACCGCTAAACCCTTTAGCTGCCCTAAAACACGGCCTCAACTTAAAAACGGCCTGGCTCAATTAATTTTCTTGATGAACTATGAGGCACTTTAGTGTAGGGGTTAGTGTGCTTGACTGTTAGTAGCTCGTTGAGAGTTCGGATTCGATCTAATGGCAGTTTTTGCCAAATTTAATTTTTATCAGAAAATTATTTTTACGTTAAAAAAAAGCTTAGGCTTAGAAAAAAGTTGGCTTTAATCTGCTTTAGATTTTTCAGAAAGAGATTTTATTCATGAAAACTCCCTTCCCCCCAATCACAGCAACATTGAGGAAGATATTTTCGTATGCCCGCAACACACGCACGCATTGTTCTCTTTGTTCGCGCGGAAAAAGTCGAAAGACTTTGTGATTTGCACTACTCACTTAAAAGAGGTTATATTGACTCCTACTGTCGTAAACTCCATCCGTCGTCTCATATAACCTTTGTTTGAATACACCCGCCTTCGGGATGTACAACACTTGACCGCAGTGAATAAACCATGTGTGTAACGTTTTATTCGTGCATATTATGTCGCAGTGAATAAACCATGAGGTTAAAAACAACTCGTACTGTACAGTTGAAACACAATAACATTCTCTCCTTGGTGACATTTAATAATTGAAACACACATAACATACGAGGCACATTTATTGTTCCCTTTTCCGCATTATCATCTGATAGTTCAACAGTCTGCTTCATTCATATAGTCTTATTGCTACATATCTAAGAAAGTTGTTATAAGAAACATTGTATCTATTCATATTGACAACACACCTTATGGTGTCTTTCACTTGACATACGGTGTGATTCCTTGTAGAGAAATCCTCCTTTACCTAAGTTTTGCTTACTCCAATGATGCTCATTTAAATGCTCTAGACGCCTTCTTCTTCTGAGCTGAAGTATGGTGAGCTCGTCAGGCCAGCTCCTTCACAAGCTTTCTAGCACTCTTTTCGTAAATTATCCTTCGATATTGGGTTGCCTATATATACTTAAACAATGGAAACGAGGGCTAGTATTTCTAACTGGGATGAGCTCTATGTACATATGTATGCCATAGGAAACCTGGTTCAGAGTTATTGCTCCCATGGCTGACCGACAGAATGTTAAATTGGAAAAATCTTGGATATAGGACAGGAATGTGCAACTGTGTCGTCGTTGCGAACAGTCCTAGTACATCGGTTGATATCTCAACTTTCTATTTCAGTGATTAGTTCAGTCCGAACGTTGAAGTCATCACGAAAAGCAGTCATTGGAACCGAAAAATGGTAGACGCTATGACATCTGGTGATCGATAAATGAGATAATGTAGTATTATACATATTTGTTCTCCAACTGCTCTTCTTCAGACATTTAACTCGTCCAATAACTTTAGCACTACCTTTTCCACTTTATTCATTTCTTGCTCGTCTAAATCCAATTCTAATGGAGCCTCCCTTTGAGACACCTCCTCTTAGTAACGCTACTACCTCGGCATATTATTCGAAATGCCACGCGCCCACATTTCGGTCCTTCAATCGTCTCAGTCAGCCTTTTCCTTTGAGGTCAGTCTAGGTAACGCTTCTTTTGTTTCTGATGTACTTTACTTTCACTCTTGTAATTCGCGACGTAGTCGCTTTGACCATCCCTAAGATACGACTATAAGCCTTGTATTCTTGCTTAACTCCAGCCGCGAATGGATACTATTGTAACTCATATCATGCAGCCATTGTAACTCCGATCCCACATTCCAACGCTTCTTCGTACATTCTCTGACAGCCATAAACTACCTAAGACATCGGAGTCTGCTGCTTTCCGCGATTGCTCCTGGCGCGACTTCCTAAGGTACATTTAACCTCAGTGTTTTCAACCTCAGTGTCGGCCATCTCTCAATACTCTAGCGTTCTCCTCCTTCATCTGGATTTGGGTGGGCGGGACTCATACTACCACTTAAAGCATCTTGCTTTAACGCACGATAAACGTAGACTGAGTTACTTCTCTCTCTCGTCTCCCCGTATGCTACGCATACGCAACGCACCTACAGTACACTCCCTAAGGCGCGTATTCAAACACCTATTATATTGACTCCTACTGTCGTAAACTCCATCCGTCGTCTCATATAACCTTTGTTTAAATACACCCGCCTTCGGGATGTACAACACTTGACCGCAGTGACTGACTTCACCTTTTCCCTGTGTTTCTCTAGATGAAGACGAATGGCGAAAACAGCATCCGTTGTTCTACTTCCTTTGACGAAGCCACACTGATTGACGGTTGTGCTTACAATTTGGCGGAGCCGTGCTTCGATGATCTTTTCCAAGATCATTGTGGTATGAGGAATGATTCTTATCGGCCGGTAGTTGGAGCATATTGTGACATCTCCTTTCCCTTTGTAGATGGGTATTGTAGATGATCTACTCCAGTCTTCGGGATACTCCAGGCGAGCAGTGGCTTTTTGAAAGAGGGTCGTAAGATGGAAAAGTCCACAATCACCTGCGAGTCTCCATACAGAGGCGGCGAGATCATCTGGCCCACATGCCTTTCCATGCTTCATTTTCTGAAGGGCTTCTCTTACTTCAATCTCTGAGATGATCGGAACTGGTCTTTTTACTGGTAGGGACAGCGGGATGGGAGGGTGGTCGAACTCGATGTTCGAGATTTCCTCGAAGTGTTCTCTCCATCGCTGACAAATTTCAACATTGGATCGGAGGAGTATGCCGTCCCGGTTATAGGAGCAGAAGAATATGGGACGGTAAAGATGGCTTGTCCAGATCTTCTTCAGCTTGAATGGAAATCTGGAGGGCGTTGGCAAGATCTTCGGCGTCATTTCGAGGAGAAGAAGAGTCCATTGGTTGACGGTGACTGGTCATACATAGTTGAAGATGAATTGAGATAGGAATGAAAAGGAAAATTTTTGAATTGTCCAGTTGGCACTGAGAAATCAATTCGACCGCTTCTTATTAGTTAAGAGACGTGAGGAAATAATCTCAAGAACTCTTGTGAAAGACCTGGGCATATACATTGAAACTTCACTAAAGTTTGATAAACATACAGAAATCATCAGTTTGAAATCACTAATCAGAGTTTCACAGATTTTCAGAGTTAAAGGTTTTCACCGAAGACTCATTAAAAAGAGCTATGTTTGATTTAATATTTCTATTTCTTCTACTTTTCGGTATTCTAGATTGCAAACTTTGAAGAAGCCAAATTGAATTTAGGGCAAATGGGAACCTCAGAATTTTACATAGATCAAGCCCGCTACGCCTACTCAATAGAGAAAACTATCGGCATCGCCAATTCTTCTTCGAGTGCGCAGTGGCACTGTGGAACAAATTCGCAGACCAGCATCCGAAGATTACCGAAATCGAAGTATGAAATACCGCCGAGTCAACTCGCAAACCTTCCCATGTATTTGTCTTGACTTGACGATCAAGAAAAATTATCCCATCTTTTTTTTCCTTTTTATACCTACTTCCCATGTTAGAGACAGTGAAAACAAACTGCCCTGTTGTGAATAAAGTGACGGTGATGATCTTTTCATTGGTGTCAGATAATAAGAGATGAAGACTTTGAAAAAAAAATTTTTTTTAATTTTTTTTTTAATCTGAAAACTTTTTTTAAATTTTTGACAATTTTAAAACTCGTTAGCCTAAGCCGTACTGCCTCGTTTGCGTAACCTTTGCTTAAGCCTAAGCGAAAAAAAAGAAGTGAATATTAGCTGAAAACAGCGAAGCCAATTTAGTCATTTGGACTGAATAAAACTAAAATATTGTGGCTAAATGTTCTATACGGCCTCGTTAGAATACTTTTGACCTAAGCCTAAGCGAAAAAATCAGTGAAAAGTAACCCCCCCCCCTAAGTAAAGTGCGGCCCCCCAAGTGACAAAGTGCCAAAATCTGTTAATCATCTTTCTTAAAATCAGAATAGAAATTCTTTGCGAGAAAAGGTTCACTTCTACCTTATTTGAGAGTAAAGCAAGAAATTGAGATTATAATTCGTGTTTCAATTTGAATCATTACTAGTAGTTTCGAAATACGTCCATCCGTGCACATTTAATTCTCAGTGTACTACGGTAAGCGAATTTCCCTGCTTATTTTATTTCAAATTCATCAGCCATCTTAGGCTGCGCACACACCAACCGGTTTTAACCGTAAAAATGTAAAACTAATACTTGTGAAATTTCACAGTAGGCCCTGCTTTACCGCTAAACCCTTTAGCTGCCCTAAAACACGGCCTCAACTTAAAAACGGCCTGGCTCAATTAATTTTCTTGATGAACTATGAGGCACTTTAGTGTAGGGGTTAGTGTGCTTGACTGTTAGTAGCTCGTTGAGAGTTCGGATTCGATCTAATGGCAGTTTTTGCCAAATTTAATTTTTATCAGAAAATTATTTTTACGTTAAAAAAAAGCTTAGGCTTAGAAAAAAGTTGGCTTTAATCTGCTTTAGATTTTTCAGAAAGAGATTTTATTCATGAAAACTCCCTTCCCCCCAATCACAGCAACATTGAGGAAGATATTTTCGTATGCCCGCAACACACGCACGCATTGTTCTCTTTGTTCGCGCGGAAAAAGTCGAAAGACTTTGTGATTTGCACTACTCACTTAAAAGAGGTTATATTGACTCCTACTGTCGTAAACTCCATCCGTCGTCTCATATAACCTTTGTTTGAATACACCCGCCTTCGGGATGTACAACACTTGACCGCAGTGAATAAACCATGTGTGTAACGTTTTATTCGTGCATATTATGTCGCAGTGAATAAACCATGAGGTTAAAAACAACTCGTACTGTACAGTTGAAACACAATAACATTCTCTCCTTGGTGACATTTAATAATTGAAACACACATAACATACGAGGCACATTTATTGTTCCCTTTTCCGCATTATCATCTGATAGTTCAACAGTCTGCTTCATTCATATAGTCTTATTGCTACATATCTAAGAAAGTTGTTATAAGAAACATTGTATCTATTCATATTGACAACACACCTTATGGTGTCTTTCACTTGACATACGGTGTGATTCCTTGTAGAGAAATCCTCCTTTACCTAAGTTTTGCTTACTCCAATGATGCTCATTTAAATGCTCTAGACGCCTTCTTCTTCTGAGCTGAAGTATGGTGAGCTCGTCAGGCCAGCTCCTTCACAAGCTTTCTAGCACTCTTTTCGTAAATTATCCTTCGATATTGGGTTGCCTATATATACTTAAACAATGGAAACGAGGGCTAGTATTTCTAACTGGGATGAGCTCTATGTACATATGTATGCCATAGGAAACCTGGTTCAGAGTTATTGCTCCCATGGCTGACCGACAGAATGTTAAATTGGAAAAATCTTGGATATAGGACAGGAATGTGCAACTGTGTCGTCGTTGCGAACAGTCCTAGTACATCGGTTGATATCTCAACTTTCTATTTCAGTGATTAGTTCAGTCCGAACGTTGAAGTCATCACGAAAAGCAGTCATTGGAACCGAAAAATGGTAGACGCTATGACATCTGGTGATCGATAAATGAGATAATGTAGTATTATACATATTTGTTCTCCAACTGCTCTTCTTCAGACATTTAACTCGTCCAATAACTTTAGCACTACCTTTTCCACTTTATTCATTTCTTGCTCGTCTAAATCCAATTCTAATGGAGCCTCCCTTTGAGACACCTCCTCTTAGTAACGCTACTACCTCGGCATATTATTCGAAATGCCACGCGCCCACATTTCGGTCCTTCAATCGTCTCAGTCAGCCTTTTCCTTTGAGGTCAGTCTAGGTAACGCTTCTTTTGTTTCTGATGTACTTTACTTTCACTCTTGTAATTCGCGACGTAGTCGCTTTGACCATCCCTAAGATACGACTATAAGCCTTGTATTCTTGCTTAACTCCAGCCGCGAATGGATACTATTGTAACTCATATCATGCAGCCATTGTAACTCCGATCCCACATTCCAACGCTTCTTCGTACATTCTCTGACAGCCATAAACTACCTAAGACATCGGAGTCTGCTGCTTTCCGCGATTGCTCCTGGCGCGACTTCCTAAGGTACATTTAACCTCAGTGTTTTCAACCTCAGTGTCGGCCATCTCTCAATACTCTAGCGTTCTCCTCCTTCATCTGGATTTGGGTGGGCGGGACTCATACTACCACTTAAAGCATCTTGCTTTAACGCACGATAAACGTAGACTGAGTTACTTCCCTCTCTCGTCTCCCCGTATGCTACGCATACGCAACGCACCTACAGTACACTCCCTAAGGCGCGTATTCAAACACCTATTATATTGACTCCTACTGTCGTAAACTCCATCCGTCGTCTCATATAACCTTTGTTTAAATACACCCGCCTTCGGGATGTACAACACTTGACCGCAGTGACTGACTTCACCTTTTCCCTGTGTTTCTCTAGATGAAGACGAATGGCGAAAACAGCATCCGTTGTTCTACTTCCTTTGACGAAGCCACACTGATTGACGGTTGTGCTTACAATTTGGCGGAGCCGTGCTTCGATGATCTTTTCCAAGATCATTGTGGTATGAGGAATGATTCTTATCGGCCGGTAGTTGGAGCATATTGTGACATCTCCTTTCCCTTTGTAGATGGGTATTGTAGATGATCTACTCCAGTCTTCGGGATACTCCAGGCGAGCAGGGGCTTTTTGAAAGAGGGTCGTAAGATGGAAAAGTCCACAATCACCTGCGAGTCTCCATACAGAGGCGGCGAGATCATCTGGCCCACATGCCTTTCCATGCTTCATTTTCTGAAGGGCTTCTCTTACTTCAATCTCTGAGATGATCGGAACTGGTCTTTTTACTGGTAGGGACAGCGGGATGGGAGGGTGGTCGAACTCGATGTTCGAGATTTCCTCGAAGTGTTCTCTCCATCGCTGACAAATTTCAACATTGGATCGGAGGAGTATGCCGTCCCGGTTATAGGAGCAGAAGAATATGGGACGGTAAAGATGGCTTGTCCAGATCTTCTTCAGCTTGAATGGAAATCTGGAGGGCGTTGGCAAGATCTTCGGCGTCATTTCGAGGAGAAGAAGAGTCCATTGGTTGACGGTGACTGGTCATACATAGTTGAAGATGAATTGAGATAGGAATGAAAAGGAAAATTTTTGAATTGTCCAGTTGGCACTGAGAAATCAATTCGACCGCTTCTTATTAGTTAAGAGACGTGAGGAAATAATCTCAAGAACTCTTGTGAAAGACCTGGGCATATACATTGAAACTTCACTAAAGTTTGATAAACATACAGAAATCATCAGTTTGAAATCACTAATCAGAGTTTCACAGATTTTCAGAGTTAAAGGTTTTCACCGAAGACTCATTAAAAAGAGCTATGTTTGATTTAATATTTCTATTTCTTCTACTTTTCGGTATTCTAGATTGCAAACTTTGAAGAAGCCAAATTGAATTTAGGGCAAATGGGAACCTCAGAATTTTACATAGATCAAGCCCGCTACGCCTACTCAATAGAGAAAACTATCGGCATCGCCAATTCTTCTTCGAGTGCGCAGTGGCACTGTGGAACAAATTCGCAGACCAGCATCCGAAGATTACCGAAATCGAAGTATGAAATACCGCCGAGTCAACTCGCAAACCTTCCCATGTATTTGTCTTGACTTGACGATCAAGAAAAATTATCCCATCTTTTTTTTCCTTTTTATACCTACTTCCCATGTTAGAGACAGTGAAAACAAACTGCCCTGTTGTGAATAAAGTGACGGTGATGATCTTTTCATTGGTGTCAGATAATAAGAGATGAAGACTTTGAAAAAAAATTTTTTTTAATTTTTTTTTTAATCTGAAAACTTTTTTTAAATTTTTGACAATTTTAAAACTCGTTAGCCTAAGCCGTACTGCCTCGTTTGCGTAACCTTTGCCTAAGCCTAAGCGAAAAAAAAAGAAGTGAATATTAGCTGAAAACAGCGAAGCCAATTTAGTCATTTGGACTGAATAAAACTAAAATATTGTGGCTAAATGTTCTATACGGCCTCGTTAGAATACTTTTGACCTAAGCCTAAGCGAAAAAATCAGTGAAAAGTAACCCCCCCCTAAGTAAAGTGCGGCCCCCCAAGTGACAAAGTGCCAAAATCTGTTAATCATCTTTCTTAAAATCAGAATAGAAATTCTTTGCGAGAAAAGGTTCACTTCTACCTTATTTGAGAGTAAAGCAAGAAATTGAGATTATAATTCGTGTTTCAATTTGAATCATTACTAGTAGTTTCGAAATACGTCCATCCGTGCACATTTAATTCTCAGTGTACTACGGTAAGCGAATTTCCCTGCTTATTTTATTTCAAATTCATCAGCCATCTTAGGCTGCGCACACACCAACCGGTTTTAACCGTAAAAATGTAAAACTAATACTTGTGAAATTTCACAGTAGGCCCTGCTTTACCGCTAAACCCTTTAGCTGCCCTAAAACACGGCCTCAACTTAAAAACGGCCTGGCTCAATTAATTTTCTTGATGAACTATGAGGCACTTTAGTGTAGGGGTTAGTGTGCTTGACTGTTAGTAGCTCGTTGAGAGTTCGGATTCGATCTAATGGCAGTTTTTGCCAAATTTAATTTTTATCAGAAAATTATTTTTACGTTAAAAAAAAGCTTAGGCTTAGAAAAAAGTTGGCTTTAATCTGCTTTAGATTTTTCAGAAAGAGATTTTATTCATGAAAACTCCCTTCCCCCCAATCACAGCAACATTGAGGAAGATATTTTCGTATGCCCGCAACACACGCACGCATTGTTCTCTTTGTTCGCGCGGAAAAAGTCGAAAGACTTTGTGATTTGCACTACTCACTTAAAAGAGGTTATATTGACTCCTACTGTCGTAAACTCCATCCGTCGTCTCATATAACCTTTGTTTGAATACACCCGCCTTCGGGATGTACAACACTTGACCGCAGTGAATAAACCATGTGTGTAACGTTTTATTCGTGCATATTATGTCGCAGTGAATAAACCATGAGGTTAAAAACAACTCGTACTGTACAGTTGAAACACAATAACATTCTCTCCTTGGTGACATTTAATAATTGAAACACACATAACATACGAGGCACATTTATTGTTCCCTTTTCCGCATTATCATCTGATAGTTCAACAGTCTGCTTCATTCATATAGTCTTATTGCTACATATCTAAGAAAGTTGTTATAAGAAACATTGTATCTATTCATATTGACAACACACCTTATGGTGTCTTTCACTTGACATACGGTGTGATTCCTTGTAGAGAAATCCTCCTTTACCTAAGTTTTGCTTACTCCAATGATGCTCATTTAAATGCTCTAGACGCCTTCTTCTTCTGAGCTGAAGTATGGTGAGCTCGTCAGGCCAGCTCCTTCACAAGCTTTCTAGCACTCTTTTCGTAAATTATCCTTCGATATTGGGTTGCCTATATATACTTAAACAATGGAAACGAGGGCTAGTATTTCTAACTGGGATGAGCTCTATGTACATATGTATGCCATAGGAAACCTGGTTCAGAGTTATTGCTCCCATGGCTGACCGACAGAATGTTAAATTGGAAAAATCTTGGATATAGGACAGGAATGTGCAACTGTGTCGTCGTTGCGAACAGTCCTAGTACATCGGTTGATATCTCAACTTTCTATTTCAGTGATTAGTTCAGTCCGAACGTTGAAGTCATCACGAAAAGCAGTCATTGGAACCGAAAAATGGTAGACGCTATGACATCTGGTGATCGATAAATGAGATAATGTAGTATTATACATATTTGTTCTCCAACTGCTCTTCTTCAGACATTTAACTCGTCCAATAACTTTAGCACTACCTTTTCCACTTTATTCATTTCTTGCTCGTCTAAATCCAATTCTAATGGAGCCTCCCTTTGAGACACCTCCTCTTAGTAACGCTACTACCTCGGCATATTATTCGAAATGCCACGCGCCCACATTTCGGTCCTTCAATCGTCTCAGTCAGCCTTTTCCTTTGAGGTCAGTCTAGGTAACGCTTCTTTTGTTTCTGATGTACTTTACTTTCACTCTTGTAATTCGCGACGTAGTCGCTTTGACCATCCCTAAGATACGACTATAAGCCTTGTATTCTTGCTTAACTCCAGCCGCGAATGGATACTATTGTAACTCATATCATGCAGCCATTGTAACTCCGATCCCACATTCCAACGCTTCTTCGTACATTCTCTGACAGCCATAAACTACCTAAGACATCGGAGTCTGCTGCTTTCCGCGATTGCTCCTGGCGCGACTTCCTAAGGTACATTTAACCTCAGTGTTTTCAACCTCAGTGTCGGCCATCTCTCAATACTCTAGCGTTCTCCTCCTTCATCTGGATTTGGGTGGGCGGGACTCATACTACCACTTAAAGCATCTTGCTTTAACGCACGATAAACGTAGACTGAGTTACTTCCCTCTCTCGTCTCCCCGTATGCTACGCATACGCAACGCACCTACAGTACACTCCCTAAGGCGCGTATTCAAACACCTATTATATTGACTCCTACTGTCGTAAACTCCATCCGTCGTCTCATATAACCTTTGTTTAAATACACCCGCCTTCGGGATGTACAACACTTGACCGCAGTGACTGACTTCACCTTTTCCCTGTGTTTCTCTAGATGAAGACGAATGGCGAAAACAGCATCCGTTGTTCTACTTCCTTTGACGAAGCCACACTGATTGACGGTTGTGCTTACAATTTGGCGGAGCCGTGCTTCGATGATCTTTTCCAAGATCATTGTGGTATGAGGAATGATTCTTATCGGCCGGTAGTTGGAGCATATTGTGACATCTCCTTTCCCTTTGTAGATGGGTATTGTAGATGATCTACTCCAGTCTTCGGGATACTCCAGGCGAGCAGTGGCTTTTTGAAAGAGGGTCGTAAGATGGAAAAGTCCACAATCACCTGCGAGTCTCCATACAGAGGCGGCGAGATCATCTGGCCCACATGCCTTTCCATGCTTCATTTTCTGAAGGGCTTCTCTTACTTCAATCTCTGAGATGATCGGAACTGGTCTTTTTACTGGTAGGGACAGCGGGATGGGAGGGTGGTCGAACTCGATGTTCGAGATTTCCTCGAAGTGTTCTCTCCATCGCTGACAAATTTCAACATTGGATCGGAGGAGTATGCCGTCCCGGTTATAGGAGCAGAAGAATATGGGACGGTAAAGATGGCTTGTCCAGATCTTCTTCAGCTTGAATGGAAATCTGGAGGGCGTTGGCAAGATCTTCGGCGTCATTTCGAGGAGAAGAAGAGTCCATTGGTTGACGGTGACTGGTCATACATAGTTGAAGATGAATTGAGATAGGAATGAAAAGGAAAATTTTTGAATTGTCCAGTTGGCACTGAGAAATCAATTCGACCGCTTCTTATTAGTTAAGAGACGTGAGGAAATAATCTCAAGAACTCTTGTGAAAGACCTGGGCATATACATTGAAACTTCACTAAAGTTTGATAAACATACAGAAATCATCAGTTTGAAATCACTAATCAGAGTTTCACAGATTTTCAGAGTTAAAGGTTTTCACCGAAGACTCATTAAAAAGAGCTATGTTTGATTTAATATTTCTATTTCTTCTACTTTTCGGTATTCTAGATTGCAAACTTTGAAGAAGCCAAATTGAATTTAGGGCAAATGGGAACCTCAGAATTTTACATAGATCAAGCCCGCTACGCCTACTCAATAGAGAAAACTATCGGCATCGCCAATTCTTCTTCGAGTGCGCAGTGGCACTGTGGAACAAATTCGCAGACCAGCATCCGAAGATTACCGAAATCGAAGTATGAAATACCGCCGAGTCAACTCGCAAACCTTCCCATGTATTTGTCTTGACTTGACGATCAAGAAAAATTATCCCATCTTTTTTTTTCCTTTTTATACCTACTTCCCATGTTAGAGACAGTGAAAACAAACTGCCCTGTTGTGAATAAAGTGACGGTGATGATCTTTTCATTGGTGTCAGATAATAAGAGATGAAGACTTTGAAAAAAAATTTTTTTTAATTTTTTTTTTAATCTGAAAACTTTTTTTAAATTTTTGACAATTTTAAAACTCGTTAGCCTAAGCCGTACTGCCTCGTTTGCGTAACCTTTGCCTAAGCCTAAGCGAAAAAAAAAGAAGTGAATATTAGCTGAAAACAGCGAAGCCAATTTAGTCATTTGGACTGAATAAAACTAAAATATTGTGGCTAAATGTTCTATACGGCCTCGTTAGAATACTTTTGACCTAAGCCTAAGCGAAAAAATCAGTGAAAAGTAACCCCCCCCCCTAAGTAAAGTGCGGCCCCCCAAGTGACAAAGTGCCAAAATCTGTTAATCATCTTTCTTAAAATCAGAATAGAAATTCTTTGCGAGAAAAGGTTCACTTCTACCTTATTTGAGAGTAAAGCAAGAAATTGAGATTATAATTCGTGTTTCAATTTGAATCATTACTAGTAGTTTCGAAATACGTCCATCCGTGCACATTTAATTCTCAGTGTACTACGGTAAGCGAATTTCCCTGCTTATTTTATTTCAAATTCATCAGCCATCTTAGGCTGCGCACACACCAACCGGTTTTAACCGTAAAAATGTAAAACTAATACTTGTGAAATTTCACAGTAGGCCCTGCTTTACCGCTAAACCCTTTAGTTGCCCTAAAACACGGCCTCAACTTAAAAACGGCCTGGCTCAATTAATTTTCTTGATGAACTATGAGGCACTTTAGTGTAGGGGTTAGTGTGCTTGACTGTTAGTAGCTCGTTGAGAGTTCGGATTCGATCTAATGGCAGTTTTTGCCAAATTTAATTTTTATCAGAAAATTATTTTTACGTTAAAAAAAAGCTTAGGCTTAGAAAAAAGTTGGCTTTAATCTGCTTTAGATTTTTCAGAAAGAGATTTTATTCATGAAAACTCCCTTCCCCCCAATCACAGCAACATTGAGGAAGATATTTTCGTATGCCCGCAACACACGCACGCATTGTTCTCTTTGTTCGCGCGGAAAAAGTCGAAAGACTTTGTGATTTGCACTACTCACTTAAAAGAGGTTATATTGACTCCTACTGTCGTAAACTCCATCCGTCGTCTCATATAACCTTTGTTTGAATACACCCGCCTTCGGGATGTACAACACTTGACCGCAGTGAATAAACCATGTGTGTAACGTTTTATTCGTGCATATTATGTCGCAGTGAATAAACCATGAGGTTAAAAACAACTCGTACTGTACAGTTGAAACACAATAACATTCTCTCCTTGGTGACATTTAATAATTGAAACACACATAACATACGAGGCACATTTATTGTTCCCTTTTCCGCATTATCATCTGATAGTTCAACAGTCTGCTTCATTCATATAGTCTTATTGCTACATATCTAAGAAAGTTGTTATAAGAAACATTGTATCTATTCATATTGACAACACACCTTATGGTGTCTTTCACTTGACATACGGTGTGATTCCTTGTAGAGAAATCCTCCTTTACCTAAGTTTTGCTTACTCCAATGATGCTCATTTAAATGCTCTAGACGCCTTCTTCTTCTGAGCTGAAGTATGGTGAGCTCGTCAGGCCAGCTCCTTCACAAGCTTTCTAGCACTCTTTTCGTAAATTATCCTTCGATATTGGGTTGCCTATATATACTTAAACAATGGAAACGAGGGCTAGTATTTCTAACTGGGATGAGCTCTATGTACATATGTATGCCATAGGAAACCTGGTTCAGAGTTATTGCTCCCATGGCTGACCGACAGAATGTTAAATTGGAAAAATCTTGGATATAGGACAGGAATGTGCAACTGTGTCGTCGTTGCGAACAGTCCTAGTACATCGGTTGATATCTCAACTTTCTATTTCAGTGATTAGTTCAGTCCGAACGTTGAAGTCATCACGAAAAGCAGTCATTGGAACCGAAAAATGGTAGACGCTATGACATCTGGTGATCGATAAATGAGATAATGTAGTATTATACATATTTGTTCTCCAACTGCTCTTCTTCAGACATTTAACTCGTCCAATAACTTTAGCACTACCTTTTCCACTTTATTCATTTCTTGCTCGTCTAAATCCAATTCTAATGGAGCCTCCCTTTGAGACACCTCCTCTTAGTAACGCTACTACCTCGGCATATTATTCGAAATGCCACGCGCCCACATTTCGGTCCTTCAATCGTCTCAGTCAGCCTTTTCCTTTGAGGTCAGTCTAGGTAACGCTTCTTTTGTTTCTGATGTACTTTACTTTCACTCTTGTAATTCGCGACGTAGTCGCTTTGACCATCCCTAAGATACGACTATAAGCCTTGTATTCTTGCTTAACTCCAGCCGCGAATGGATACTATTGTAACTCATATCATGCAGCCATTGTAACTCCGATCCCACATTCCAACGCTTCTTCGTACATTCTCTGACAGCCATAAACTACCTAAGACATCGGAGTCTGCTGCTTTCCGCGATTGCTCCTGGCGCGACTTCCTAAGGTACATTTAACCTCAGTGTTTTCAACCTCAGTGTCGGCCATCTCTCAATACTCTAGCGTTCTCCTCCTTCATCTGGATTTGGGTGGGCGGGACTCATACTACCACTTAAAGCATCTTGCTTTAACGCACGATAAACGTAGACTGAGTTACTTCCCTCTCTCGTCTCCCCGTATGCTACGCATACGCAACGCACCTACAGTACACTCCCTAAGGCGCGTATTCAAACACCTATTATATTGACTCCTACTGTCGTAAACTCCATCCGTCGTCTCATATAACCTTTGTTTAAATACACCCGCCTTCGGGATGTACAACACTTGACCGCAGTGACTGACTTCACCTTTTCCCTGTGTTTCTCTAGATGAAGACGAATGGCGAAAACAGCATCCGTTGTTCTACTTCCTTTGACGAAGCCACACTGATTGACGGTTGTGCTTACAATTTGGCGGAGCCGTGCTTCGATGATCTTTTCCAAGATCATTGTGGTATGAGGAATGATTCTTATCGGCCGGTAGTTGGAGCATATTGTGACATCTCCTTTCCCTTTGTAGATGGGTATTGTAGATGATCTACTCCAGTCTTCGGGATACTCCAGGCGAGCAGTGGCTTTTTGAAAGAGGGTCGTAAGATGGAAAAGTCCACAATCACCTGCGAGTCTCCATACAGAGGCGGCGAGATCATCTGGCCCACATGCCTTTCCATGCTTCATTTTCTGAAGGGCTTCTCTTACTTCAATCTCTGAGATGATCGGAACTGGTCTTTTTACTGGTAGGGACAGCGGGATGGGAGGGTGGTCGAACTCGATGTTCGAGATTTCCTCGAAGTGTTCTCTCCATCGCTGACAAATTTCAACATTGGATCGGAGGAGTATGCCGTCCCGGTTATAGGAGCAGAAGAATATGGGACGGTAAAGATGGCTTGTCCAGATCTTCTTCAGCTTGAATGGAAATCTGGAGGGCGTTGGCAAGATCTTCGGCGTCATTTCGAGGAGAAGAAGAGTCCATTGGTTGACGGTGACTGGTCATACATAGTTGAAGATGAATTGAGATAGGAATGAAAAGGAAAATTTTTGAATTGTCCAGTTGGCACTGAGAAATCAATTCGACCGCTTCTTATTAGTTAAGAGACGTGAGGAAATAATCTCAAGAACTCTTGTGAAAGACCTGGGCATATACATTGAAACTTCACTAAAGTTTGATAAACATACAGAAATCATCAGTTTGAAATCACTAATCAGAGTTTCACAGATTTTCAGAGTTAAAGGTTTTCACCGAAGACTCATTAAAAAGAGCTATGTTTGATTTAATATTTCTATTTCTTCTACTTTTCGGTATTCTAGATTGCAAACTTTGAAGAAGCCAAATTGAATTTAGGGCAAATGGGAACCTCAGAATTTTACATAGATCAAGCCCGCTACGCCTACTCAATAGAGAAAACTATCGGCATCGCCAATTCTTCTTCGAGTGCGCAGTGGCACTGTGGAACAAATTCGCAGACCAGCATCCGAAGATTACCGAAATCGAAGTATGAAATACCGCCGAGTCAACTCGCAAACCTTCCCATGTATTTGTCTTGACTTGACGATCAAGAAAAATTATCCCATCTTTTTTTTCCTTTTTATACCTACTTCCCATGTTAGAGACAGTGAAAACAAACTGCCCTGTTGTGAATAAAGTGACGGTGATGATCTTTTCATTGGTGTCAGATAATAAGAGATGAAGACTTTGAAAAAAAATTTTTTTTAATTTTTTTTTTAATCTGAAAACTTTTTTTAAATTTTTGACAATTTTAAAACTCGTTAGCCTAAGCCGTACTGCCTCGTTTGCGTAACCTTTGCCTAAGCCTAAGCGAAAAAAAAAGAAGTGAATATTAGCTGAAAACAGCGAAGCCAATTTAGTCATTTGGACTGAATAAAACTAAAATATTGTGGCTAAATGTTCTATACGGCCTCGTTAGAATACTTTTGACCTAAGCCTAAGCGAAAAAATCAGTGAAAAGTAACCCCCCCCTAAGTAAAGTGCGGCCCCCCAAGTGACAAAGTGCCAAAATCTGTTAATCATCTTTCTTAAAATCAGAATAGAAATTCTTTGCGAGAAAAGGTTCACTTCTACCTTATTTGAGAGTAAAGCAAGAAATTGAGATTATAATTCGTGTTTCAATTTGAATCATTACTAGTAGTTTCGAAATACGTCCATCCGTGCACGTTTAATTCTCAGTGTACTACCGTAAGCGAATTTCCCTGCTTATTTTATTTCAAGTTCATCAGCCATCTTAGGCTGCGCACACACCAACCGGTTTTAACTGTAAATTAATTCGTTCTAAATTGCTTTATTGCTCAGAATATGCGCACTTTTTTATTTGTGAAGAATGATTGAGAAAAAAATCATATTGACGTGTTATATCGTGGAGTATTTTTAGCGTGTTTTTTCTCTCACTACGATTTGCATGCCAAATATTTTTTTGAATGTAGTTTCGAAATAAGTTTTTGCGTGCACAAATAATTCTACATATAATGTGTTTTTATAATGTTGTACTTTTTTTTATGATCACTTAGGTTTTTTCAACTTCGAACTGCTCGAATTATTTCTTATTTGTGTTTTTTTTTAAAAAAAACTTTTCTAAAGTTTTCGGTTTTTTTCTTCAGATAACTTTTATTCTTTTTCAGGTACTGAGCTCTTAGACAGCTCCACGTTCTTCTATGTTTTACAAGAAAATTCTTCGGAAGAAAACAAGTGAGCTGATTTTTTTCTTCTTCCTTAGTTCTGAAAATGTTGGTGAAGAAGCGATACAAGAGAGCAGAAATTAGATTTTCGGCGATAGTAACGCAGTGTGGTCCCGCTCATTTTTGTTCTTTCCTCTTCGAATAACGTTTTTTTCGAATCCTTGTAATCGTCTGAATAAGAATTTCGACAGCAAGACTAAAGTTAGTCGGTTTAAAACAGCCTTTTCTATTCTCTTATTTGTTTTACTTTGACAAATTCAGTCAATCAAACAAGCAATAATTTTATAATGAGAGTGAAATTTCTGAAGCAGACTTGTTCCTAAGCCATACGGCTTCGTCAGCGTAACCTTTACCTAAGCCTAAGCGAAAAAAAACATTAAAAAATACCTAAAAGCCTGTCATACCCTTAAAAATGTGACCTCTGATGATTCACAATCAGATTACTCCCGAGTTAGACTAATTTGCGTTTATAGGTCTCCGAGCGCTTCTGACAATGCTTTGGACGAATTTCTTTTTTATATATATTCAATCACATTATCTGAATATCCTCTTATAATAGTCGGTGATTTTAATTTACCTTGTATTGATTGGAAGAAGCTGATCAGTTCTCACAGCTATTCTCCCGCAGTATTACTCGAGTATTGTTGTGACAACAATCTGTGACAACATTCAAATTGCAAAGGTATAAGAATACCCTTGATCTTCTTTTATGCAACCATCCCATCATTTCATCTTCCGACGTTGTTGCCCCTCTAACTTCCGATTGTGATCATAATTCAATCGTGTAATTTCTATGTCCAAAATAGTCGATCCTACAATCAAGCCTACAAAACTATATGCCAAAGCTAATTGGAATTTGATCGAATGTCACTTATATTGCCACAACTGGACAATCGCAGTTTCTAATCTCGATTGCAATCAATCATACATTTATATTGTCGTTTTCATTTGTGACCTGATCGATCGCTTTGTCCCGACCATCATTCCAAAACCATCGTTTAATAGATATTCTTCACGCATTTAACATATGCTTGAGAAAGTCAAAAGAGTCTCTATGAATGAACGCTCCGAATTCTGAATATTGTAAAAACCTGTGTAAGAAACTTTCATCTGAGCTTTACAACCTTGAAACAGCCAAAGAAGCTTCTCTTATTCTGAAAGGCAATCGTAAAAATTCTTTTCCCATTCTACACATAGGAAAAAAACCCTTCACAACTCCTATGCTCTATCCGATAGCAACGGTCAGTCTGTAACTGATCGTTATACGACATCTGAAATGTTTTCTTCCCATTTTTCAACTACATTCTCTGCTCCTTCTCACAATGTTTTTTTTCTCCATTCTCTTCAATCTGCTCAGCATTTCAGTCTCGATGAGATTGACGACCAGAGGCCGTATGCATGGAAAACAGATTATAACAATCTGGATTATTCAAATCCAAGGATTACAAAATCCAAAAAAGTTAAAAAAAAATTTTGTCGGATTATCTCTAATCCAAAAGTATTATAGCTTCCATGCATACCGGATTAGTGAAATGTATTTGGATAACTGCTAATCCAAGCTCATAATCCTTTTGGATTGCTCCATGCATACGGCCTCAGATGATAATCCGTGCAATATCCCAGTTAGTCAGTAAAACTAATTTGTCGCCAGATTGTATTCCGAACATTTTCATCAAGAAGTGCAAGTTTTCGTTGTTGAAACCTCTCCGCATTTTATTCAATAACCGTTTGGTCACAGGCAGCGTACCCGACTTGTGGAAACTTGCTATAATCAAGCCACTACTCAAATCCAAAGGACTTGAATTGGTGGGAAATTATAGGCCTATTTCTCTCACATGTTCATTCTCTAAAGTCATGGAAAAATTTATTGTCAACTCTTTATCTAAATACCTAGAAGAATGTTCGCTGTTATCGCCTTTTCAAGCTGTGTTCCGACCAAATCGTTCTACGATTACTTCACTTGCTGAGTCCCATTCCTTCATTATCAATTCTCTTAGTCAAGGTATCAATGTCGATGTCATCTTCCTTGACA
>OZ057404.1:20797592-20955700 GCA_964056735.1 Allodiplogaster pararmata
GTTTAACACTCAATAAAAAAAATATTGTGAAGACTCGAATTATTTTGGAAACTCTCATTCCTCGCTGTTACACTTCTTTTTAATAAGTGGCACACCTTTTCGAATAAACCGGGATTTTCGTAGTTATGTACATATATCCGTACTCAAAAAAATACTATGATGTATGCAAATCAGTCGTTTATTGTTTTTGTGAATTTCAAAAAAAATCTTATAAAATATATGTAAAACGCTCGACTAGACTAACATCTTCACTGAGAAGTGTGCTCAAACGATCGATATTTGCTGTGAAGACTCCTGTAGCATGGACGAGGTCAGCGGCACACACGATTGTAATCAGCACCACCTTGAAAATTGTTTAATTAACATCATCTGAACAACTATCAGATGTAGTATCACCTCAACAGTATTACATTCAGGTATTCTCATGAGTTCCGTCTCAACACTATTATAATCAGCACTAATCAAGAAACGGTCATAAATCAATTCATTAATGTTGATTCATATGTTTCAGAATCAGAAGGAATTGTCGAGCAAGTTTCCATAATCCCATAAAAATATTGAATTTCAGTGTTATGTCCGACTGATGAAAGACAGAACTCAATAAAACCGCAATTTCATTTTTTTTTAATAGCGAGTAGACCACGCTTGAAAAGAGGGACGAAGTGGAATGGACGATACCTCTCTTTGCTTTCTCAGATAATTGTTGGTGTAGATGAAGACGAACAGGAAGACGTTCAAGCAAATCACAATGGAACCCTGTCGAGAGTCGAACATGTATACAGTGATCTTCTGCTTGAACTGTGACGATAGGATAGTGATATACAAAGATAGAGAGAGAGAGAAAGGGAGAGAGAAGATGAGAAATTAAAATATAGGAGAAAAGATGAAAAAAGAGAAAGAGAAGGAGAAAAAAGGAATGAAAAAAGAATACTAAAAAAGATGCTGATGCTGAAATTGGCTTCATCCGAGATGTTCATGAAGATAGTTGGCGCACAGTCGAACACTTCGAAGAGCAACTGATACAAATCGGGGATGTTTGATTCATATGCGAAAGCGGAATCCAACACATATTATCAGCTCATACAAGTCAATCAACAGGTTTTTTCGATATTTAAGAGAGTAGATTCATATTAAATAAACGCCAAGTTCTAATAGATTTGAATCAAAAATGAGTGCAGTAAAACGAAACAGGTGTGAAAGATCCTTCAACTTGTGAAAGATCCTTCAACTTTTTCTTCCGAGACTTTTCAAGCGTCAATTCGGCCGAGCTCTACTGTCTAAATTTCGGTAACGTGAAAGAGCGCTTTGTGTCATAATGCAAGTAAAACTTGTTCTAGAAGATTTCTCCACCCACATACAATCACAACACACACTAAACTCATTCACCGTACAAAGTATGTGCAAATTCCGTACTTATCCTGTTCCTTAATAGCAGCTTTTTTGAAGAAAAAACAACGCAAAAGAACTCTATCAGAAAAAACAGGATTCATAAGGCTCAGTTTCGAGATGAAACATGAAAGCGAATAATAAAAGTTAAAGAAAAAGTTCTCTGAGAAGTGAAGAACTAACAATGTATCACTTAACATCTTATAATGTTTCAGAAGTCGAGGTAACAATTGAAGAGATTCTACTGTGTGGCTGAATATACAAATGTAGTTTGAGCACAAGCGACTATCGAGAAATTTGTGACCAGTTTTATAAATCAAGAGCAAATGAAGAAAACAATGAGATGAACTCCGCAAAGATGAGTTTATTCCGTCGGTATGGTTTTAAAATTCTAGTTTAACATAAACAGATAATTGTATACGTACATCCAGACATAAATACATCTTCTATTCTCTTCATCTGGACATCTCTTTTTCAGGTTCAATTGGATTTATAGAATCACAAAATTCTATAAATCCAATTCTAAGTCTAATTTTTAAAGCCTTTTGAGAGGGTAGAGAAGGGCTTATTAGGTTGTTATATAAAAAAGCCTTTTGAGAGGGTAGAGAAGGGCTTATTAGGTTGTTATATAAAAAAGCCTTTTGAGAGGGTAGAGAAGGGCTTATTAGGTTGTTATATAAAAAAGCCTTTTGAGAGGGTAGAGAAGGGCTTATTAGGTTGTTATATAAAAAAGCCTTTTGAGAGGGTAGAGAAGGGCTTATTAGGTTGTTATATAAAAAAGCCTTTTGAGAGGGTAGAGAAGGGCTTATTAGGTTGTTATATAAAAAAGCCTTTTGAGAGGGTAGAGAAGGGCTTATTAGGTTGTTATATAAAAAAGCCTTTTGAGAGGGTAGAGAAGGGCTTATTAGGTTGTTATATAAAAAAGCCTTTTGAGAGGGTAGAGAAGGGCTTATTAGGTTGTTATATAAAAAAGCCTTTTGAGAGGGTAGAGAAGGGCTTATTAGGTTGTTATATAAAAAAGCCTTTTGAGAGGGTAGAGAAGGGCTTATTAGGTTGTTATATAAAAAAGCCTTTTGAGAGGGTAGAGAAGGGCTTATTAGGTTGTTATATAAAAAAGCCTTTTGAGAGGGTAGAGAAGGGCTTATTAGGTTGTTATATAAAAAAGCCTTTTGAGAGGGTAGAGAAGGGCTTATTAGGTTGTTATATAAAAAAGCCTTTTGAGAGGGTAGAGAAGGGCTTATTAGGTTGTTATATAAAAAAGCCTTTTGAGAGGGTAGAGAAGGGCTTATTAGGTTGTTATATAAAAAAGCCTTTTGAGAGGGTAGAGAAGGGCTTATTAGGTTGTTATATAAAAAAGCCTTTTGAGAGGGTAGAGAAGGGCTTATTAGGTTGTTATATAAAAAAGCCTTTTGAGAGGGTAGAGAAGGGCTTATTAGGTTGTTATATAAAAAAGCCTTTTGAGAGGGTAGAGAAGGGCTTATTAGGTTGTTATATAAAAAAGCCTTTTGAGAGGGTAGAGAAGGGCTTATTAGGTTGTTATATAAAAAAGCCTTTTGAGAGGGTAGAGAAGGGCTTATTAGGTTGTTATATAAAAAAGCCTTTTGAGAGGGTAGAGAAGGGCTTATTAGGTTGTTATATAAAAAAGCCTTTTGAGAGGGTAGAGAAGGGCTTATTAGGTTGTTATATAAAAAAGCCTTTTGAGAGGGTAGAGAAGGGCTTATTAGGTTGTTATATAAAAAAGCCTTTTGAGAGGGTAGAGAAGGGCTTATTAGGTTGTTATATAAAAAAGCCTTTTGAGAGGGTAGAGAAGGGCTTATTAGGTTGTTATATAAAAAAGCCTTTTAAGAGGGTAGAGAAGGGCTTATTAGGTTGTTATATAAAAAAGCCTTTTGAGAGGGTAGAGAAGGGCTTATTAGGTTGTTATATAAAAAAGCCTTTTGAGAGGGTAGAGAAGGGCTTATTAGGTTGTTATATAAAAAAGCCTTTTGAGAGGGTAGAGAAGGGCTTATTAGGTTGTTATATAAAAAAGCCTTTTGAGAGGGTAGAGAAGGGCTTATTAGGTTGTTATATAAAAAAGCCTTTTGAGAGGGTAGAGAAGGGCTTATTAGGTTGTTATATAAAAAAGCCTTTTGAGAGGGTAGAGAAGGGCTTATTAGGTTGTTATATAAAAAAGCCTTTTGAGAGGGTAGAGAAGGGCTTATTAGGTTGTTATATAAAAAAGCCTTTTGAGAGGGTAGAGAAGGGCTTATTAGGTTGTTATATAAAAAAGCCTTTTGAGAGGGTAGAGAAGGGCTTATTAGGTTGTTATATAAAAAAGCCTTTTGAGAGGGTAGAGAAGGGCTTATTAGGTTGTTATATAAAAAAGCCTTTTGAGAGGGTAGAGAAGGGCTTATTAGGTTGTTATATAAAAAAGCCTTTTGAGAGGGTAGAGAAGGGCTTATTAGGTTGTTATATAAAAAAGCCTTTTGAGAGGGTAGAGAAGGGCTTATTAGGTTGTTACAGGGTGGCCCATAAATAGTGTTACAAATGTTTGAGAACATTTCCTGAGGAAGTGACCGCACGTAGCGGTCACTTTTCTTGTTTTTTCCGATTCCCCGTAATTTTTTATACGTGTCAAGTGAGTTTCGATTGAATCCATCGATGTTTAGGGTAATGACAGCGTCGAATCGCTTGCGAACTGCGATCATTCGCCTACACACTCTTGGCCACGCCCCTGCTCGCATTGCTGAAACGCTTCGCCTGCCTCGCATGACAGTGTATCGAGCGATCAAACGATTCGAGGAGCTTGGCACATCTTTGGACCGTCCAAGGCAAGGTCGTCCTCGCACTGCTCGCACGACACAACTCATCGAAACCGTTCGGAGTCGGATCAACCGAAATGCACGACGAAGCATCAGACAGATGGCGCAGCAGCTCCCGATGAGCCGAACTTCATTGAGTCGAATAGTCACGGAGGAGCTGGGACTCAGGTCGTATCTTACACGGAAGGCCGCTTTTCTGTCGGCTCGCAACAAGTCGGAAAGAGTCAAAAGATGTCGCGACCTTCTTCGTCGTACGCAACAAGGCGAACATTTCAATATGGTGTTCTCTGACGAAAAGCTGTTCACCGTGGAAGAAGTCCACAACTCCCAAAACGTCAGAGTGCTTGCGAAGGACGCAGAGCAAGCCGATAGCAAGGGTAGAACGGTCCAACGCAGTGCACATCCAACTCAAGTCATGGTCTGGGCGGGGATCTGCGCAACAGGAAAAACACCGCTTGTTTTCGTCGAGAAAGGCGTCAAGATCGACACGGAATACTATCTGAAACATGTTCTGCAAGACGTGCTCCATCCATGGTCTCAATCGCATTTCAATCAGAGGACATGGACCTTTCAACAAGACTCAGCACCAGCCCACAAAGCTAAAAAGGTTCAAACGTGGTGCAAGGAAAATTTTCCCGGCTTCATCACAACAGCAGAATGGCCGGCCTCATCACCCGACCTGAACCCGCTCGATTATTCCGTTTGGGCCTACTTGGAGTCCAAGGTAAACTCTCGCTCCCACCCAAATATTGATTCCCTGAAGAATGCCCTTCAGGCAGAATGGGACAACATCGGAGTCGAATACCTTCGTACAGTGGTGGAGGCGTTCCCAAAGAGACTTCGAGCTGTAGTTCGGGCAAAAGGAGATCGTTTGAGCTGAACTTTTGCGTGAATGTTGACATTTATGTTGTTGATAAAATATGTTAATTTGAGATGATTTTCTCTGTTTTGAAAAAAGGTATAACAATTCCAATTTGTAACACTATTTATGGGCCACCCTGTATATAAAAAAGCCTTTTGAGAGGGTAGAGAAGGGCTTATTAGGTTGTTATATAAAAAAGCCTTTTGAGAGGGTAGAGAAGGGCTTATTAGGTTGTTATATAAAAAAGCCTTTTGAGAGGGTAGAGAAGGGCTTATTAGGTTGTTATATAAAAAAGCCTTTTGAGAGGGTAGAGAAGGGCTTATTAGGTTGTTATATAAAAAAGCCTTTTGAGAGGGTAGAGAAGGGCTTATTAGGTTGTTATATAAAAAAGCCTTTTGAGAGGGTAGAGAAGGGCTTATTAGGTTGTTATATAAAAAAGCCTTTTGAGAGGGTAGAGAAGGGCTTATTAGGTTGTTATATAAAAAAGCCTTTTGAGAGGGTAGAGAAGGGCTTATTAGGTTGTTATATAAAAAAGCCTTTTGAGAGGGTAGAGAAGGGCTTATTAGGTTGTTATATAAAAAAGCCTTTTGAGAGGGTAGAGAAGGGCTTATTAGGTTGTTATATAAAAAAGCCTTTTGAGAGGGTAGAGAAGGGCTTATTAGGTTGTTATATAAAAAAGCCTTTTGAGAGGGTAGAGAAGGGCTTATTAGGTTGTTGTATAAAAAAGCCTTTTAAGAGGGTAGAGAAGGGCTTATTAGGTTGTTATATAAAAAAGCCTTTTGAGAGGGTAGAGAAGGGCTTATTAGGTTGTTATATAAAAAAGCCTTTTGAGAGGGTAGAGAAGGGCTTATTAGGTTGTTATATAAAAAAGCCTTTTGAGAGGGTAGAGAAGGGCTTATTAGGTTGTTATATAAAAAAGCCTTTTGAGAGGGTAGAGAAGGGCTTATTAGGTTGTTATATAAAAAAGCCTTTTGAGAGGGTAGAGAAGGGCTTATTAGGTTGTTATATAAAAAAGCCTTTTGAGAGGGTAGAGAAGGGCTTATTAGGTTGTTATATAAAAAAGCCTTTTGAGAGGGTAGAGAAGGGCTTATTAGGTTGTTATATAAAAAAGCCTTTTGAGAGGGTAGAGAAGGGCTTATTAGGTTGTTATATAAAAAAGCCTTTTGAGAGGGTAGAGAAGGGCTTATTAGGTTGTTATATAAAAAAGCCTTTTGAGAGGGTAGAGAAGGGCTTATTAGGTTGTTATATAAAAAAGCCTTTTGAGAGGGTAGAGAAGGGCTTATTAGGTTGTTATATAAAAAAGCCTTTTGAGAGGGTAGAGAAGGGCTTATTAGGTTGTTATATAAAAAAGCCTTTTGAGAGGGTAGAGAAGGGCTTATTAGGTTGTTATATGAAAAAGCCTTTTGAGAGGGTAGAGAAGGGCTTATTAGGTTGTTATATAAAAAAGCCTTTTGAGAGGGTAGAGAAGGGCTTATTAGGTTGTTATATAAAAAAGCCTTTTGAGAGGGTAGAGAAGGGCTTATTAGGTTGTTATATAAAAAAGCCTTTTGAGAGGGTAGAGAAGGGCTTATTAGGTTGTTATATAAAAAAGCCTTTTGAGAGGGTAGAGAAGGGCTTATTAGGTTGTTATATAAAAAAGCCTTTTGAGAGGGTAGAGAAGCGCTTATTAGGTTGTTATATAAAAAAGCCTTTTGAGAGGGTAGAGAAGGGCTTATTAGGTTGTTATATAAAAAAGCCTTTTGAGAGGGTAGAGAAGGGCTTATTAGGTTGTTATATAAAAAAGCCTTTTGAGAGGGTAGAGAAGGGCTTATTAGGTTGTTATATAAAAAAGCCTTTTGAGAGGGTAGAGAAGGGCTTATTAGGTTGTTATATAAAAAAGCCTTTTGAGAGGGTAGAGAAGGGCTTATTAGGTTGTTATATAAAAAAGCCTTTTGAGAGGGTAGAGAAGGGCTTATTAGGTTGTTATATAAAAAAGCCTTTTGAGAGGGTAGAGAAGGGCTTATTAGGTTGTTATATAAAAAAGCCTTTTGAGAGGGTAGAGAAGGGCTTATTAGGTTGTTATATAAAAAAGCCTTTTGAGAGGGTAGAGAAGGGCTTATTAGGTTGTTATATAAAAAAGCCTTTTAAGAGGGTAGAGAAGGGCTTATTAGGTTGTTATATAAAAAAGCCTTTTGAGAGGGTAGAGAAGGGCTTATTAGGTTGTTATATAAAAAAGCCTTTTGAGAGGGTAGAGAAGGGCTTATTAGGTTGTTATATAAAAAAGCCTTTTGAGAGGGTAGAGAAGGGCTTATTAGGTTGTTATATAAAAAAGCCTTTTAAGAGGGTAGAGAAGGGCTTATTTGGTTGTTATATAAAAAAGCCTTTTGAGAGGGTAGAGAAGGGCTTATTAGGTTGTTATATAAAAAAGCCTTTTGAGAGGGTAGAGAAGGGCTTATTAGGTTGTTATATAAAAAAGCCTTTTGAGAGGGTAGAGAAGGGCTTATTAGGTTGTTATATAAAAAAGCCTTTTAAGAGGGTAGAGAAGGGCTTATTAGGTTGTTATATAAAAAAGCCTTTTGAGAGGGTAGAGAAGGGCTTATTAGGTTGTTATATAAAAAAGCCTTTTGAGAGGGTAGAGAAGGGCTTATTAGGTTGTTATATAAAAAAGCCTTTTGAGAGGGTAGAGAAGGGCTTATTAGGTTGTTATATAAAAAAGCCTTTTGAGAGGGTAGAGAAGGGCTTATTAGGTTGTTATATAAAAAAGCCTTTTGAGAGGGTAGAGAAGGGCTTATTAGGTTGTTATATAAAAAAGCCTTTTGAGAGGGTAGAGAAGGGCTTATTAGGTTGTTATATAAAAAAGCCTTTTGAGAGGGTAGAGAAGGGCTTATTAGGTTGTTATATAAAAAAGCCTTTTGAGAGGGTAGAGAAGGGCTTATTAGGTTGTTATATAAAAAAGCCTTTTGAGAGGGTAGAGAAGGGCTTATTAGGTTGTTATATAAAAAAGCCTTTTGAGAGGGTAGAGAAGGGCTTATTAGGTTGTTATATAAAAAAGCCTTTTGAGAGGGTAGAGAAGGGCTTATTAGGTTGTTATATAAAAAAGCCTTTTGAGAGGGTAGAGAAGGGCTTATTAGGTTGTTATATAAAAAAGCCTTTTGAGAGGGTAGAGAAGGGCTTATTAGGTTGTTATATAAAAAAGCCTTTTAAGAGGGTAGAGAAGGGCTTATTAGGTTGTTATATAAAAAAGCCTTTTGAGAGGGTAGAGAAGGGCTTATTAGGTTGTTATATAAAAAAGCCTTTTGAGAGGGTAGAGAAGGGCTTATTAGGTTGTTATATAAAAAAGCCTTTTGAGAGGGTAGAGAAGGGCTTATTAGGTTGTTATATAAAAAAGCCTTTTAAGAGGGTAGAGAAGGGCTTATTAGGTTGTTATATAAAAAAGCCTTTTGAGAGGGTAGAGAAGGGCTTATTAGGTTGTTATATAAAAAAGCCTTTTGAGAGGGTAGAGAAGGGCTTATTAGGTTGTTATATAAAAAAGCCTTTTGAGAGGGTAGAGAAGGGCTTATTAGGTTGTTATATAAAAAAGCCTTTTAAGAGGGTAGAGAAGGGCTTATTAGGTTGTTATATAAAAAAGCCTTTTGAGAGGGTAGAGAAGGGCTTATTAGGTTGTTATATAAAAAAGCCTTTTGAGAGGGTAGAGAAGGGCTTATTAGGTTGTTATATAAAAAAGCCTTTTGAGAGGGTAGAGAAGGGCTTATTAGGTTGTTATATAAAAAAGCCTTTTGAGAGGGTAGAGAAGGGCTTATTAGGTTGTTATATAAAAAAGCCTTTTGAGAGGGTAGAGAAGGGCTTATTAGGTTGTTATATAAAAAAGCCTTTTGAGAGGGTAGAGAAGGGCTTATTAGGTTGTTATATAAAAAAGCCTTTTGAGAGGGTAGAGAAGGGCTTATTAGGTTGTTATATAAAAAAGCCTTTTGAGAGGGTAGAGAAGGGCTTATTAGGTTGTTATATAAAAAAGCCTTTTGAGAGGGTAGAGAAGGGCTTATTAGGTTGTTATATAAAAAAGCCTTTTGAGAGGGTAGAGAAGGGCTTATTAGGTTGTTATATAAAAAAGCCTTTTGAGAGGGTAGAGAAGGGCTTATTAGGTTGTTATATAAAAAAGCCTTTTGAGAGGGTAGAGAAGGGCTTATTAGGTTGTTATATAAAAAGCCTTTTGAGAGGGTAGAGAAGGGCTTATTAGGTTGTTATATAAAAAAGCCTTTTGAGAGGGTAGAGAAGGGCTTATTAGGTTGTTATATAAAAAAGCCTTTTGAGAGGGTAGAGAAGGGCTTATTAGGTTGTTATATAAAAAAGCCTTTTGAGAGGGTAGAGAAGGGCTTATTAGGTTGTTATATAAAAAAGCCTTTTGAGAGGGTAGAGAAGGGCTTATTAGGTTGTTATATAAAAAAGCCTTTTGAGAGGGTAGAGAAGGGCTTATTAGGTTGTTATATAAAAAAGCCTTTTGAGAGGGTAGAGAAGGGCTTATTAGGTTGTTATATAAAAAAGCCTTTTGAGAGGGTAGAGAAGGGCTTATTAGGTTGTTATATAAAAAAGCCTTTTGAGAGGGTAGAGAAGGGCTTATTAGGTTGTTATATAAAAAAGCCTTTTGAGAGGGTAGAGAAGGGCTTATTAGGTTGTTATATAAAAAAGCCTTTTGAGAGGGTAGAGAAGGGCTTATTAGGTTGTTATATAAAAAAGCCTTTTGAGAGGGTAGAGAAGGGCTTATTAGGTTGTTATATAAAAAAGCCTTTTGAGAGGGTAGAGAAGGGCTTATTAGGTTGTTATATAAAAAAGCCTTTTGAGAGGGTAGAGAAGGGCTTATTAGGTTGTTATATAAAAAAGCCTTTTGAGAGGGTAGAGAAGGGCTTATTAGGTTGTTATATAAAAAAGCCTTTTGAGAGGGTAGAGAAGGGCTTATTAGGTTGTTATATAAAAAAGCCTTTTGAGAGGGTAGAGAAGGGCTTATTAGGTTGTTATATAAAAAAGCCTTTTGAGAGGGTAGAGAAGGGCTTATTAGGTTGTTATATAAAAAAGCCTTTTGAGAGGGTAGAGAAGGGCTTATTAGGTTGTTATATAAAAAAGCCTTTTGAGAGGGTAGAGAAGGGCTTATTAGGTTGTTATATAAAAAAGCCTTTTGAGAGGGTAGAGAAGGGCTTATTAGGTTGTTATATAAAAAAGCCTTTTGAGAGGGTAGAGAAGGGCTTATTAGGTTGTTATATAAAAAAGCCTTTTGAGAGGGTAGAGAAGGGCTTATTAGGTTGTTATATAAAAAAGCCTTTTGAGAGGGTAGAGAAGGGCTTATTAGGTTGTTATATAAAAAAGCCTTTTGAGAGGGTAGAGAAGGGCTTATTAGGTTGTTATATAAAAAAGCCTTTTGAGAGGGTAGAGAAGGGCTTATTAGGTTGTTATATAAAAAAGCCTTTTGAGAGGGTAGAGAAGGGCTTATTAGGTTGTTATATAAAAAAGCCTTTTGAGAGGGTAGAGAAGGGCTTATTAGGTTGTTATATAAAAAAGCCTTTTGAGAGGGTAGAGAAGGGCTTATTAGGTTGTTATATAAAAAAGCCTTTTGAGAGGGTAGAGAAGGGCTTATTAGGTTGTTATATAAAAAAGCCTTTTGAGAGGGTAGAGAAGGGCTTATTAGGTTGTTATATAAAAAAGCCTTTTGAGAGGGTAGAGAAGGGCTTATTAGGTTGTTATATAAAAAAGCCTTTTGAGAGGGTAGAGAAGGGCTTATTAGGTTGTTATATAAAAAAGCCTTTTGAGAGGGTAGAGAAGGGCTTATTAGGTTGTTATATAAAAAAGCCTTTTGAGAGGGTAGAGAAGGGCTTATTAGGTTGTTATATAAAAAAGCCTTTTGAGAGGGTAGAGAAGGGCTTATTAGGTTGTTATATAAAAAAGCCTTTTGAGAGGGTAGAGAAGGGCTTATTAGGTTGTTATATAAAAAAGCCTTTTGAGAGGGTAGAGAAGGGCTTATTAGGTTGTTATATAAAAAAGCCTTTTGAGAGGGTAGAGAAGGGCTTATTAGGTTGTTATATAAAAAAGCCTTTTGAGAGGGTAGAGAAGGGCTTATTAGGTTGTTATATAAAAAAGCCTTTTGAGAGGGTAGAGAAGGGCTTATTAGGTTGTTATATAAAAAAGCCTTTTGAGAGGGTAGAGAAGGGCTTATTAGGTTGTTATATAAAAAAGCCTTTTGAGAGGGTAGAGAAGGGCTTATTAGGTTGTTATATAAAAAAGCCTTTTGAGAGGGTAGAGAAGGGCTTATTAGGTTGTTATATAAAAAAGCCTTTTGAGAGGGTAGAGAAGGGCTTATTAGGTTGTTATATAAAAAAGCCTTTTGAGAGGGTAGAGAAGGGCTTATTAGGTTGTTATATAAAAAAGCCTTTTGAGAGGGTAGAGAAGGGCTTATTAGGTTGTTATATAAAAAAGCCTTTTGAGAGGGTAGAGAAGGGCTTATTAGGTTGTTATATAAAAAAGCCTTTTGAGAGGGTAGAGAAGGGCTTATTAGGTTGTTATATAAAAAAGCCTTTTGAGAGGGTAGAGAAGGGCTTATTAGGTTGTTATATAAAAAAGCCTTTTGAGAGGGTAGAGAAGGGCTTATTAGGTTGTTATATAAAAAAGCCTTTTGAGAGGGTAGAGAAGGGCTTATTAGGTTGTTATATAAAAAAGCCTTTTGAGAGGGTAGAGAAGGGCTTATTAGGTTGTTATATAAAAAAGCCTTTTGAGAGGGTAGAGAAGGGCTTATTAGGTTGTTATATAAAAAAGCCTTTTGAGAGGGTAGAGAAGGGCTTATTAGGTTGTTATATAAAAAAGCCTTTTGAGAGGGTAGAGAAGGGCTTATTAGGTTGTTATATAAAAAAGCCTTTTGAGAGGGTAGAGAAGGGCTTATTAGGTTGTTATATAAAAAAGCCTTTTGAGAGGGTAGAGAAGGGCTTATTAGGTTGTTATATAAAAAAGCCTTTTGAGAGGGTAGAGAAGGGCTTATTAGGTTGTTATATAAAAAAGCCTTTTGAGAGGGTAGAGAAGGGCTTATTAGGTTGTTATATAAAAAAGCCTTTTGAGAGGGTAGAGAAGGGCTTATTAGGTTGTTATATAAAAAAGCCTTTTGAGAGGGTAGAGAAGGGCTTATTAGGTTGTTATATAAAAAAGCCTTTTGAGAGGGTAGAGAAGGGCTTATTAGGTTGTTATATAAAAAAGCCTTTTGAGAGGGTAGAGAAGGGCTTATTAGGTTGTTATATAAAAAAGCCTTTTGAGAGGGTAGAGAAGGGCTTATTAGGTTGTTATATAAAAAAGCCTTTTGAGAGGGTAGAGAAGGGCTTATTAGGTTGTTATATAAAAAAGCCTTTTGAGAGGGTAGAGAAGGGCTTATTAGGTTGTTATATAAAAAAGCCTTTTGAGAGGGTAGAGAAGGGCTTATTAGGTTGTTATATAAAAAAGCCTTTTGAGAGGGTAGAGAAGGGCTTATTAGGTTGTTATATAAAAAAGCCTTTTGAGAGGGTAGAGAAGGGCTTATTAGGTTGTTATATAAAAAAGCCTTTTGAGAGGGTAGAGAAGGGCTTATTAGGTTGTTATATAAAAAAGCCTTTTGAGAGGGTAGAGAAGGGCTTATTAGGTTGTTATATAAAAAAGCCTTTTGAGAGGGTAGAGAAGGGCTTATTAGGTTGTTATATAAAAAAGCCTTTTGAGAGGGTAGAGAAGGGCTTATTAGGTTGTTATATAAAAAAGCCTTTTGAGAGGGTAGAGAAGGGCTTATTAGGTTGTTATATAAAAAAGCCTTTTGAGAGGGTAGAGAAGGGCTTATTAGGTTGTTATATAAAAAAGCCTTTTGAGAGGGTAGAGAAGGGCTTATTAGGTTGTTATATAAAAAAGCCTTTTGAGAGGGTAGAGAAGGGCTTATTAGGTTGTTATATAAAAAAGCCTTTTGAGAGGGTAGAGAAGGGCTTATTAGGTTGTTATATAAAAAAGCCTTTTGAGAGGGTAGAGAAGGGCTTATTAGGTTGTTATATAAAAAAGCCTTTTGAGAGGGTAGAGAAGGGCTTATTAGGTTGTTATATAAAAAAGCCTTTTGAGAGGGTAGAGAAGGGCTTATTAGGTTGTTATATAAAAAAGCCTTTTGAGAGGGTAGAGAAGGGCTTATTAGGTTGTTATATAAAAAAGCCTTTTGAGAGGGTAGAGAAGGGCTTATTAGGTTGTTATATAAAAAAGCCTTTTGAGAGGGTAGAGAAGGGCTTATTAGGTTGTTATATAAAAAAGCCTTTTGAGAGGGTAGAGAAGGGCTTATTAGGTTGTTATATAAAAAAGCCTTTTGAGAGGGTAGAGAAGGGCTTATTAGGTTGTTATATAAAAAAGCCTTTTGAGAGGGTAGAGAAGGGCTTATTAGGTTGTTATATAAAAAAGCCTTTTGAGAGGGTAGAGAAGGGCTTATTAGGTTGTTATATAAAAAAGCCTTTTGAGAGGGTAGAGAAGGGCTTATTAGGTTGTTATATAAAAAAGCCTTTTGAGAGGGTAGAGAAGGGCTTATTAGGTTGTTATATAAAAAAGCCTTTTGAGAGGGTAGAGAAGGGCTTATTAGGTTGTTATATAAAAAAGCCTTTTGAGAGGGTAGAGAAGGGCTTATTAGGTTGTTATATAAAAAAGCCTTTTGAGAGGGTAGAGAAGGGCTTATTAGGTTGTTATATAAAAAAGCCTTTTGAGAGGGTAGAGAAGGGCTTATTAGGTTGTTATATAAAAAAGCCTTTTGAGAGGGTAGAGAAGGGCTTATTAGGTTGTTATATAAAAAAGCCTTTTGAGAGGGTAGAGAAGGGCTTATTAGGTTGTTATATAAAAAAGCCTTTTGAGAGGGTAGAGAAGGGCTTATTAGGTTGTTATATAAAAAAGCCTTTTGAGAGGGTAGAGAAGGGCTTATTAGGTTGTTATATAAAAAAGCCTTTTGAGAGGGTAGAGAAGGGCTTATTAGGTTGTTATATAAAAAAGCCTTTTGAGAGGGTAGAGAAGGGCTTATTAGGTTGTTATATAAAAAAGCCTTTTGAGAGGGTAGAGAAGGGCTTATTAGGTTGTTATATAAAAAAGCCTTTTGAGAGGGTAGAGAAGGGCTTATTAGGTTGTTATATAAAAAAGCCTTTTGAGAGGGTAGAGAAGGGCTTATTAGGTTGTTATATAAAAAAGCCTTTTGAGAGGGTAGAGAAGGGCTTATTAGGTTGTTATATAAAAAAGCCTTTTGAGAGGGTAGAGAAGGGCTTATTAGGTTGTTATATAAAAAAGCCTTTTGAGAGGGTAGAGAAGGGCTTATTAGGTTGTTATATAAAAAAGCCTTTTGAGAGGGTAGAGAAGGGCTTATTAGGTTGTTATATAAAAAAGCCTTTTGAGAGGGTAGAGAAGGGCTTATTAGGTTGTTATATAAAAAAGCCTTTTGAGAGGGTAGAGAAGGGCTTATTAGGTTGTTATATAAAAAAGCCTTTTGAGAGGGTAGAGAAGGGCTTATTAGGTTGTTATATAAAAAAGCCTTTTGAGAGGGTAGAGAAGGGCTTATTAGGTTGTTATATAAAAAATACTTATTAATTTTTTACTCTCATTATTTTCTAACGGTTCGGAATATAACTGGGACTTTGTTCTTACAAGTTTTCGTTTTCTCGGAGTTTCAAAATTTTACCTCTAAAAACTTGGTTCGAATTTTCTTAGAGAGTTCCTTTAAAAAATTCGATTATCTTCATATAGCTCTATTTCCGTTTTTTAAAAGGGATTTTGATTTGGAAGTGAGACTGCTGTACTCGTACCAACGAGTTGATTCATGTCTGCTGTTGATCAAGAAGGGTTTTGTGCGAGTTTAAATTAGAAATTTCTTTTGGTTCAAATCTTCAAAAAAACCTTGTTTCAATTTTTCTTAGAGAATTCATGGAAAAATTCGATTATCTTTATAGAGCTCTATTTTCGTTTTTGATAGGATTTTTATTTGGAAGTTAGAGTATTGTACTCGAAGTGAGAGTATTATAGGGGTTAATTCGTGTCTGCTGTTGATCAAGAACAATTTTGTGCGAGTTTAAAGACGAAATTACTTATAGAATACGAAATTTTTTTAGATATTTAGTATATTTGTCACCATGAAAACACTTGTGATTTTCCTCTTACCTTTTATCGTGTTTCATTGTGGTTTAACATTCCATTTACCGTGTTTCATTGTGGTTTAACATTCCATTTACCGTGTTTCATTGTGGTTTAACATTCCATTTACCGTGTTTCATTGTGGTTTAACATTCCATTTACCGTGTTTCATTGTGGTTTAACATTCCATTTACCGTGTTTCATTGTGGTTTAACATTCCATTTACCGTGTTTCATTGTGGTTTAACATTCCATTTACCGTGTTTCATTGTGGTTTAACATTCCATTTACCGTGTTTCATTGTGGTTTAACATTCCATTTACCGTGTTTCATTGTGGTTTAACATTCCATTTACCGTGTTTCATTGTGGTTTTACATTCCATTTACCGTGTTTCATTGTGGTTTAACATTCCATTTACCGTGTTTCATTGTGGTTTAACATTCCATTTACCGTGTTTCATTGTGGTTTAACATTCCATTTACCGTGTTTCATTGTGGTTTAACATTCCATTTACCGTGTTTCATTGTGGTTTAACATTCCATTTACCGTGTTTCATTGTGGTTTAACATTCCATTTACCGTGTTTCATTGTGGTTTAACATTCCATTTACCGTGTTTCATTGTGGTTTAACATTCCATTTACCGTGTTTCATTGTGGTTTAACATTCCATTTACCGTGTTTCATTGTGGTTTAACATTCCATTTACCGTGTTTCATTGTGGTTTAACATTCCATTTACCGTGTTTCATTGTGGTTTAACATTCCATTTACCGTGTTTCATTGTGGTTTAACATTCCATTTACCGTGTTTCATTGTGGTTTAACATTCCATTTACCGTGTTTCATTGTGGTTTAACATTCCATTTACCGTGTTTCATTGTGGTTTAACATTCCATTTACCGTGTTTCATTGTGGTTTTACATTCCATTTACCGTGTTTCATTGTGGTTTAACATTCCATTTACCGTGTTTCATTGTGGTTTAACATTCCATTTACCGTGTTTCATTGTGGTTTAACATTCCATTTACCGTGTTTCATTGTGGTTTAACATTCCATTTACCGTGTTTCATTGTGGTTTAACATTCCATTTACCGTGTTTCATTGTGGTTTAACATTCCATTTACCGTGTTTCATTGTGGTTTAACATTCCATTTACCGTGTTTCATTGTGGTTTAACATTCCATTTACCGTGTTTCATTGTGGTTTAACATTCCATTTACCGTGTTTCATTGTGGTTTAACATTCCATTTACCGTGTTTCATTGTGGTTTAACATTCCATTTACCGTGTTTCATTGTGGTTTAACATTCCATTTACCGTGTTTCATTGTGGTTTAACATTCCATTTACCGTGTTTCATTGTGGTTTAACATTCCATTTACCGTGTTTCATTGTGGTTTAACATTCCATTTACCGTGTTTCATTGTGGTTTAACATTCCATTTACCGTGTTTCATTGTGGTTTAACATTCCATTTACCGTGTTTCATTGTGGTTTAACATTCCATTTACCGTGTTTCATTGTGGTTTAACATTCCATTTACCGTGTTTCATTGTGGTTTAACATTCCATTTACCGTGTTTCATTGTGGTTTAACATTCCATTTACCGTGTTTCATTGTGGTTTAACATTCCATTTACCGTGTTTCATTGTGGTTTAACATTCCATTTACCGTGTTTCATTGTGGTTTAACATTCCATTTACCGTGTTTCATTGTGGTTTAACATTCCATTTACCAAAAAATGTCTCTCTCTTCAGAAAAATAGTTTGGTCCTCTCTTCATGATGTTAATCATAACTTTATGTTTACCTCGATTCGTCTAATAATCAATAACTAACCCATCTTTCAGTAAGTATAAGTCGCCTCAAAGCTTTATCAACTCTGATTAGGCATCTTATTGCGGCAAACGCACAGTGAGTTCGAAAAAAACGTTTACAAAAACTCTACCGACACACGAACACTAAGAAAATTATGAATAACTTCCAAACACACTAGATTACTTGATTGTGTTCACAGATGTATTTTGTTTTGAATAACAATTTTTTTGAAATGCAAGAAAAACGTTAACTTAAATGGAATGCGTTATACCATTGAAAGTTGATGACACTGAGGTGCAATGAGGGTAGAACGGTACGAAAGCAGAGAGGTCTTTCCGATGAGTTGGGTAAGGACCACGACTTGGTTGTTTCTATAGATGTATCCATATTGAAACTTTGAGTCCCACATTCCCTCGAAAGAACATACCCAGAACCTACTGATATGCACTGGAAGATCTTACGAGACAATGTCGAAGAGATCGGAGAAGCAACCTAATGCAGGACGAAGCCAGGACGCGCACGAATTGTCGGCCAAGAAACCTAGTGGTGGAATGAAAGCGTTCAAACTGCAATAAAGTAGAAGAAATCAGCTCTTAATCAATGTAAAACTTCCAGATCGGAGAATGGTCAAGCCAAATATATCTTTGCAAAAAGAGATGCAAAGAGAAGCGTAGGTAAAGCTCGATTTAACGCTACTGTGGAGATATATAACAAGCTTAACACGCCTCAAGGAGATAAATAAATCGAAGTAAAAAATAAATTAATTAATTAACAACGAAAATATGACATGTTCACAGGAGGAAAAGTCAATTAAGGCGAAGTTTCGAGGAAACGACAATCACAGAATCGAGGAGTTGGAGAAGAAATCTTTTGAAAGCACTTGGTGACTTACAAGATACAGCATTAGAAGGCAACGAGTTCCATACATTAATGGATCTAGATACACACGTACTGTGAGACTGAGGAAATTTGAAGGGGAGTACGAACCGCAATGAATGTGTTTTGCGGTTTCCATAAGGAGAAGGAAGAATGCGGAACAGCGTATCTGAGCTTATCCGAATTTCTATCAGAGTTCATCAAGAATCCACACTCATTCCTTTGCTGTTCATCTTAGTCATGGACACAATAACCAGAGACCTCCAGCGAGACTCACCGGAGACACTCCTGTACGCCGACGACATCGTCTTATATAGTTCTTTTTCACGCAGAAAGGAAACCAAGACGTCATATTGATTACTGTCTAAAACGTCAGCTAAACATTCTTAGCTCTCGCTGAAATTGATTAAACACGTAGGATTAAGCTTTAATATAGGATAAGTCAATGCAAGTCGGATAAGATCATCTTCACAGGATTACAATAAGTTCACCGTAGAAGAAAAACTCAACCGCCAGAACAGAACGTACGTTCTGCTAGGTACCACCAGAAGCCAAACAGTTAGTAAGATCGGTGAACAGAGGCAAAAACTGAGCTCTAGTCGGCCGAAGAGTCAACTCCGCTTTGTCAATAAGTCAAAGAAACCCTTAAAAGTAAGCCCAAAAGTGCGCTGGAAGTGTATTGGAGAATTTTGTGAAGCCTTAGGTAGATGAAAAGCTCGATATGTTGCACAAAAAAAAACCAATTTAAAAAAAAGCGAAGTGCATCTTTTTTTTCTTGCGTTTCAATTTGCTTTTTTTCCTTCGTTTCAATTGGCCGACCTGCTTTTCTGACCTGAACTTCTTCACTAAGCTAACTGGAGAAGCATGCATGTCAAGGTCTGCGCTCAAGTGCAACCAGCTGGAATGTTCAGATTTGTTTCTTAAGAGACATTGAAGCGATCATTCTCAGAGAAGGTTTCGCCTGAGACAGCCTAATACTCAAAGCGTTTTGAGACCATAATTCCCAAATACAAAGAAGGTTTTCGATAAATTGTAACTGATTGTACTATTGAACGTAATATAAAATTGGAAGAAATAAATTGAACAAATTTTGAACTTTGGATATCGGTTAATAATTGAATCAAAATAAATCCGTTTACCCTGTAATGCTGCAAGTTTGGATCAAGAGAACGTCGAACATGTAGAAAACGCGTGCTTTGTGAAGTCAAGAACGGAAGAGAAAAAAAAGAACAGTTATTAAGGCTTAAAAAAGCCTTCTGAAAATCACAGATGATGTTACAACCTGTTTCAATTTGCTGCGCTAGTTTGGTCTAAGCGGTGTTTTTTTTAATCCTGCTTTCAGCAAGCTTTAAGTCTCACGAGGTCCGCGTTCCATTGGAGTGAAATCCGAATAAGGTACGGTCGCGGAAAAATGGCAAAAACAACTGAAGTATGCCAGAAAGATGAACATACTGGGAAATGACACGTCTGACAGTAACTCAGTGAGAATAAGCACATGTCACAAAACGTTCGTATTTATAATTTACGAAATTCATCTGACGCATGAAACTTTCTTTCATTACTTGAGTTGTCATTGTTGTTATTTTAAGAAGACAAAGATGAACCCGGAACATTCGGAACAAAACGGAAAAAGATTTTTTTATTTTATGAGGGCGTTCTATTTATTTTATAATCTGAGAAAATATTTTGATAGAGGTGTGACTGGGAAGATGAAGATTGTAAAGCTACAGAAGTTCATCAAAACAACTCTACAACGTACCAAGTATATACTTATTCTTGAACAAATTGCTAAAGCTATAAGGTTTTTTTTACGATGTAAAAGTTTTTGACATAGAAAATTAAAATTTTAAAAACCAACCAAAAAGTCAGCGCTACAAAACCTATTTGTTCGGAATATGAAAGTGATACGAAGATTCGGGGCAGCAACCAAACATGTGAAGATGCGAGAAGGCCGAATCATGGCCTAAGAAGAGATCCGACTGACACAGCGAAACATGCGCTCTTCATATCGGGAAGCGCCAAAGAGGGGGAACCAGAACCAGGTTCCTGGTCACGCTCTGAAAAAACCTGAGCCTTGCGCGTCTGCATCCGTAAGACGCTCATGATGCAACTTCGGCCAGTGCGGGATAACGATGTGAAAGAAAAAAGAAAACTACTGAGTTATATGATTGTTTCTACTGCTAGGCTTTAATTTTTTTTCGTCCACTGAATGTCCTCCCTCGACTGCGGTTGGGATGTTTGCATAATTATTGCATTTTTACAGCATCAATTTTGTTCTTATCGGGAAAATTATCCTACTAAATTAGAATTTTATGGAAAGGCGGACCATTATGTATTGGAACATTGCAATTTAGAGATTCTTCGTCGTTGAAAAGCATCGACGTATAAGTTTAAAATTTTTTTTACCAAGTTTATACAATAAAGCCAAAAACGAGATTACGTTACTTTTGTTAACATACTTTATTATCAATCAGGAATCGAGGAAGGTTCGGTAAATCGAGTCGTACCTACAAAAAATTGATGTAGCGACTTGGTGCTACTATATTGGTTACGATGTTCGCGTATCATTCTGGAGATGAATGATGGTTGGGAGATCGATTCGCAGCAAATACGAGTTTTCGAGACTTTGTGGTATATTGGTTAAGATGTTTGCTTATCCATCAGAATCAAATTTTCAAAAACCCGTTTTCGCTCCAACTTGATCTCGCAGCCCTCCTTTGATTCCTGATGGGTATCGATGTTTCGAAAGATTAGAAAGACAATATTGTATCGCTGTATCAAAATATCAAATTAGAAAGATGCCCCTGGTCAGTCCTTAGGGTCACTTATAGCCTTTCAGTCCGATGATGAATTTTGTCACATATGAAGTCGTGATACAAGGATACGGGTCGGCAAAGCTTGTGCCTTCAAGAATAGCTGATCCGGAAACTCGAAGTTGGAGATCTCATCGAAGAGCTGTTGCAAACCTCGAATCTTTCGTAGTGTCCTGCAGGGGTTGAGAGATTGAGCCGAAGCAAAAACGAGTTTTTGAAAATTTTTCGAAATATTCGCTAAGACAAATCAGAAATGGAAAGGGGTTTCGGAGATCGAATCGCATCAAGAACGAGGTTTTCCGCAGTGCATTACAGAATACAAGTTTTCAAAATAAGAAAAATGTATTGTATTCATCAGAAAAGCTCTCACTAAAAAGTCGTAGAAAGCACTATTATGCGTCTCTTTCTCATGGTTTGATAAGATAATGAACAGAAGGTTATGAATGTTTGCTCAACAACCTTCTGTGTATGATTTTTTCGTTTTTACTAAAAAGAAAATTTCAATCAGCGTTCGCTATAGTGGGTCAACTGGTCCCAATCTTTGAGCTTCATCTTCATTTCCAAGTATCATAGTTCATCATGGACGATGAATGCAAAGAAGAAGACTCCTCGACGGAAGGGATCAATGTTCAGCCTTCCGAAGAGGACGTTCCTCAGATGCCACAGAAGAGATATTACAGGTATCGATTATTTGTTCTTTTTTATACTTGATATAGAACAAAAAATCATAGGCTTGATTCTTCTTCATATTCGTTTGTGACTTTGTGAAGTGGTTGCTAGCCAGTCTTGGTTTTGCTTGTTATAGTTTTTTGAAAAAAAATCATTACAGGTATCTGGAATAGAAATACTGCGAATAAAAAATTTTCAAAGTTTTTGGTGAGTTAAGAGTCCGAAAAATTTGTGAATTTCAAAGGATTATACATTGCTTCTTCTCTCAGACAGCGGGCGCACTCAAATCCCCATTCCGATCACGACATCAAATATCCAATCAAGCCTGAAGAGTCAGTTTCAATGATGACTTTGATTATAAATTTACTACTTCTCTCAAACTTTTTTAAATGCAGTAAAATGGAAAAAAAAGTTATTAAATGTCAATTTGAACAATAGAACATTGAGATGGCGAGTACTATATCAGAAGACGGATAGATTCGAGATATTGGGAGTTGAATACAAGGCAAAACGGTAAAGAAAGTGCAAAAAAGGGGAGTACAATATAATTATGAGGTAATTTGTTCTTTTATTGGGACATAGAGCTGAAACGTAAATTGTATGCAAATAGTTCATGGAATGCCGGTGCCAAAGTGCGAGTGTGTGAAGTCCTATATCAACTCGAAAAAAAAGGTTAGTTTTATCGACTTAGTTTTCATGAGTTTTTTCTCTAAGTTCTCGTCAGTGCTGATGAAATTTGGCAGATGTTGCAATGAGTCTTTGGAGAATAACGCATAGGCAGCAGAAATTCAGAGAGCGGAGGATCAAAACGCATTATTTTGAAAATTTTGAATTTTTTTGGAATTTCAAGGTCGTACACTTTTCGAAAGATTCAAAAAAGCAGAGTTTTCTCTGAATCTGATAAAAATGATTCATACTTCCAAAGTTGAATTTAATAATCTGCATTCCATGAACATGGAAAACAATATTGTTGAAAACAGCAAAAATAAGATTTTTCTCAAAATCGAGTAGTATCATTTCCAATCGAACCCATGTTTTTGTATGTGAGAATTTTTTTTAGAATGGACTGGACGGAGCTGTACGGCGACTATGCCCAGGGAAGGTGTGTAAGATTCGCCGATGTTGGATGTGGTTACGGTGGGCTTCTGATGCTACTGTCGCCGCTTTTTCCGGATACGCTAATGGTCGGCCTAGAAATTAGAGTGAAGGTGAGAAAATTCAAGCTGTTTTCATTGGTAAAATATCGAGAAATGCGTTTAAATATCAAAGAATATTCATTCATTCGATGGTGTTCATATGCTCAAATAACTTTTTTTTTTCTCACTAAGGTAATCTTTTGATCAGAAAATCCAATCGTGTGTCACGGTCTGACCGTATTGTCACGGTCTGACCGTATTGTCACGGTCTGACCGTATTGTCACGGTCTGACCGTATTGTCACGGTCTGACCGTATTGTGAATTCTGATCGTGTCTCGGGCTTTTAACGGCGTTATAAAATCTGAATATATCAGTGTAGTGTATATATATATATATATATTAGACCATTGTGCGAAGAGTCCCGAGTTCGACTCCCACCCCGGACAGATCCACCCAAACCAAGGGGGTTAAGAAATGTTGGTAGTGCTCATGCACGAATCTGACTCTCCCCACTGCTGCTAATCACACTAGCAGGGATCTAGCAGGCAGCCACTGGTTCTACCAGGATAGGTCTGTCCTGCATCTCAGGGGAGCGCGTACCCTGCCGCGAGGCGGGAACAAGCGCGAGGAAGAAGAAGAAGATATATATATATATGTGTGTGTATTGCGTTTGTTGATCAAATAGCGTTCTTTTATCAATCTGAGAAACTAAAACGCGGCCCTAATTGTAATGAATCTTCACTTGCAGGTCTCGGATTTCGTGACGGACAAGGTGGCCGCTCTACGTGCTCGAGCAGCCAAAGAAGACTCTTCTGAGATCTCCGCCAAATACAGAAACATCGCCTGTCTCCGGACGAATGCCATGAAGTTGGTCTTTATCAGGCGTTAAATGAAACCTTATAAGGCATGTTTGTACGCGCCGAGCGAGTTAAAAAGGAAAAAGAAAAAGAGTAAAATGAGAAGTAGAGGAAAAGTAAAATAGAACGGAAGGAGAAGAGAATGTAGATTTCATTTTCGGGGCGAACATGTATGCGCAAACATAGCTGGTCGCGTAAACATATAACCCCTCGTCTTCATAAGCGGAAGAATAGCAGGTACATACACTGGCCATAAAGACCAGCAGAAAACCGTAATATGCTTTAAAGAGTAGCCAGTCAAAGAAAAATGAGATTCTTATAGAGTTATGGGGTGTACGGTGTACTTGAAGTTAACACTCTTGAATTTAAAAAAGGCACCCATCGAAGCTCAGGACAGAGACCCTGCAACAGGTGTTAGGAACTGATTATTTGATACATGGATTTGGGGTGTTTCCGGTATTTGCCGAACTTGTTCCACAAAAATCAGCTGACGAAGATGTTCTTCCTCTTTCCTGACCCGCATTTCAAGAAGCAGAAGCACAAATGGAGGATTGTTTCCCGGGGCCTCTTGGCCGAATACGCCTATCTACTACAACCAGGAGGTTGGGTGTTACGTTAATGTTACGTTAACCTTACAGTACCCCGTGGCCGATACAGAAACACGAGAAATAAAGTTGTCTCACTTGCGCTACAACCAGGGGTTAAATAGTCATGTAAGACCTTCTGTCGGCGGGCCTCTCTTTTCCAAATAATGGGGGGAGGCGCTTATGTAAAAAAAGATAAGGGGGCCCTTATGTGAAAAAAAAGATTAGGGGGCCCTTATGTGAAAAAAAGGGGGTCCCTTATGTGAAAAAAGGGGGTCCCTTATGTGAAAAAAAAGAAAATAAAATTTTCCGCCTTAAGGGGGACCCTTATGTGAAAAATAATTTTCCGGCTTCGGCGGGCGTCTGTCCCTTTTTCTTGCACACTAAAAAACTCCTGGCTACAACTGCAATAAGCCGATTTTTTTTCCTCTTGTCAGTTTATTTTGTATCCATTTCCGTTCATGGCGACAACATACGCTCGCGTTTTTGGGAGGACTCATAATAACAATTATAAAACTTGAGATCGATTTGCAGCACCTGTTCACTTAGGTTTGAGATGAGACTTGGTGCACAGTACAAAACAAATTATAGTAGTTTTTTTTCTGACACAATTTTTCGAAAGACGACGGAAAAGATTCGAACAATATACATATTATCATGGTTTGCTGATCTATTAAACTTAAATACCAAAGGAAAAATGAAAATTGATGAGATAGCCTAACAGAAAAGTGTAAAATTGGTTCAACTAGGACGTACCTTTTAACGAGCAGAGTTTAAATTGAGAACCCGTTTTCTGAAACAACGACCATGTCCTTTTTTTACTATCTGTTATCAGCCTTTGAGGCATTGGGTGAGTCTGTATATCCTTTTCTTCACGCAGTTCTGACAAAACATTTGAAAAAGTCTGTATATGGTTGCAAGGGATAAATTTATTCACTACGAAGGCTGTAAAATTCCAATTTTTTGTTTTTCAGGTCACATCTACACCATAACGGATGTGCATGAGCTGCACGAATGGATGAGTCGGCATATCTCTGAGCACGAGTTGTTCGAGAGGATATCGGAAGAGGAGATGAAGGCAGACCCTGTGGTTCCCCTCTTGTACAACAGCACTGAGGAAGGGCAGAAGGTTGAGTTTCGAGCAGGGTGTTTCTCTAACCCACACTGTGGCTTAGAAGAAAATCTATGCGCACTTCGAAAAATTCAAATCTTTGCGTGCAAAAATTTTAGTGCGGGTTAGAAGAATACCCTGGTTTCGGGTGAAAACCAGGTTTTGTCATAGTTACCTCAGTTTTCAGTTGGGTTCTTATAATTAGAAGTTTTTTAAAGCCTTGTTAAGGTTTACCGGGTGTTTTTATAGTTTCAAAAAGTTCAAACTCTACAGGTTTTAAGGTGTTTAATTAATACTGTTTTTTTTAATAAGAAAGAAGTTTTTGTTTGAATAAGAAGTGAAATACGTTTTTTCTCGAAGAAGTGGGAGAAAATTAATCATTAAAAAGGCTGACTTTTCACTTAACATCCTCGATATGACTGAAGTTCGTTTCATTCTGAAATGTCAGTGAGAATAAAGTCATAAGTTTTATTTTATTAATTTTTGAAGAAATATTAATTTTGAAGGTGACTATGAACTCGGGAGAGAAGTGGGCTGCGGTGTTTCGACGACTTCCCGATCCCCCTTTTAACTGTTACTGATACACCAGGAGAAAATCACCATAATTCTACTGTACTGTAATAGTTTTTTTCTTTTCGAGTTTCAGTAGTTGTAAAGAGCCCATAAATTTACTAGTTTTCGTATCGTAAGAAGAAATAACATCACTAATTTAGTGACGGAAAATCCGGGAGATACCCGAGAAAGAATTGGTCGGGCTCCGGTTTCGGCAGTAGATTTTGCAAGAAAGGATGAGAATCAATTTTTTTATTCATATGGTTCTGTTTCCGTTATTTAAAAAAATCGCCTTCTTATGTTTGATGTTGTTATTTAAGAGTTGTTAAGTTTTGTATGAATTTTGTTGTTGAGTGATATGTTGATAAATGATGCTAATGAAGTATCGCTCATGTGACTGCCGTCGGTGTTGATGGACACCAGAAGTTTCACGATATGATATATCTAAACGACCTGAAACAATTTCAGCTGATGACGAATATGAAATTTTGAACTGAGCGCTATGAAAAGTTTGAAACAAAACAGTTCTTTTATTCTCGTAGATCGTTGTCACTACAGCTCAGTATAGAGATCCTTGTTCTCGTAGATCGTTGTCACTACAGCTCAGTATAGAGATCGTTGTTCTCGTAGATCGTTGTCACTACAGCTCAGTATAGAGATCGTTGTTCTCGTAGATCGTTGTCACTACAGCTCAGTATAGAGATCGTTGTTCTCGTAGATCGTTGTCACTACAGCTCAGTATAGAGATCGTTGTTCTCGTAGATCGTTGTCACTACAGCTCAGTATAGAGATCGTTGTTCTCGTAGATCGTTGTCACTACAGCTCAGTATAGAGAAAAAAAGGCGTTTGTATTAGTCATTCAATAGCTTTGAAAGGTTATGAAGGTATGAAGCTTTACTCTTTCGAAGCAATTATTTTTTTAAATTATTTTTTTTTATTGAGTTTTGATTCATCGAATTTTTCGATTAATGGAAATTTCCTAACTCGGACTTTATAGTTGTACAAGAGTCGAAGAAGCAGAAGCGGAGTTTTGGTGGCCTGGGGATGGAGGACGACCCATATGAGACTCTGCCAACTCATTCCATCCCGGTATGCGTAGGTCGAGTCTAATTAGTGTAGATCAAAGATACAGTACCTGGACAGTGCAAAGCGTACTGTTATCCAGATGGATTGTATGACTAGAAGAGAATTTCATCGCTTTTTCGTCGTTCAAGCGCCTTCAAGATGAAACAAGCAAAACAAATTTGCTTAAAATTCGATTAATTTAGTTCAGGCAGTTTGACATAACTCTCTGCGAAATAATCAGTCGATGTTCTCAAATAGTAAGAACAGAAAAACGCAACGTTAAAGCTAGAAAAATCGTTAGTTTGTTGCAAGTTATATGAAGAAATCATAATGATATGTTGAAGAGTCATTGCTCTTCTCTTCAGATACAAAGTGTCTCTCCGTTTTTCGTGTATTGAATATCATAAGTTTCTAGAGCATGTAAGGGGTTGAAGTATTGATATTGTGTATGTATACCAGAAATCCACCATTTTATCACAGGTGCACATGGCAGCGGGCGCGGCGGCGGGTATTGTTGAGCATACGGTAATGTTCCCGTTTGACTCTGTTAAAACGCGGCTGCAGTCGCTGTGTCCTTGTCCCGAAGCGAAGTGTCCAACCCCGATGCATTCACTCTTCAGTATAATCAAAAGGTCTGCCAGGGAGGGTGTTTTTCTGATCCGCACTGCTGGTCAAATCTATGCGCATTCCTGAAAATCGAGGGACTCAAGTTCTCTGTTTGTATTACATTCTCTATTTTTCACTGTACTTTTTCAGTCTCTCACCGTTATTTCATGATATCCGTTGTTGTTGTTGTTGTAGATTGCCCGCCGTAGGTTTCCGGCTGGGTGAACGAGGCCTTCTTGGTCATGGCTTAGAAAACAATATCCTTACTTACATCATTTATCTAGTTACATGTGATTCTCTTTCTCTCTCGGGGATTTTTTTTAGAAAGAGGAAGGAATCACTGGTATAAGATCTCAACAACAGACGTCGGGCTATGCCACAAATCTATGCTTCTTAGAAGTGCGTGGTCGCAGCGACACGAGAATAAATGACTAGTTGTATGTGGCTCTTCTAAAAATTTTGGGAGAGGGGATTGGACAGCTCCTATTCTGTGTAGGTAGCTGTTAAGGGAACTTGCATGATATCCGTTAGGACCTAAACGCTTCTTATGCAAATGGGGAGAAACAACCAGGGTGTTTCTTAGCACCCGCACAATTCTTTCCGAGCACATAGATTTATAAGATTTCAGAGTTCAACATTCAATTTTTTCAATGATTCCCCTTCGAAAAATCCGAAAAAAATTTTTTTTGAAAGTGCATAGATTTCAATGTTTTTCGAGGTTTTTAGTAAGCGCATAGATTCTTGTTTACCCGCATTGCGGGTCAGAGAAACACCCTGGAAACAACCTGAAGTGGATAAGAATGAAGAAGTAAAGAGAAAGTGTGGTACTGAAAAAAAGAAAAAGAAAGAGAGAATGAGAGAGGGAGTATCTTCAAAGTTTTGAACAAACTGAGAGGAAAGAGTTTGGAAATGATAAATATGAACCTAATTTCATCTTATTTGATCGTTGTGCCTAAGTTTGTTAGAAAATCATTTCAAAGTTTTTTCTTGTTCATAATGGAATATTTTGGACCCTTGGACTTGCAGAGAAGGATGGCGGCGCCCGCTGCGAGGTGTGAATGCAGCTGCCATCGGCGCAGGTCCCGCCCACGCCTTGTACTTCACTGTCTATGAGAAAAGCAAGGTGAGCGCCCAAAATTTGCCTGTATAATTGTGGTCCTGAGTCCTTCTGATTGCATTCACAAGACCCATTCTTGTAAAAATCATTTCAAGTTCTCAAGCTCGTTTCATGATTGGTTTTTCTGTAAAAAGAAGCCAAGTTGATGTTTTGCCGCTCTAATTTTTTGTATAGGGGATAGTGAGGTTGAAAACGGATCATGTTTGTGTTGATTTCAGGCCTTTCTGACTGGTAACACGTCTGGACACGCAAACACGTGGGCTTACGGAGCGTCGGCGGTGCTGGCCACCTTGGTCCATGATGCCATCATGAATCCCGCCGAAGTACGGTAGTTTTGGCGGGTTTTGAAATCATTTGTAAGTTATTGGAAGAAGTAGAGGGTCAGCTGATGTGCAAACGTATTGTAAAATGTTCTTCAAAATCTTTTCAACTCTTGAAGGAGAAAAGAGTGACAGAAAAAGACTAAAAAAATAATAGTTTGGCTGTTGAGTGAATACATATCTAAAGTATGTATATCTATATCAGTATGTCTATATCAAAATATGTATATCTATCTATATCAGTATATCTATATCAAAATATGTATATTTATATCAGTATATCTATATCAAAATATGTATATCTATATCAGTATATCTATATCAAAGTATGTATATCTATATCAGTATATGTATATCTAAAGAGTAATGATCATTGATTTAACGGAGTATCGAGGTAAGTTTAGAGAGGTTTGAAGTAATGGGTTCCTTGGCGAAAAGAAATGGAGAAAGTGGTACTGTAGGTGGTGAAGCAGCGGATGCAGATGGCCTTCTCCCCTTACGGTAACTCTCTTCAATGCGCGCGGTTGGTCTTTTGGAAAAATATTCACCTCCGAATAACATTTAGTTTTTGAAGATGATTAACTTTAAGAGGATACTTTTTCCAAGTGAACACAGAAAAGGATTGTTTTTAAAAAGCTGAGGAGAAAAGCTAAGCAGAAAGTTCATAACTCAAAGATTCAATTGATAGAGCATCAAGTGGGGGGCGGGGGTTTATTGAGTATTCGTTTTTCACAAGTGTTCTATGAACTTGAAATCAGGGGTTAAATGGAGCCGCCCAATTTGGGTTTACATGTATCCGCCGCTCAAAGTTTGGAGGAAAAAAGAAGAGGGGTTGAAGGAAAAGGGTAAGAAAAGAGAGGGAGTTTTTGTCAATAGTGTATGTACATGTATCCGCCGACGGGACCGATCCTGTCACTATTTAACCCCTGTCAATAGTGTATGTACATGTATCCGCCGACGGGACCGATCCTGTCACTATTTAACCCCTGTCAATAGTGTATGTACATGTATCCGCCGACGGGACCGATCCTGTCACTATTTAACCCCTGTCAATAGTGTATGTACATGTATCCACCGACGGGACCGATCCTGTCACTATTTAACCCCTGTCAATAGTGTATGTACATGTATCCACCGACGGGACCGATCCGGTCACTATTTAACCCCTTCTTCAAATTAGTCACAGTGAGTCATGTTTTCGAGTCCATCAGTTTAACTAACAAGGTATAATAATCTGCCACTCCTATACGGCGGATACGTAGATGCATAGGTAAAATGTCTTGATTTCTCGATAGGTCGAAAATAATGTCACTAAAAAAGAGTGTTACTGGAAGCTGGAGCAGAAGAGATAGCAACGACTATCACCGAGAAATCTCGATCTCAATTTTTTTCGGGTTGAGGGGCAGGTACGTACATACACCCATTTGGAAAACCACATAATATCCCTGTAACGGACTAGGAAAATCATAAATAAGCCCAGAGCTGTCGGAAAGCCTATTCACTAGTTATACTCATAGTCATATTCACCTGACTCAGTCATTTAACCAAGTTATATTCTCTGAAAAGTCATCGTAATCTCCGTTGCAGATGTGTATATCAAAGGGAAGGCCTTATAGCCTTCTACCGCTCCTACACCACCCAGCTGACCATGAATATGCCTTTCCAGACGGTCCATTTGGTCGCCTATGAATTCTGGCAACATGTAAGTGCACTTGACAATATAGAGAGGGGATAGAACGTGTCAGAACATGTATCAGGAGAGAAAAGGACTTTCTCGAGTTTATCGGGAGAAAAGTGATTGAAGTATATGAGTTAGACAAATATAAAACCATTTCAGGTCTTGAATCCATCGCATAAGTACGATCCAAAAACTCATCTTATTGCTGGTTATTTTTTCTCATTTTTTCTCGAAAGAGTTGAAAGAAGGAGAGATGAATAGATGTGAAAAGAGTGATAGAAACAGAGATAAAGAGAAGAAAGACAGAGTGAGAGGAAGAGCGAAACAATACGAAATGGTGAGACATGGAGTGAGTGAGATTGAGCATCTCAGCTCAAAGCTGCAATCCATCAGTTCCTCGAAGAGAGAGCCTGATGAGCTAAAAAGGACTGAGTAGTGTGAGTTGAGGCGGCCTTGCTGGAGGCCTCGCAGCTGCAGTCACCACTCCGATGGACTGTATAAAGACTGTCCTCAACACCCAGCAGAGGCCTGAAATGCAGGCAGCAGGAGCCGCTGGATACAGCACAGTCCTTTACAAGGTGCACCAATCAGGACTATATTATAGAGTGATGGATGTGTTCGACTCCGCTTCACACAGTTAAAAGCTACCCCACAGATAGAAGCTACCCCACAGATAAAAGTTACCCCACAGATAGAAGCTACCCCACAGATAGAAGCTACCCCACAGATAGAAGCTACCCCACAGATAAAAGTTACCCCACAGATAGAAGCTACCCCACAGATAAAAGCTACCCCACAGATAGAAGCTACCCCACAGATAGAAGCTACCCCACAGATAGAAGCTACCCCACAGATAAAAGTTACCCCACAGATAGAAGCTACCCCACAGATAGAAGCTACCCCACAGATAAAAGTTACCCCACAGATAGAAGCTACCCCACAGATAAAAGCTACCCCACAGATAGAAGCTACCCCACAGATAGAAGCTACCCCACAGATAGAAGTTACCCCACAGATAGAAGCTACCCCACAGATAAAAGTTACCCCACAGATAGAAGCTACCCCACAGATAGAAGCTACCCCACAGATAAAGTTACCCCACAGATAGAAGCTACCCCACAGATAAAAGTTACCCCACAGATAGAAGCTACCCCACAGATAGAAGCTACCCCACAGATAGAAGCTACCCCACAAATAGAAGCTACCCCACAGATAGAAGCTACCCCACAGATAGAAGCTACCCCACAGATAAAAGTTACCCCACAGATAGAAGCTACCCCACAGATAAAAGTTACCCCACAGATAGAAGCTACCCCACAGATAAAAGTTACCCCACAGATAGAAGCTACCCCACAGATAGAAGCTACCCCACAGATAGAAGCTACCCCACAGATAGAAGCTACCCCACAGATAGAAGCTACCCCACAGATAGAAGCTACCCCACAGATAGAAGCTACCCCACAGATAGAAGCTACCTCACAGATAGAAGCTACCCCACAGATAGAAGCTACCCCACAGATAAAAGTTACCCCACAGATAGAAGCTACCCCACAGATAGAAGCTACCCCACAGATAGAAGCTACCCCACAGATAAAAGTTACCCCACAGATAAAAGTTACCCCACAGATAAAAGCTACCCCACGGAGTAGGTTATAACCAGCTTGATCCCGCTCATGAACTAGCTTTTGTTTGTGGGGTGGTTTTATCAATTAAGGGTTACGATAGTTCTTGTTCGAACGCGTTCATCTCGTTGTATTCGAACGTAAAGTGCCATCGATTCAAATGACCCAGCAATTGATTCTCTAATTCTTGAAGATTTGTTCGAGAACGTAATGTGTGGAATGTGGATCTTGGTATAGCCGTTATCGTGAAAAGAATGCTTTCTTCTAGCGATCTGAGAGAATATGTTCTACTGGGGCTGGCTGCGGTCATCCTCGAAAAACGAGAACCGCGTGATAGGCTGTTCTTTGCCTAATATTTACATCTTTCTTCCTTTTTTGATAAATCATCTTTATATATTGTTCGTCTTATAACATTATCGTCTATAAAAAAAATTATGTTTTGTAAATATATAAACGTAAGAGAGTGATACAGTAGTTTTGCTTCATAGTTTCATGCGTGGATGTATACATTCGGGAGAGCGTAAGGACAAAATTGACTTAATTTTTGTGTTAAAACTGTATTATTCTTACTAGGATTACATATATTTATACCGGTATTTTTGAATTAGGTCGATTTCCGGGAAAAGATCAGACCCGAACGTAAATGTGTATCATGCTGACGAAAAAAGGGCCTTTTGAGGGAATATGAGGCATACACGCCTTCAAATGACCATACTCTTGGCATGAATGGAATTGTCACTGATATGACTTTACCAGGCGACGACGAGCTATCGAGGAATATCGGAAGCAATGCGGAGTATCTACAAAGTGCGAGGAATCAGTGGATTCGTGTGTGGCCTTCAAGCGAGGATTTTGTTCCAGGTGGGAGCATGCCGAATGAAGAAAGGGATTTCATAAAATAGTAAAAAATGAGGGAAAACAAAAGAAGAATAAAAAAGAAGACAACAAGTATAATTAATATGAAATGAAAAAGGTATTGCGGTTGTACCCTTTGTTGGAATGAGGGGTATGTAGTAATCGAATCCTTTGTTGGAATGAGGGGTATGTAGTAATCGAATCCTTTGTTGGAATGAGGGGTATGTAGTAATCGAATCCTTTGTTGGAATGAGGGGTATGTAGTAATCGAATCCTTTGTTGGAATGAGGGGTATGTAGTAATCGAATCCTTTGTTGGAATGAGGGGTATGTAGTAATCGAATCCTTTGTTGGAATGAGGGGTATGTAGTAATCGAATCCATATGAAACTTAAATCACATTAAGCCATTGGAATCCGCATGGGAAAGCAACAAGAACTACTACAAGAGAAATTCCCAGTCGTTTTTTGACTGGTTTAGGAGATCCGAAGCTCCGTTTCTGTTCAAAAAAGTAAAGCACTAACCTTTTACTAAAAGAAATTTTCTCATTGAATAAAGAATTGTGTGTGAATTTTTGTTATCCCTAAGTCTTGCGGGATATACTAGTTTTCTGCTCCGAATTTCGATTTGGTTAAGAAGATCATGGTGAAGTTTTTCAACCGTAAGTAATCGGTGAAATAGATTTGTAATCTTGGTTTGGGCTGATGATGATTGGTTGATTTTGATCGGATTAAGAACAATAACATTGACATTTCAATCAATATGAGTCTCCATAGTTGAGGCTAGAAATATTCTTAAATATTAAGGTTTTAAAAAATGCATTGCAGATGCCGGCTACGGGTCTTTCCTGGTCTATGTACGAGACCTTCAAGTTCATCCTTGGATTCTCGAACAGTCTAAACGATGAGATAAAGGATCTAGGATTTAAATAAAGTCCCTCTTGATAAATCGAGACATGTGGCTGATGAAAGCGATGTTTAATGAATTAATGCAAAGTTTACTATGATCCATAGTTTATAGTAGAAGATATCACAATTCCAGCCTAACAAAGAAAAAACCAAGGCTTAAAAAGGAAAAAAAAAGATATTCAGTTAATGAATTAGATCATTACATATGAAGTTGAATGTGTCTTTTTATTGACTGTTTTCTCCCCTGCACTCAAAGTTTCAAAGCACCAGAAGTTGTTGATCATATAGCGTGTGCAAGTATTGGTCATGTTGGATTTATATTGTGCGAGTACTTTACTATAGCGCTCATTTGTACATTAAGATTAATAATGTTGTGGTAGCACGAATCGGCCGTTTTTACTGAATCCTTGTATCCTTCACGTATCGAGAGGTATTTTGTCTCGCAACTAATTCAGGAGACAAAAAGAAGTCGATGAGCTTCTTTTCCGTTTCGTTGAAGCTTTGTAGGCGAGTATGACCGTTGACCATGACGAATAAGCAGGCACTCAAGACAGTGAGTATTGAAAGTTTCAGTGTCGAGAGCTTCATGTAACACTCATTGAAATCTTCGCCCCGCCTCCTAGGAGATCATGATACGTGAACGCGGCCTCTCAGCCTCACTCACTTGTGGTTTAGTAATGTCGCGCTGTTGTTTTGCCCGCCAGCTCGAGTTTAAAAAGCCTGAAGAACTGTATCAACCTTGTTCTAAGAAGATAGGAATAGAGAAAAGTCACTATTTGTAGACTGAATGTGCCGTCTGATGAATCGTTTGCTGAAAGTATAGATTTACTGGTAGCTTTCGAAATTGATTGTTATATGAAAGAATAAGCTGAAGTGAAATAAAGATTATCGACAACATAATCAAACGCAAGTTATAATCCTTGTGTATTAGTGTGCACTAAAAAATGGGCCACTTAGGTTTGGAACAATACGAAATCGTCAAAAGTTTGAATTCACGGTCAAAAAATATCAAACTTAGTAAAAGTCATTCTCGGTTTTGCAAGGAAGAACTAAGACTGAAAAAGTTCATTCATACTTGCTTACTTTTGTAAAGGACAGTTTTTAGACCCCCGCTAGCCAGATTTCACGAGCTGGAAACATTTTCTGATTCAATGGCCGTATCCACCAATATCGCAAGGAGGTCTCACACGGGAAGCTTCTTCCCGCGGTGAGCTAAAATACCATATACGAAGTATAGAGAAGTTAGCTTCCCGAGCGTTCGTTCCTGCGGGAAGGGAGTTTGCTGGCGCATTGTACTAGTTTCGACGGGTATTCTTTTTTCTTCAATTTCGCACTTAAAAAATGAGTTATTCTATCTCTTCATCTCAGTTTTTCTGATTCTATTTTATTTTCCTGTCTCTCTCACCCTTACAATTTTTATCTCCATTTCCTTTCTTTCACCTTTTCTCTCTATAATAATTCTTCAATGTCTTTGTTTACATGTTTTTACAACAGCCTGATTTTGTCGCTTTGTCTGAGACTTGGCTGCATGCGAGAATTAAAGATAGCGAAATCGTTGTGAATCTTCCTTATGTTGTCATTCTAACAGACCGTGACTCTAGAGGTGGAGGTGTTGCCATTGTTCTACGTGATGTATTCACTTTCACTAAACCGTCAAATGATTTTTCTCGCTCAGAAATTATAGCCATGTATATTCTCATTTCGGGTTGTTTTCTAAGAATTGTTGTAGGTTACCGTCAACCCAGTTATACTTTTGACCCGATTGTTCTGCGATTTCTTTTCCGATCTTTTTTCGACGTCCAATAATCCCTTTATTTTAGTATGCGATCTCAATCCCGATTCTCGAAGTTCTCCTGTCAGTGCTTCTGTTGAGATTATTCATTCCTTGATCTCCTCTTTCAATCTCTCGTTCCTGTGCCGTCTTCCGACCTGCAACATGCGATCACTGGATTGGTTTCTGACCCTTTTCTTTTTACCGAGTCCCGTGTCATTCTCTCATTTCCGTCTTGTGACCATTTAGGATTCTATACCTTCATGTTACGAAAACGAGACTTCCGGGGAGTGATCGACACGAAGGTGATTCCGTCCGAATGTCTTGCCCCTCAACAGGCTGTTATTCAACAATAGGAGTTGAATAACAGCCCATTATCATTGAGCTGTTATTCAACTCCTATTGTGTACAACTCCATTCTATCTGCGATAGACATTCACAATCTCATCAAGGGTATTGTTCCCAAAATTAAAACGTCTCCTGATGGTTTACCTAACATTTTCATCAAGAACTGCGAAGAAGCTTTGTCACTGCCACTAGCCATAATATTTTCTAACTGCTTAACACTTGAGGCCGTATGCATGGAAAACAGATTATAACAATCTGGATTATTCAAATCCAAGGATTACAAAATCCAAAAAAGTTTTAAAAAATTTTTGTCGGATTATCGCTAATCCAAAAGTATTATAGCTTCCATGCATACCGGATTAGTGAAATGTATTTGGATAACTGCTAATCCAAGCTCATATTCCTTTTGGATTGCTCCATGCATACGGCCTTTGGTTACTACCCAGCGGCATGGAAAACAGGTTTGATTAAACCGATTCACAAGAAAGCTAGCAAAAGTGATGTTAACAATTATCGTCCTATCACTCTCGTCAGTTCGTTGTCTAAGCTATTCGAGAAGCATTTGTACAATGTGATTTACCAGCATCTTGAAATGAATTCCATTTTACACTACAATCAGTCTGGTTTTCGTCGAAATCGGTCGACTACTTCATCTCTTGTTGAGTCCCACGCTTTGTATCTTTCTTTCCTATCCAGGAAAATCCCTTTTGACATCTGCCTAATTGACTTCTCAAAGGCATTCGAAATGGTCGATCATCGACTCCTTCTTTACAAGCTTGAATGTGCAGGTATCCACTCGTCTCTATTGTGTTTTGTTTCTTCGTTTCTCTCACAGCGATCTTTTCGTGTGAATGTTGATGACAATCTTTCTGATGAACAAAGAGTGGCCACCGGTGTTCCTCAGGGAAGTTGTTTAGGCCCCTTGTTCTTCTCGATTTTCATAAATGATATTTTTGACAAGATTCCAGAGGATGTACACTGTTTTCTTTATGCCGATGATGTTAAGATTTTCTCCGATGATCCTATTGCTCTACAAATAGCTTTGAATTCAATAGCCGACTACGCCTTCAAATGGTCTCTCTCCATCTCATTCGCAAAGTGTCTGATCATTCATTTTGGTCCTAACAACTCAGGTATACAATACCATATTAACCATCAAAAACTACCGACCCCAGTCTCACACTCGAGACCTTGGAATTTTATTTGAAAGCTCACTATCATTTTCACTCATATTGAAAGTACTATCTGCAAAGCTATTAAGTGCATGAATATCATCTTCCAATCTCTGAAAACATCATCAATACCAGTACTACTCGAAGCTTACAAGACTTTTGTGCTACCACTCCTAGAGTATGGATCTGAGATCTGGTCCCCAACTTCTATAGGCCTCATAAATGCCTTAGAACGCGTTCAAAGATCTTTTACCAGAAGGCTTCTAGCTCGAGCGGCCTCCACAACTTTAACTACCTTCGTCGTCTGAGTTTTCTATCTCTTAACACACTAGAATATCGGCGATCGATAGCTGATCTGTGTTTCGTTCACAAAGTTGTTCATGATGCAATTAGGCTTGATAAGAGCACGCTGTTCCGCATTCTTCCTTCTCCTTATGGAAACCGCAAAACACATTCATTGCGGTTCGTACTCCCCTTCAAATTTCCTCAGTCTCACAGTACGTGTGTATCTAGATCCATTAATGTATGGAACTCGTTGCCTTCTAATGCTGTATCTTGTAAGTCACCAAGTGCTTTCAAAAGATTTCTTCTCCAACTCCTCGATTCTGTGATTGTCGTTTCCTCGAAACTTCGCCTTAATTGACTTTTCCTCCTGTGAACATGTCATATTTTCGTTGTTAATTAATTAATTTATTTTTTACTTCGATTTATTTATCTCCTTGAGGCGTGTTAAGCTTGTTATATATCTCCACAGTAGCGTTAAATCGAGCTTTACCTACGCTTCTCTTTGCATCTCTTTTTGCAAAGATATATTTGGCTTGACCATTCTCCGATCTGGAAGTTTTACATTGATTAAGAGCTGATTTCTTCTACTTTATTGCAGTTTGAACGCTTTCATTCCACCACTAGGTTTCTTGGCCGACAATTCGTGCGCGTCCTGGCTTCGTCCTGCATTAGGTTGCTTCTCCGATCTCTTCGACATTGTCTCGTAAGATCTTCCAGTGCATATCAGTAGGTTCTGGGTATGTTCTTTCGAGGGAATGTGGGACTCAAAGTTTCAATATGGATACATCTATAGAAACAACCAAGTGGTGGTCCTTACCCAACTCATCGGAAAGACCTCTCTGCTTTCGTACCGTTCTACCCTCATTGCACCTCAGTGTCATCAACTTTCAATGGTATAACGCATTCCATTTAAGTTAACGTTTTTCTTGCATTTCAAAAAAATTGTTATTCAAAACAAAATACATCTGTGAACACAATCAAGTAATCTAGTGTGTTTGGAAGTTATTCATAATTTTCTTAGTGTTCGTGTGTCGGTAGAGTTTTTGTAAACGTTTTTTTCGAACTCACTGTGCGTTTGCCGCAATAAGATGCCTAATCAGAGTTGATAAAGCTTTGAGGCGACTTATACTTACTGAAAGATGGGTTAGTTATTGATTATTAGACGAATCGAGGTAAACATAAAGTTATGATTAACATCATGAAGAGAGGACCGAACTATTTTTCTGAAGAGAGAGACATTTTTTGGTAAATGGAATGTTAAACCACAATGAAACACGGTAAATGGAATGTTAAACCACAATGAAACACGGTAAATGGAATGTTAAACCACAATGAAACACGGTAAATGGAATGTTAAACCACAATGAAACACGGTAAATGGAATGTTAAACCACAATGAAACACGGTAAATGGAATGTTAAACCACAATGAAACACGGTAAATGGAATGTTAAACCACAATGAAACACGGTAAATGGAATGTTAAACCACAATGAAACACGGTAAATGGAATGTTAAACCACAATGAAACACGGTAAATGGAATGTTAAACCACAATGAAACACGGTAAATGGAATGTTAAACCACAATGAAACACGGTAAATGGAATGTTAAACCACAATGAAACACGGTAAATGGAATGTTAAACCACAATGAAACACGGTAAATGGAATGTTAAACCACAATGAAACACGGTAAATGGAATGTTAAACCACAATGAAACACGGTGAATGGAATGTTAAACCACAATGAAACACGGTAAATGGAATGTTAAACCACAATGAAACACGGTAAATGGAATGTTAAACCACAATGAAACACGGTAAATGGAATGTTAAACCACAATGAAACACGGTAAATGGAATGTTAAACCACAATGAAACACGGTAAATGGAATGTTAAACCACAATGAAACACGGTAAATGGAATGTTAAACCACAATGAAACACGGTAAATGGAATGTTAAACCACAATGAAACACGGTAAATGGAATGTTAAACCACAATGAAACACGGTAAATGGAATGTTAAACCACAATGAAACACGGTAAATGGAATGTTAAACCACAATGAAACACGGTAAATGGAATGTTAAACCACAATGAAACACGGTAAATGGAATGTTAAACCACAATGAAACACGGTAAATGGAATGTTAAACCACAATGAAACACGGTAAATGGAATGTTAAACCACAATGAAACACGGTAAATGGAATGTTAAACCACAATGAAACACGGTAAATGGAATGTTAAACCACAATGAAACACGGTAAATGGAATGTTAAACCACAATGAAACACGGTAAATGGAATGTTAAACCACAATGAAACACGGTAAATGGAATGTTAAACCACAATGAAACACGGTAAATGGAATGTTAAACCACAATGAAACACGATAAAAGGTAAGAGGAAAATCACAAGTGTTTTCATGGTGACAAATATACTAAATATCTAAAAAATTTCGTATTCTATAAGTAATTTCGTCTTTAAACTCGCACAAAATTGTTCTTGATCAACAGCAGACACGAATTAACCCCTATAATACTCTCACTTCGAGTACAATACTCTAACTTCCAAATAAAAATCCTATCAAAAACGAAAATAGAGCTCTATAAAGATAATCGAATTTTTCCATGAATTCTCTAAGAAAAATTGAAACAAGGTTTTTTTGAAGATTTGAACCAAAAGAAATTTCTAATTTAAACTCGCACAAAACCCTTCTTGATCAACAGCAGACATGAATCAACTCGTTGGTACGAGTACAGCAGTCTCATTTCCAAATCAAAATCCCTTTAAAAAAACGGAAATAGAGCTACATATATGAAGATAATCGAATTTTTTAAAGGAACTCTCTAAGAAAATTCGAACCAAGTTTTTAGAGGTAAAATTTTGAAACTCCGAGAAAACGAAAACTTGTAAGAACAAAGTCCCAGTTATATTCCGAACCGTTAGAAAATAATGAGAGTATTAGGATTAAGTACTTTGAAAAATTAATAAGTATTTTTTATATAACAACCTAATAAGCCCTTCTCTACCCTCTCAAAAGGCTTTAAAAAATTAGACTTTTTTATATAACAACCTAATAAGCCCTTCTCTACCCTCTCAAAAGGCTTTTTTTATATAACAACCTAATAAGCCCTTCTCTACCCTCTCAAAAGGCTTTTTTATATAACAACCTAATAAGCCCTTCTCTACCCTCTCAAAAGGCTTTTTTTATATAACAACCTAATAAGCCCTTCTCTACCCTCTCAAAAGGCTTTTTTATATAACAACCTAATAAGCCCTTCTCTACCCTCTCAAAAGGCTTTAAAAAATTAGACTTAGAATTGGATTTATAGAATTTTGTGATTCTATAAATCCAATTGAACCTGAAAAAGAGATGTCCAGATGAAGAGAATAGAAGATGTATTTATGTCAATTATCTGTTTATGTTAAACTAGAATATTAAAACCATACCGAGGGAATAAACTCATCTTTGCGGAGTTCATCTCATTGTTTTCTTCATTTGCTCTTAATTTATAAAACTGGTCACAAATTTCTCGATAGTCGCTTGTGCTCAAACTACATTTGTATATTCAGCCACACAGTAGAATCTCTTCAATTGTAAGATGTTAAGTGATACATTGTTAGTTCTTCACTTCTCAGAGAACTTTTTCTTCAACTTTTATTATTCGCTTTCATGTTTCATCTCGAAACTGAGCCTTATGAATCCTGTTTTTTCTGATAGAGTTCTTTTGCGTTGTTTTTTCTTCAAAAAAGCTGCTATTAAGGAACAGGATAAGTACGAATTTGCACATACTTTGTACGGTGAATGAGTTTAGTGTGTGTTGTGATTGTATGTGGTGGAGAAATCTTCTAGAACAAGTTTTACTTGCATTATGACACAAAGCGCTCTTTCACGTTACCGAAATTTAGACAGTAGAGCTCGGCCGAATTGACGCTTGAAAAGTCTCGGAAGAAAAAGTTGAAGGATCTTTCACAAGTTGAAGGATCTTTCACACCTGTTTCGTTTTACTGCACTCATTTTTGATTCAAATCTATTAGAACTTGGCGTTTATTTAATATGAATCTACTCTCTTAAATATCGAAAAACCTGTTGATTGACTTGTATGAGCTGATAATATGTGTTGGATTCCGCTTTCGCATATGAATCAAACATCCCCGATTTGTATCAGTTGCTCTTCGAAGTGTTCGACTGTGCGCCAACTATCTTCATGAACATCTCGGATGAAGCCAATTTCAGCATCAGCATCTTTTTTAGTATTCTTTTTTCATTCCTTTTTTCTCCTTCTCTTTCTCTTTTTTCATCTTTTCTCCTATATTTTAATTTCTCATCTTCTCTCTCTCCCTTTCTCTCTCTCTATCTTTGTATATCCCTATCCTATCGTCACAGTTCAAGCAGAAGATCACTGTATACATGTTCGACTCTCGACAGGTTCCATTGTGATTTGCTTGAACGTCTTCCTGTTCGTCTTCATCTACACCAACAATTATCTGAGAAAGCAAAGAGAGGTATTTTTTCTTTTCGTGACAGTTTTCCGTGAGTAACAGTTTTCCGTGACTAGTAACAGTTTTCCGTGACTTAGGTGTCACCTACGATTCTAAATTGTGCTTTACAAAGCACATCTATAACATTTGTAACAAAGCTAGGTCTGTAAGTTTTCTCATTTTACGCTCTTTTCAAACACGAAATAAACATATCCTATGGAGCCTTTTCAATACGTACGTCAGACCTATCCTCGAATTCTCTTCTGAGGTTTGGAGCCCAAGCGACGTTACTTCTATCAAGAAGATAGAAAAAATTCAGAAGCAGTTCACTCGTTTAGTATTCAAACGTTCGCATTACATCCCATCCTATGAACAGAGACTAAAAATACTCAAAGGGCGTACTTTACTATCGCGAAGAAATTCTATTGATTTGCTTACTGTATACAAAGCTGTTTTCTGTCGCTTAAAAACATCGAAAAACTTTCTGAAGTTTGCACCTAACCGCCGTTTTACTAGAGGGCATAAATTCAAATTACTTTTACCAGTCTGCAAAAATAATAAACTAAAGAATTTTCTACCATTCCGAGTGGAAGCAATATGGAATGCTTTACCCGAGTCATTCTTCGAGTGCTCATATAACCACTTCAAAAATTTGATCAAAAACATATAATGTACCGACTCAGATATGCGAGTATTTTTTCCGGAAGAGTCTACACGGATCTACTCCACGGAGCTAGTAGATGAACTTTCACGTGACATTGGTAGTTTTCTATAGCAGCCTCTCATCTCGTGTGCAAATGGACTATACAAACGCCAACTCTTATACCGCAATTCCTATCCTGATCTTCCCCTGCCACGATAATAATAAATAAAGACGTATCGTCCATTCCACTTCGTCCCTCTTTTCAAGCGTGGTCTACTCGCTATTAAAAAAAATGAAATTGCGGTTTTATTGAGTTCTGTCTTTCATCAGTCGGACATAACTCTGAAAATTCAATATTTTTATGGGATTATGGAAACTTGCTCGACAATTCCTTCTGATTATGAAACATATCGCTTTTTTAACACGGTTCAGCAACCCACGTAAATAGGTCTTGAAAAAAAAGCTTAAGCTTTCGTTGAATACATATTTTGAAAAAATGCATACATATATCTTTTATAAACCAAAGTTTAGCGAATCAGCGAATTATTTTCGACAAAAAGCATCCCGTTAGTTGCATTGATCTAAGTGATTCTCACAGTTGTGAATAGTTTGAACATGAAATCTATCATTACCTCCACGAAAAGACCTACCTGGAATAGAGAAAAAGCAACAGAAAGGGTTTTAGGAACCTAAGTTTATGAATTTTCGCTTATCAAACCGAATGAGTAGCCGAAAAGTATAACTTACGGAGTCAAAGTTTAAAAAAGATTGAAGAGAGAAGAGTGATAAAGAATAAAAAGATGGACTCGGGGAGAGAAGATAAATCAGGAGAAGAATAGCGGAACGATCAATACACCAGATAACCTGTGAAATGAAATGGGAATCAGACACATGAAAAGCATCTCTTCTCTCGTCTTATGTTTTTCTTCTCTTTCCTCCTTCTCACTCTTATTCTCCATCTCAGACATTCGCTCCCTTTCCCTTTCTTACTATCTTTCTACCTCTACCTCTTTCTTTCTCATTATCTTTATATTTATCTTTCTATATCACTCCCCCTCTCTCTCTTTCTCTCTCCCTCTCCATCTGTTTTCTATCTCTATCTCTCTTTTTTATTTCTATCTCTCTAACTCTTTTGTTATTATCTCTAGTGGGGCTACATATGAATCTCGCTTTCCTCCTGCTTTCTCGGTTCCGTTACTACATCTCACCAATTTTCTCCTTATCATGTTCTCTGATTTTTTTCCGAATTCTCTATCCATGTTTATGTTGTACCTATTTCATTTCTCTTTCTTTCTCTTTCTCACTCCCTCTCTCTCTCTCTCTCTCTCTCTCTCTATCTCTCTCTCTCTCTCTCTCCCGATCTCATCTACCAAGTTACTGACCTTGGTTGAGAATGTACCCGCCCTCTCACGCCGTTTAGTTTCAATTGAAACGGATAAGACGAACGGCCATGGATGAAACCGTTTGTTTAAAACGTCAGTTCTCTCTCAAAATAGCATCTGGTAATAGGCTAGACGTTTCTGAATTACACTAATCTAACCCTCCACCTTTTTAGCCTTGAACTAATCTAACCCTGCCCCAGAGTACGCCAAATAAGTGAATACCTAGAGCAAAACATCGAACTGGACAAATGATTGTTTTGATGTTCTTCACAGATGATCTTTTGATCTTCTTGATATCAGATGATCTTCTTCTCAGTTTTCTCTGACCTTTTCACCCTTTGTATTTTCTGATACCTACAGTCTGTCTGTCTTGAGAAGCATGCGAGAATAGATGGCAAACAGAAAGCTTCTCACAAGTTTTTTTTCTCTCATCATTTTCTTTTAAACTCTTTTATCTCTTCGTATTCATCTTTGTTTTTGTTTCTATCGCTCTTTTCTCTTTCTCCCTCTTTCTCTTTCTTTTTTATCTTTTTCTCTTTCTCTCGCACTCTCTCTCTTTGTCTCTTTCTCTCTCTCTTTCTCTCGCTCTTTACACACTCAGTGTTTGCTAACAAACACTCAACGTAGATGATCCTTTTTTATCAGTAGTAAGTAGTAAAACTATTTCAAAAAGATAAACAATACGTTCTTCAAAAGTCACGTTATATATTGTGTTCTAGTTTGAATCTTTTTTTACAGATCTTTCGGACCAAGCCTTTCTCCGCAAACCTGGGACAAAGTTGACCGATGAACTACTGAAACAGGTTTAAAACAAGAAACACAACTTCAGCTTATAAATTAATCTAGATGTTATTTGCAGTTTGTTCTGATAAATATAAAGCTATGAATTAAAAATAATAATAACCTCAATTAGATGTTCAGGATGCACTAGGACATTTTGCCAATTGCTTGGGAACCCGAACAACTTAATTATTAGTTCAAAAAGTCAAGAGAACTGTTCTGCTTATTAGCTTTGTACTAAGTTTTATATTCTCTACATAGTAGATATTATAATTTTCGGTTTACTTATGAAATTCCTAACACGATGTTCGTGATTAATGAGTAAGTGTTTAATAAAACTAAAAACAAATTATATTGAATCAGTTGTCAAGGATGGAATGTTTTTCTGGGTTAATTTTTTTCAGACAACTTTTTTGAAAGTTTTGATCTAATGCGATCACTTTGCGTAAGAAACTTTTTTAATCGTCTTCTCATTTCATTCTTGTTTTTCATTTCTTTTCTTATTATAAGAAAATTAAAGAACATTCGGTTTTTGGTGCCATTGACCTTCGGTTTTCCGAAAAAAAGTAGACCGTTCGAGTGAATCTCTCTATTTTAACTGCTCAAAAAGTTACGATCGAAGGTTTTGTTGTTAATGTTTTGGTTTATATGAAGAGGAACAGGTTTATCAGATGAAAAAAAAAAAGGAATTCTGTGGAAATTTCCAGAAAAAGAATGTATATATAATATTTTTGAGAGCGATTTTTATGTTTTCACTGCTATTTTCAGTGCTTCTTTCTCTTCACTCGTTTAATATTCAGGTGGAATTCAGCCTTTTTGATTTTCCATTTAACTTAGTTTTCTCAAGACAATATGCCTCCAGAACCTTTTTTATATGGACATGTACAATACTGAAATGGAATAGGAAAAATACGAACAATAATTCATTTTTTGGAGTTTTTGTTCTCTAAGATGGTTTTTTTTTGAGATCACTATCTGAGAGGATAAAATTTATTAATACTGTTTCCGTGATATGATACTCCTTACGTTTTAACTTGCTCTACAGGATATTCTGCACATTCTGCAATGCCTCGGAGTGGAAAAGGAGGAGGAAGAAGGGAAATCTCTGACGCAGATTTACAAAGACAACCTCTTTTTCATTCTGAACGAATGGAAAAAGAAGGACAAGAAATCCGAAATTGCCTTACAGGTAAGAAAAATAAAGTGGACAATAAATGCTGTCATCGATAGTGTAGGGGTAACGCGCTCAGATCAAGAAAAATTGATGGGCTCGATTCCGTCTCGTAAACAGACTTTTTGTTGTGTGGCGGTTTTTTTCAAGACTTTGTTTAAAAGGATGGATGATTGAACTATCGCACAGAAAAAAGCTAGTCCGCCGGGCGGGATCGAACCCAACTATCTCTGACTCAAACCGGGAGCGCGTGTTACCATTACACCCCCGGGAAACATTGCTATTCCGTGCGATAGTGTTATATGGTATGCAAAAGGATGGATGAAATGAGATAGCGATATGTGAATTTGAAGCGCCTTTTGGTTTTGAATCCATTTAATTCATCTTTAGGATATGAGTAAGTATCTGTGCAGCATGATCCGCGTCATTAGACTGCTCGGTTGGAGAATTCTCAGAATTCATATCGCTTTTCAGGGACTCTTGCTCATCTTGGAGTACTGTATGTGGTGCGCGCAATCTTCATATGAAGTCTTTGACCAATTCATCACCACCATCGGATACTATTCTATACAGTTCTGGAGGGTTAGACGTTGTTTTTGTATTCTTCATAGGCTCATTTGAGATTTTTAAAATCGTCCTTCTAAATTTGAAAGATGTCTCTGGACACGCGCAAAATCTTGAATTCGCAGTCTTCTGGGAATACAGTAAGTTGTGCGCATATTGCATTCCTTTGCTATAGCAAACACTGTTGCAGGTCGCCGTTCCGACAGTTTTCGAGTCCGATTTCTCATCTGCGACCAAATATCGAGATGCGCTTCTTTTCGCGCTCACTCTCTACGACGTTAACAACGGAAAAACGCGACTCAAGTTTGTTTGTTTTTTTGTTATGGTCAAATTATCATTTCAATAGCCTTTCAGCTTCTCTGTCTCTCTCTCCCTTTCTGTCTCTGTGTCTCTCTGTCTCTGTTTCTGTCTGTGTTTCTGTCTGTGTCTGTGTCTCTGTATCTCTCTCTCTCTCTCTCTCTCTCTCTCTCTCTCTCTCTCTCTCTCTCTCTCTGAGTCTCTGAATCTCTCCCTTTCTTCACCTCTCTCTCGATTTCTCTCTCACTTTCTCCGAAGATCACTCGTTTTTCGGTTTCTTTCTCTCACTTCTTCGACCTCTTTCTACTTCTCCCTGTCTCTCTCTCTACAGGGTAACCCAAGTATTCGGCAACGCTTCTACAAACGTATATCAGTTGGGATAGTGAATTCATTTTGAAATGATTTTCGAATATAGCTGAACTCACATCCGTGACAGCGATCCAAGTTCATCAATGCATGTATGTATGTGCTGTTCTATCTTGTGAATTGGAATAAATGATTGATTGATTGATATCTCAGTGCGTAAGTGAGCAAGAGTGTTCAAACTTGTACATTTATTAGCTCAAATTAAAAAAAACATTAGGTCAAAAAATCATCGATTCGGTCTCTTTTGGTACGAACGACAGCCCGCAGTCGCTTTGGGAACGCTTCGATCACTAGACGAAGGTACTTGTCGTAGATCTTCGACCACTCCTCCTGCAGGCATTTTTTTAGACACTCCAGATTCAAGTGGGGATGAGCATTGACTTTGCTCTCTAGGTAGGACCACACGGAATAGTCCACCGGATTGAGGTCGGGCGAAGCCGTTCTGCGCTGGAGATGAAGTCGATAGAATGAACCATGCCTGTTGTATATTGTTCATGCATATTGTTCATGCCTGTTGTATATTGTTCATGCCTGTGTTGTATATTGTTTCTTTTTAGCTCTCTCTCTCTCTTTACTCTCTCTCTCTTTTTATATTTATATATGTCAATGTTCATTACGTGCAATATACATCAAAATATATACATACATACATAGAACACGTGAGAAAAATAAAATAAAACTAGAATTGAAAAAATCGAAAGAATACAATTAAATTATTCACAGATAATCTGATTTGAGGTAAACATACTAGGTTTGTATTTATCTCGGTAAAAATACGAGCTGAGCGTATAAAAAAGGAATTAATTCGAGCGATAGAGCTAGGGGTTCGATAAAACCATTTAAAACCGGTTCCTCTAGTAGTGGACGTTCTTAGATTGTGAAAATGAGGATTGGGATTGGACAGAATATATCTACCATGAACTAATTCAAGGAGTAATTTCCAACTCTGGATTGTCTAATGGAGAGTAGAGAAGACAGTTCGAGTTGGCGATTTCTTATTCTACTTCAAGGCATATCTCTGTAATCTTTACCAAAACATCGATGTAACACGCGTCGAGTGAAAAAGTTTTGAACTTTCTCCAATGCGCTGATATCTTTCTCAAAGTGGGGAGAGTAAAATGTTGTGCAATGTTGTATATTATAGGCGTCAAAAGGAGTTTTGGGATTTTTTACTTCTGAGAACTTTTATAAAATCAAGTGGCAATTACGTTTTGCTTTCAATACAATGGCTGAACAATGGGAAGAAAATGTTAAGCGATTGTCTAATAGAAATCCTAAATCTCTAACTTCATCTTAATATAAGACGATGCTGGGAATAATTTTCGCATAAAAAGCTCAAAATGTTGTCCCTAGCCAAAAACCTTATTTCACCAAGATTTCGAGTATGCGAACTTGGGAGAAGGAAATTCCGATATTAGTCTTTTTCCACTGCCAAAATAGGAACGAAGAATCGGCCACTATTGCAGTGCCAAGTGATGAATTATTCTGTGGCCAGGTTTTGTCCGTGCCAAATCACGGACAATTTTGTTTTTCCTTTGTGACATGTTTTGGAACTGTCAAACTCGGCTCTTTTTTGAACACTTTTTGACTGATGAACACAGCTTACTGAATTTCAGTTTTGTTAAGTCCAAGTCCGGCTAGGAATTGGTAAGCCTAAGCGAAGTTGTTAGAAATTTTCTGGATTCTGGAGGCTGAGTCCTGGTTTGGGAAGTCGCTAGAAATGGTTGGTCTGTGGCCGTTTCAGCTGCTGGTATTGCTTCTCGGCCTTTTGGCTGATATCAAAGTCTAATATTGGCACTCCCAAAGAGTTCCTGAGAGCCGTATTCCATAATCCCGGAAATGAGGGCTGAAGGGTTAAAGGGGCTACAAAAAAAGCCCGATATCGGCAGTGACAAAACAAGGGAAAAAACCGATTTTGGCAGTGACAACACAAGGACAAAAAACCCGATTTTGGCAGTGACAAAACAAGGACATAAATAAATATAATTTTGGCAGTGACAAAACAGCTGAAAATTTTGTCCCTTCTTTAGCGGTGACAAAACGAGTACAAAGTAGAAAGCTTGTTTTTGCACGGTTTTTCTTGGCAGGCCCGTCAAAACGCAGGTTTTTTGCTGTCATTTATAATGGCGCATTTTTCCGTTTCTTGCCATGGAAGAGCTTGAAATTTCAAGCGAAATCTGCCCGAGGAACAACATTTTGAGCATTTTGGCAAAAATTATTCCCAGCATCGTCTTATATTTATAGAAGCTCCCATTTACTGAATAAGGAGAAGGTAAGGGTCTCTGGGTACCTAGTCTCCGGTACGTTTCTGGGTACGCAAGACTGCACATTTGGGTAGGGATAAAGGGAGTTGCCAAGCGTTTGACCACTTCACAACTGAGTCAAAGGCGTCTTGTAATACGAAATGAGAATCGGAGGATTTGAAGGATTTATATAGCTTCATGTCGTCAGCATATATTTTTACTTTACAACCTGGGCTCGTTTGTTTTCTCTTGTTTTTTGTCTCGTTCTCTCTCTCTCTCTCTCGCTCTCTACTTACAGAGACATGTACGCGGCAGTTCCGGGTCTCCGTGAGTCTCTCCTCGGGGAGCACGCCAAGCAGTTCGGTGAGAAGTATCACCATCTTCAGAAGAAGTTATCGCGGCCGAACTCTCTCGCTTCCATTAATTCAGATCATGAGTCCCGCTTCTCTGCTACTCCTCCCACAAGTTGGTTCTCCCTCCGGTCGATGATATGTTAGCCAAACTTCCGCGATATAGGTGATCTCACATTCGTACCCTCTCAAAAAATCAGCGGTCGGCTTAATAACTGTTCATAGTTACAGTTATTCTATACGAGAATCGAATAATGTTATTATCTTTTACCTATAACGCTCAGTTTGTCATACCTATGCAGTCCCAACTTCTTCAGACCCCCGAAGAATTTCATTCCACGACTCCGATGACAGTGACAGTGAGATGGGGACGACAAGTGGACTGGCATCCGCGCATTTTCATGTGGGACTTTCTGCTGCATTTCAAATTTGTTTTGATTGATGGTGAATAATGCATGAGAATCATTCTCATAATCACACATGTAGATTCATTCACACCATTACAGCGAACTTTATCGTATGTGAAATTCAAGATCATGACTATAACTATAAAGTTTTCTTTTTGTGAAGAAACAAAAAATATTATTTTTGTTAAGCCTTCGGTAAGAACTGATACTACATACTAGTCACATTATAGTAATCGCGCTCAAATCTTAACGAGACATGGTAAGAGTCGTTCTATGCAGGGACGAGTCATCAATGTCTCCAACGCACCTCCCGTGTCGCTGAAACGAGAGAAGAGTGGCGAGTGGGAGATCAAGCAGGGCTCGGGCGGCCTCGTCTCTTGCGTTGATCCAGTGATGAGCAAGCACGAGGATAACGTTTGGCTAGCCAATTTAGGTTCAATTTTGACGGATGAGATCAAGTCAAAGGATGTACATAGTTAAGTTATCAACTGTTGCTCACTGATATTACTAAAGCCCAATTCTGTTGAGAGTAATCAAGTTATGAGAAGTTTAGCAAGAACACAAATACTGTGGAGAACTTTTCAACAAAAAACTTTTTTTTATTCTGTCCATGATCAATAAGATATACATGAATTCCTACAAAAAACCGGGATCAACCATTTTGAAGGATGCCAGAAAAAATTATGTGATCAAAACAGCCGCTATTTGGTTGGTCAACATGGAAACTGAACCTGTGACAAGAGCTACAAAACTAGTTTAGTCCTCAAAGATTGAGTTTTAAAGAGCGATCGTTTCAATATTATCGCGACTTTATACAGTTGACATTTCGCAAAGATATCAACTGAACGTTGTTTGAGGTATGAACAGAAAAAGAATCGACTCGCATTCATTGGCTCCCGCAACGAACACCCTGGGGCTACCTCTCATAAAACAGCAAATTGCCGAGGTCTTCGATTTTTAAACTCAATTTCTTCTCCTTTTCTTACTCATCTTTTTCTATCTGCGTCTGTCTTGCTTGTCCTCTTTCTCTCTCGCAGTATTCCCTTTTATCTTTCTTTATCTCTTTCTCTGACTCTTTTACTCTCTTTGAATTACTTTATGTTTTCCACTTCTCATTCAAGAACTGAGTTACTTAATATAAAAGTTCTGAAAAACAAAATCCTAAATTTAGATTTCGAATCAGTGAGATCTGAGAATTGTTTTACCTTTTGTAGGTTCTGTTCCATGTTCTTGCTGAAGACGATGAGAAGCCAGCTAATGCACAACAAAAGAAAGCTAGGTGAGCAATGTACTAATATCGATAGTCTTTCATATTATCAACAGTCTTGATGAGGCATAACTATTATATTATTCGTGGAACTGAAAATAGGAAAAGTAGGAACAACATCACATGCTCCATTATTAATTTAGTTGAAAATGACGTGTAAACGTTATCATCAGTCTACAACTTTTCCAGTTTTTTTTTTTATTGAACTAGAAGAGTGTGAATTTGTAGATAGAATGAAGAAACCTAAATGAACTCAACAAGAGTTAGGAAACTGAAAATCGTCGTTTAGAAAAACTTCCTACAAAAAACAATCTTCAACAAATTTTTAAGGCATGAGCTCACATCATCCAAAGTTAGGAATGATATGAGAGAAATTTTTGAAAAAAGTTTTATACCACAAATGTATAACAACGAGAAATACTAAAGTAAAAATGAAGATATTCTCACAGAAGTAGGCGCGTTAAGTAAAGAATAAGCCTAAAAATGATACTCGGACTGGAATGAAGTCTTGAGGGAGGACTTGTCTCTGCTTGGAGTTCTCAACAGCTACAACAAGGGCCGCTACAAGCTGAATCCGGTCGTAGTGCAAGCGGACGACTACAACGTCTACTACGGTGGTATCAGCAACGGGTTACTGTGGCCGGCTCTACACAATCTACCCGAGTACATCTCTGACGTCTATGATGATCCCAAAGTTGGCTTTTTTCTCAAAGTCATTAGAGTTCTCTAGTTAAACTTTCACCGCAGCCCTATTATTCATGTATAAAAGATAGATGAAAGAGAAAGAGAAAACTGAAAACTGGATGAACTGCAAAAGTGGTCATGTATTTTCGTGCTGACTCAAATAATAATACACAATAATAATCATCATCATCATCATCATCATGGAGAGTGCTTTAGACGCTCCGTGACCACTGGTGCGCGTACGTCCGCGTGAACTACCAATTCGCCATCGACGCTGTTCGAAACAGCCGTCCACAGGTTAAGAACAACTTTATGGCAAGCTCATGCTATCATTCAACATTATGGTTCCAGGACTTCATCTGGATCCATGACTACCACTTGGTCCTCGTCGGCCTTGTAATCCAGTCGCTGGACCCGGAGTTGGAAGTGGGATTCTTCCTGCACATTCCATTCCAGCCCCCAGAAGACTTCTTCACTAAGTTCTCCCTGTGTGGCATACCCCTATTGAGGGGCATCATTAAATTCACCAAGGTACACTCAGCTAATTCTTTTCTCAGTTAAACGAGCAAATGTCTTAAGTGAAAGGATATGTGTATTTAGAAAGGTTATGTGTGTACTAGCAAGTTAAGTGTAGACTAGCAATATTTTACATATGGTGGGAGTTGAACTTAAAACTGTGAGTAACTGTAGCATGTCAGCTCGACTAAGGCTTGACTAAGGCCTATGATCCGAACGAAACGGTTCTTTGAGGTCGAATGAGTCCAGTGAGGTTAACTAATCTCTGCGAGTTTGAATGCACTGATTACCCTTTGTGCTAGGAACCTGAAAAATAGTCTTAAAAAGGTTATGATGGCAATCCTTCTGTTCGCTCGTCATACAAAATGATAGTCTTGTGTGAAAGTAATTGAATTGAAAGAGCATTCAGATATATATATATAGATATGTACATAGCTTCTCAACCAATCTAATTGTGAGGAAAGTTAAGGTTGGGTTCCAAACTGACCGAGACAGGAGACGTTTTGTCGCTGAAGTCATCAAGAATGTCAAAGGAGCTAAAGTCAGTCTAGTCGTGAAGAATGTCAAGAGGCTAAAGTCAGTCTAGTCGTGAAGAATGTCAAGGGGTTAAAGTCAGTCTAGTCATGAAGAATGTCAAGGGATCTAAAGTCAGTCTAGTCATGAAGAATGTCAAGGGAGCTAAAGTCAGTCTAGTCATGAAAAATGTCAAGGGAGCTAAAGTCAGTCTAGTCATGAAGAATGTCAAGGGAGCTAAAGTCAGTCTATTCATGAAGAATGTCAAGGGAGCTAAAGTCAGTCTAGTCATGAAGAATGTCAAGGGAGCTAAAGTCAGTATAGTCATGAAGAATGTCAAGGGAGCTAAAGTCAGTCTAGTCATGGAGAATGTCAAGGGAGCTAAAGTCAGTCTAGTCATGAAGAATGTCAAGGGAGCTAAAGTCAGTCTATTCATTACGTTCATGTAGGACTTTTGATTCCCGCGAAGTTTCGCAAAACTCTTGAAGTGAAGTCACAAAAAAAATTTTTTTGCTTTTACTTTCCTCAGTTTTTGTGTCATTGCCTATTGGCTTATAGAGTATTATATGTATGTACAAAGGACAATATGATTCTCCAGTTGATATTTATTCATTGAACGTGATTCTCCAGGTAACATTTGATGAAGATCGTCATTTTTGTTCAAAAAATTTCTATTAAAAGTTACAATTCGATCAAAAAGCTGTCATTCTCCAGGTGACATTCGATCCAAAACTTGACATACACACAGTCAGTCTGGAGGGTTCGACTTGCTCTCTTGGTGTCTTTCCTGTGTCCATCCGAAATGATGACTTCCTGCAATTCGTCGATCGACCGGAAACTCTAAAACTCTCCAGAGACATACGGAAGAAGGTTTCACTTTTTCTTAACGAAAAAAATGTTATGAAAAAATTACCTGTATAGGAAAAAGTGATATTTGTCAAATTGAAAATTCGATTCATGATTATTTTAATACCCCATCGAAATCATCGACTGCGATGGTGCTTATTGAAAGGCTGAAAATTCAATAAAACGCTGCCATCAAATATTTTTGGCCTTCTTTTCCTTTGCATAAAGTGTTCTTCTAATCACCAGTTTTGGAATATGATAATATAATAATTAACCCTGAGCCGAATGATAAGTAAATAAATTGTTAGCATTAGGCTCTGACCGCAGGTCATGGGAGAGACATGAGGGGAAGGGAAGAGTCCTGGGAGAGACATGAGGGGAAGGGAAGAATCCTGCTGATGACCACAAACGTATGCTTAAGGTGTTGGGGGAGCAACCGGACAACGCGGCGCGTCTCTTTTTTTCCGTCGAAAGGTTCGACTACACGAAAGGAATTCGCGAAAAACTCTTTGCTTACCGAAGGTACCTGGAAAAGTATCCCGAGCGACAGGGCAAGGACGTCTTTTATCAGGTGAAAAAACCATCTCGGGGTTTCCTTTCGAGATCTTACTGACTTAAAACTGAGCGGAATTCTTGAAATTCATTTTCATCAATATGGAAGACGAGATAAAACCCTACGGTAAAACTTTAAATGAAAAAAGTTTTTGCCTCAGGGATATTGTGAATAACGGATGATGTTTTGAAGAAAATCGAGACGTCTGAGTCTTTTCTATTACATAAACTCAGACCGCATAATCAACTCTGGGATTAAGAAGATCAAGAAAATCTCAAACTACTTCACGATGCGCGTTAAACGCGTTACACACGATGTTAATCTTTTCCACTATAGTGTTCTATAACATGTATATGTATGTTGTCGTGTGATGCCTGCAAACTGAACTGAAACATTGCCTTACTTTTTGACGTCTCTTACTTGTTTTGTACAGAATTAAACTAAATCTTCGACAAATATCACCTACCCTCATCATTAGGAAAACAGCTCATCATCCGTAATGCTTTGAATGAATCAACAGATCGCAGTGACGAACCGGCGTTCAGTGGACACGTACCGAGTGTACCAGGACGAGTGCATTGCCATTGTGGACCAGATCAACGCTACATTCTCGACTCCCGATTGGAAGCCGATTGTCTTCGAGACTGATGGTAACTAGAGACCAATCATTCATCACAAAAGCTCGAAGCATCAGATGTCATTCATGAGTTCAATCAGTTCTGAGATGGCCGTTTATGAGAAGTCTTGGTGCAGTCCTTAAATGACATCAATCCTTTTGATTAATAGTTTTCGCAATAATTGAGCCTTAAAAAACTTGACGCGAATCTTTAGCTTAGTTTTCTTTAGAGTCTGTTTGGTTTGGTGCGCCTATGTGCATACTAATATACATATATATATGTATGTATATTAGTCTGAAATCCCTCCAAATAACCGCTTTCTTGTTTGCATATAAATAACCATAACCTTGAAAATATCCTGAACGACTTCAAAGAATTTTTTTTAGGGTTTTAGGATTGCTCACAAAATTTTTGACTTTCAGTTTTCGGTTTTTCATCTTATGGTTGAAAAAAAAAAGCTTTCCAAAAATGCATTTTTGGGAATAAATTTTTATCTTTAATTGAGCTCCCACAAACTCGGAATTAAGTTGCACGTATAATTGAAACTTTGGCTTGTCATTTGAAAAAAATCGTAAAACAGAGTTTTAACGCTAGATAATTTCTGAGTACTATCGGTAGTAACATTTCAAAAGAAAAAACTACTTGATCTGAACATTAACAGTAAACTTATTTAAGGCCTTCCACGTGACCAACTGGTTGCTGCCTATTGTGCGATGGACATAGGAGTTGTGACCCCCCGAAAGGATGGCATGAATTTGGTAAGGCTGTATCACAGATCACACTTTTCAATAAAAATTAACTTTATTGATCGAAAATTCAACTTGTTTTTCTCTGTTGTTGATTAAATCTGGGACTTTATTAACTGATACAGAAATATGTATCGAGTGTAGGGTTATTAGAAGACAAAATATATGGAATGCGTTCACACGAAAAGAGAGTCATTCGCTTTAATGACATACAAACTCTTATTTGTTGTCGTCTTCAGGTGGCGAAAGAGATGCTGATTGTAAATCCAAAAGCTGGTCTCATTCTCTCCACGGGCGCTGGTTCCGAGATTCAGTTCTACAGCGCCGGGCTGTACGGGGAGAGCGGGCGCAGCAATTACACGCGAGTCGATGATCTTTTCGATGTTGAGGTTTGATTCTTTTTGAAATTAGTCTTATAATCGAAGGACTTGCTGCACTGAAGTTGAAAAAGGTTGGGGAGGGATCGACCATAACTTGACATGTGAGAATGATGCGAGATGATTCGATGTTCTAGAGAGTTCTAAGATGATTCGATGTTCTAGAGAGTTCTAAGATGATTCGATGTTCTAGAGAGTTCTAAGATGATTCGATGTTCTAGAGAGTTCTAAGATGATTCGATGTTCTAGAGAGTTCTAAGATGATTCGATGTTCTAGAGAGTTCTAAGATGATTCGATTTTCTAGAGAGTTCTAAGATGATTCGATGTTCTAGAGAGTTCTAAGATGATTCGATGTTCTAGAGAGTTCTAAGATGATTCGATGTTCTAGAGAGGTCTAAGATGATTCGATGTTCTAGAGAGTTCTAAGATGATTCGATGTTCTAGAGAGTTCTAAGATGATTCGATGTTCTAGAGAGTTCTAAGATGATTCGATGTTCTAGAGAGTTCTAAGATGATTCGATGTTCTAGAGAGTTCTAAGATGATTCGATGTTCTAGAGAGTTCTAAGATGATTCGATGTTCTAGAGAGTTCTAAGATGATTCGATGTTCTAGAGAGTTCTAAGATGATTCGATGTTCTAGAGAGTTCTAAGATGATTCAATCCTAAGGCTTCTAACGTTGTTCGATTCTTCCGAGTTTTAGTTTGTTTTCTTCTTTGTAAATAAAACATGTGGTTTTATGTTATTTATTTTGTATCCGAATCAATTAACGTTTGCGAAGAATTTGTCTTCAGAGCTATGCGGACGCCTTCCACGAAGCAGTTCTTGTGGAAAAAGATGAGAGAGCAAGGAGAAGTTTAATCATGCACGCCTTCCTTCTGAAACATGACATCGAGCGATGGAGCACGGCCTTCTTGGATCCCCGGTGGACCCATCATGTCATACAGAAAATGGAGGTCAGCCAACAGTAAATGCTCTTAAACACAGTTCAAATGCAAGGACGCTTGGTTAAGATGTCTCCTCGGTGAATTTGTGGTAACCCGCTCGCCCTCTCGCTAAAGGTAAGAGAAAAGGTTGGGTTCGGTCCCGCCCCATTTTCTAGGTTTTTTCTGTTAGGGATCATCTGAATGAGCGTTTAAAAGAGGGATCATCTGAATGAGCGTTTAAAAGAGGGATCATCTGAATGAGCGTTTAAAAGAGGGATCATCTGAATGAGCGTTTAAAAAGCAGATAATATAGAAAAAATTTAGCAGATGAGCAAAGAAACTTCACCCTTACATATGTTACAGGTACTAGTCCTAGAAGACTTTTTCTCGCTCATGATGCGAACTCGCAACATCCGACGTCAGATTGTTGAGAGGGTCCTGGAAGGAATTCCCATCTCCCATCACTTCGTCATCTCCCTTACCAACGCAAGGGTCAGTTTTTTCGTAAAACTTAGTCCTCAAATTTAGACGTTGAAGCTCCAAAGGACGAATTAAAGAGAAAATAATAACAGAGTAACTAATTAAATTGATTTTCATAACCTTTCGTGCGGTTAAAAAAGTAGGATCAACTTTAGGGATATTTAGGGATGCGAAAAACTAAAATACAGCCAGTCGGAATGAGGGATCGAAGCATTAGAGAACATTCAGAGATACTTTTTCGGGAAAACGAGGTACGAGTATGAAGACTATAAATATAAATGCAGCTGTACTGGCTAAGTTTGAACAAGGAAAGAGAAATGAAGAAATTACTATTGTACCTACTGACTTTTTCTAATCTTCCGAATCTGTCGCACTCGATCTAGAGACTTGAAAAATTAAGTAATATAAAATGTTTCCAGTTTTGTAATGGCATGTTGTGGTGATTTAGATAACTCGAAACGTGAGTGTGAAGCATTCCTTGTCATTTATGAACACCCGTTTAAAAGCTGAACTATTTTTTCTCAAAAAATATGTTATGTAGGAAGGTGGGATTGACGAGATGAAACATTAAGAAAGAAGCTTGTCATGTTGGGGTGATACAATAAGTACTCAGAGCAAGAAATAGAAACAGTGTGAAGACACTCATGCTTAAAGTACTGAAAAAAACACAGAAATGTTTCTTTTTTCCTGCCGGTACTTCTCCAGGACTGCTCCAGGACTGCTCCAGGACTTACGTTGTTTGTTTTTTTTAAAAGCACTCCAGAGCTTTACCAAATTCTGTTGTGTTCCAGGACTCTCTTCTTTCTTCTTGCGTGGAGCAGCGGCAGCTAGAGCTGAAAACCTCCTTAGGCAACGACTACTCTTCGCGGATCGACGTGAGTGACGAGCTGCGCGAGCTGGAGAGAGACCTCTCCTTCCTCAAGTACGTTCAGAGCGACGACCCGGACAACATCGAGCAGTTCGTCGAAGTTTGTCCCTTCGCTTCTTCAAACTATTATAGTAACATAAATCAGGCCATTGAGTGTCAGTGAGTGTTTGAGCCCCCGGTACTGACATTTATCTATCCCGAAACATCCTCACTGTGATGTCTGATACTTTTCTAACATTGGTGTTTCCAAGAAGAAAAAAAGACTTTTTCAAATAGATTTAAGAAATATTCCGCCTCTAATCTCAACATGACCGATTTTTCCATTCTACTTCTTCTGGTCTTTTCTCAAACAACTGGCTTTTTGAAATGAAGCAGAAAAACCGTCGTATTTTGGCGCAGTAAAAGACGAAGCTTTTTCATTTCACTTTCAAAACTTTCTTTGATAATAAAAAATGAAGCCTGCACATTTTCAAGCATCCTAATTTTCTCCGTTTTGCAGTATCCCTTCGTGGTGTAAATAATTTTTTTTCAAGTAGGACTGGTGAGAAAAAAGATACACACATAAACAAAACATTTTTCATCTTAGAAAACATTGGGTATGTACTTATTGTGAAATTAAATTATTTAAGATTAATAAAAACATTGGATATGTACTTTGAGCCATCAAGAAGAATTGCAATCATCATAAAAAGTATAACTTCCAAAAAAGAAAACACCGTTTTTACTGGTTACCTTATTGAAATATACATCTCATGAGGACTCCTTCTGTTTTTATGAAAAGCCACTTCCTTTCACTTTTCACTTTCTCTCTTCAAAAACTCATTTTGGAGCTTCTTCAAAAAATTCAAATATTCTATACGAGTCGAAGAAAGAGTTAATCAATTCAAAAAAATGTAAGCATAGCAGAGCTACCTTCAATGGAAATATGGTCTCCCATGGCAACCTTTCGCTTTGCACTTCTCTTCTTTTCTTTTTGTGTTTATTACTTTTCTGTCTACTCTGTATCTTTTAAAGGTATCTTTCTCTTTTGCCTCTGCCCTCTCTCCCTCGCTCACTTGAACCTCTCTTTTCTTCACCCTTCGTTCGATTCACCCCCGGCTAACGCAACTGGATCCATCAATGGGACTCCTCGACCTGATCAAGTCCTTCAAGTCTCCCCAAGAGAAAGAAATTCGAATTCTGCTGCTTGGCCTCGACAATGCCGGCAAGACGACCCTGCTGCGTCATCTTAGCAGCGAGGACACATCCACAGTCACTCCAACCAAGGGATTCAACGTGAAGAGCGTCGTCTCGCAGGGTATCTCCCTGAATGTCTGGGATATTGGAGGCCAACGAGCCATTCGTCCTTACTGGGCCAACTACTACGCCGGCACTCACGCGCTCATATATGTCGTCGACTCGTCGGATTTGAAGCGACTCGATGAGACCAACATGGAGTTGTTTGATCTACTTGATGAGCCCAAGCTGGCCGGAGTGCCGGTCTTGGTGCTGGCCAATAAGCAGGACTTGGAGTTGTCCGCATCGGCCACGGAGGTTTCCAGTGCCCTTGGGTTGACCAGGATCAGAGATAGAGCGTGGCAGATTCAGCCCTGCGTGGCGATAAACGGTGAAGGAGTGTCCGACGGTATGAAGTGGTTATCGAGCAATCTCAGAGGCAAAGAAAAGACATGAAGGATACTTGCCAATTCATGACTTGGAATTAACTGACTTTTTATCAATGACTACTGCGGGTCAAGTTTTTAGAGTCATGGATGATGTTTGAGTTATCATGTTTAAAAAAAAGATTTTCTGCATTATTCGTATTGTTCACAGAAGTGTACAAAAATCAATTCGATATCTAGATGTTTCTATTGATTGGTCGTGGTGAACCTCAGGCCCGGCTCATTTCTTCCCATTTGCTCTGATTGGACCATGGGGTGAAGGATAACTTATAGACATTTATCACGAAATTAAATACCTTGTTCAGTGGTTCAAACAAAGAATTAGGTCCTGAGATTTGTTGATGATTAAATTAGGTCCTGAGATTTGTTGATGATTAAATTAGGTCCTGAGATTTGTTGATGATTAAATTAGGTCCTGAGATTTGTTGATGATTAAATTAGGTCCTGAGATTTGTTGATGATTAAATTAGGTCCTGAGATTTGTTGATGATTAAATTAGGTCCTGAGATTTGTTGATGATTAAATCAGGTCCTGAATTAGTTCTTAGGTTCTGATAATGTCCTGAGGATTAGAAAAAGACAAAGAATTAAATCCTGAGAATCTTGTTGTTCTGAGGACTACTAAAAGATTTGTGATGTTATTATAAACTCGTTAATATTATATCAATCAACTTTGTTACAATTCAGCTATTAGAGTCGCACAGGTTCCAGTAAATACTCCAGTAAGTTTCAAAACTATCAATCGCTGAACAAAAGTTCACATTTTTTTTTATTACGCTGAACTTTGTTTTAATTAGAGAAATTTCGAATCACATAAATTTTAAGGTATAAATTCTTTCAAGAAAGTTTGAAAAATTAAAAATTTGAGTGGGAACGTTTGCAAAGCTGTCACAAGCTGTTTTAGCGTTTATATTCGCTCTGATATTCCATGATATTTTCTCACAAATTCATCGAAGGAGAAAAGCGCGAAAATTGATTTGTTTCTTTCTCTTTTTTGTTTGTGCTCTTATTCATTTAGAGTTATACTATTCTAATGGATTAAATACTATCAGAACAGAATTATCTATGTAAGTTATAAACTCAGTTCTTGCTAACGGTCAGAGATAGACTTGTGAGTCCTAGGTTTTTTTGTCCTTGCGATTCTTTGTTCATTTTTTCCCTTTTTTTTGCCCCTTTTGCTTTCTTTAGTCAAGTTTTTAAAGCTTCAGCCCTCTTTTAAGATAAATGGAAATATTTTATTGCAACGCTTCGATGAATATTTTTTCTGTGTAATTCAAAGGCTTTCCATTAGAAATCTCATGTCAAATCTTTTTGTGAAAATACTCATTCCCGGTAAGCACTCGTCTGTTTTCAATGACCTTTTTTATATAGTTATGAGTTTATTGAACTATGCTTATCGATTGAACTCAAAACTTCCTTCTACAGGTTTTTCTTGCAATAAATATTTTTTGTTAGTGTTTCTCGTCCTGGAACAACTCATTTTTATAGTTTGCTTTAACAACAATGACAAGAACAATATGATAGCAGATGTCGATATACATTTTGATATAATTGAACTTTTTAATCACATATGTGGGATCAATTAATTTTATTATTCTATACAGGAATAATTATGAAAAACGAATTACATACGAATGGCATAAAAACATTTGATTAAATGTCGTATAGTTTATAGTCGTTGAGTTTAATTGGGGTAAAACAAGGCAGAGAAAGGAGGAATATAATACGAGGTTAGTTTAAAATTTAAGGTTTTGCTCTAATGTGTTACAACTCTCTCTCTCTCTCTCTCTCGCTCTCTCTCTTTTAGTTATCTATTCTTCCTCTTTCTATTGCTCACTCTCTGTAGGTTTCTCTTTCCCGTAATCCTTTTTGATCTACCTCATCATCCTTCCTTCAGAGTCTCTTCGATGCCACACCCGAGGAGGTCAGCCACAGCTTCTTCCGCAAGCAAGTTGAAGAAGCCACAGATCTACTGACCGAAGCTGATCACTTCCTCTACTTCTTCACGGACAGGGATGGAACACTCAAGAGCTATTCTTGTTCTTACGCCGCATCTATTCAGCCAGCTTACTCTGGAGTCATACAGGTAAGAATGACAGAGAGAAAAAGAGTGAAAGAGAGAGAGAAAATGAGAAAGAAGCAGAAAGAGGGAGAGAAATAGAAAAAAAGAGAAAGAGAAAAGAAAGAGTGAGAAATAATGATATAGGTAGAGAAGAAAGAAAGGGAGAGAAAGACAGAGAGAGAGAAAGAGAGACAGAGAAAATAGAGAGAGCTGAAGAGGAAAAAAGAGAAAACTTTGGATAGATAAACAGAGAGAGGGAAAAAATAAATAGAGCAAGGGAGAAAGATCAAGAGAGGGAGGAAGAGAGAAAAGGAAAGAAAGAAAGAGTAAGGAAGAGATATGAATGCTCCAATAGTTAACTTTTTAAAAAATTAACTTTTTGATTGACCAATTGTATGAAAATTCGCTAGCCAAGATAATTTGAATTGATAAATCATAGCAATTGCAATAGTCGATGATCTTATCAATTCAAATGTTTGGTGTGAGAAGCATAAATACTATAATAAAATAGTTAATGACTTTATGAAATGATAGCCACCCCCTCCTCATTGGTACACGAACTGCTTCTTTTAGTCGCAGTTCGCTCGCAGATGCGCTCAGACGTGCGCCATCGTGACAACGGCGCCGATGATGCAGATCGGAATCCTGGACGTCTCTACCATCCCCGAGGGCTATTACTACTACGGCGCCAGCGGCGGCCGAGAGTGGTATATCTCACCCAGACACAAATTCAAGGACACCTACATACCCGAAGCAGATCTAACGCTGCTGGATCAGGTTCGTAGTTATCAACAGTAGTCATCAAGTCTGAAGTCAAGTCATCGCGATTGTTTCGTGAAAGTTAGTAGTCACCACGTTTGAAAACTTCCAGTGACCTTAATATGAGTTTCTCGGTTATACCGCTTAACAATAGTTATCAATTCGGAAGTCAAGTTATCACGTTTGACTCAACGCGTTTTGTAGTAATCGCGTTCGAAAGTTTATAGCGATTATGTTTTAAATTAATGATTCATCACACTCTATCTGTGGTCAAAATTTACTAAGGTTTCTAAAGCAATTTCAGACTCTATGAGTTTCCATTTACAGACAAACTAAGCCGAATTACCGAATGAGTCACTTGAGCTCGTATTTACATACAAATGTGCATGAAAATTTTGTGTCTCACGTTTTTTTGTTGTTGTTGCTGAAATGAAATAAAAATTCACATGCTTGTTTAGAAAAGAAGTATCAATCTGTTAAAAAAAACTATTTTTTTCTTTCTCTTTTTTTGCTCTGATACTAAACTCAATTTTTGAGGTGTTCCAAAACATGACAACCCTGCTAGAAGAACCAACCTGGAATGGTTTCCACTGGGTCGGCTCTGGGCTCCAGAAGCACTACGGTCACGTCACACTCGCTTACCAAGACGTCAACAATTCAGGTGACTCGATTGCTAGGTAAGGTAAGAAAAAATTTGGAAGGCTTAATATCGGGTCTCGAATTGGTTATAGAGCTCTCTTTGATGACATATTATGAATCTCAAATCTAATGAATCAAAATGTATCTTGTGAATTTAATGACTCAACTTTGATGGCTGTTTTTCAAAACAAACTAGACGAGTCAAACTACTTCTTAATTTTGAAAATGATAAGATGAAGTCTATCTCTATAAAACACAAGTAGCTACATATGTAGTAAGGCCCGTGAAGGCTCGCAAGCTTCAAAGCTGAAAAAGACTAATCTTAACTCTTATGTAAGAACTTACAATCAAGACCAGTTCTGATTCTGTCCTTTGTCTACTGAGTGCAGAGCTCAAAGAACAAAACGAAAAAGTGTCCCTTCACCACTCAAAAAAAGAATATCCTTTTTAGTACCCCAAGAGAAGGGAGAACTCCTCAAGCAGAGAGTCAGAGAGATTGTCGCCGATTTGGATCCTCAAGAGAGTACACTGGCCATTGTTTATGCCACCAGAGACATCAAATGTGTTCTCAAGGTATTCGTAGCTCACATTTTTTTAAATGATGCTCAAAAAACAAGGCTCTGGTAATCCTCCCAACTAGTAAACCGATTATTCTCGCTTCGTTCATATCGGGAAGTATCGATCCTTTATGGTTAGGTCATAGTGCTGCTGTGCGCTGAGCATTGCTCGAAGGTTTTCAACTTGTCGGTAGTGTTTGCACGATTCTGAGCCATTTATCGGAGTTCATCAAGGTTCCGCGCTTTCCCCTCTGCTCTTCATACTGATAATGGACACGATCACGAGAGATCTACAAACAAGTCCCCCGAGAACTCTACTGTATGTTGACGACGTTGTGTTATGTTCCAACACATCAGAGGACTTAGAGAGACAGCTAGGAGAGTGGAACGAACGCTTCAATAACTACGGTCTACGACTAAACCTCCAAAAGACCGAGTACTTGGAATTGGGAAAGAGTACCTCGAATACCATCAAAGTCAAGAACATCGAACTCCGGGAAGTGAATGGCTTCAAGTACCTCGGATCCTACATCACCTCAGACCTAGACCCCAAGGCTACAGTTGATGCGAGAGTCAATGCTGCCTGGCTCAAATGGAGAGAATCAACCAGTGTACTATGCGACAAGCGAATGCCTGACAGACTGAAAAGTAAAATTTACCGATCATTTGTCAGGCCAGTCGCGTTGTACGGCCTCGAATGTGCTCCATGCACAGCAAAGACTCTACAGATGCTGCATGTTATGGAGATGAGAATGCTGGGATGGAGCCTCGGACTCACTCGTCTAGACAAGGTGCGGAATGAAACCATCCGAGAACGTCTGTGCATCACCTTTATATCTAAAAAGCTCTGAGAGTCAAGGCTGAGATGGTACAGGAACGTGATGAGATCAAATCTACATTCCGTTTCTCAATCGTCCTGGAATCTCGAAGTAAAGGGCAAAAGTCCCAGAGGCAGGCCCAAAACTAGGTGGCGAGACTGCATCGAAGTAGACAAGAAGACGACCGGGCTGAAGACTGAAGACGCAGCTGATCGGGTGAAATGGCGTGGTGCAGTCTACAAAGCGGACCCTGCTCGGAGGCAGGATAAACGCTAGGAAGAAGAAGAAGATATCACTGTTGGGATGCACATTAGCAGTGGCCGAGAGAGCAAGCATCGAATGGTTCTACCAGGTCAAAATGTATTCATATTTGGGTGAAATAACTATCCTGCCCTGAGAAAAAAACAACCACAGGGACGATTATTATATATTATATGTATATACAACGTACTGCAAATTTACTCCATGTTAGATGTTTAGTGGTACTTGTTTTGAAAAAAAACAAGTAATTTAGAGGGTTTTTGTCCTTTATTCTTCCACAATTCTATGCAGATAAAACAATTTATGATGGGAAGAATAATTTTTTGTTCATCTGAAAGTTTCCGACAGCACTGAACAACTGGGGAAGTCATAGGTTTACGAAATGAACTTTTTAGTTTTAAAAAATGAAAGTCATATTTCTATCTTTTCCAGAACAGCTCAGGAGCCTTGTTTGACAAGGGCCACGGCATCCGTCTGCTCTGCGAAAACGCCAAATGCAGCTTGAAGGTTACTATTTTATAGGTTTTTTTTAATGATCTCAGACCAAAAATTTCTATCTAATACCTTTAGACGAGTATTCGCTAGCGATTTACTATAGAAAACTTTATTAAGTCATTTGAGGGTTACTAAATAAGTTTTTCATTTCTCTTTTAGCGGGTAAACATTCCTTCAAATAAACAATCACTTTGAAAATAGATTGAGCTCAGGTGTTTGTGAATTTCCATATGATATATATAGTTTCTTACAGTTTTGAGTATGTACTATTTGTTTCTTCCAGGATGGCAACATTCTGGTGTGCGGTGATTCGGAGACTGATCTACCAATGCTGGAAGAGTGCCTCAAGCAAAATCCAAAGGGCATCTACACTATTTGGGTCACGCGAAACGAGCATCTACAGAAACAGGTTTGAGTCATGATGAATTTAGACTTTTTAAACGTATAAAAAGTCATGCAGACTATGCGAACCTGTAAATTGTTCACTAGTAATTTAGAGGTAGTCCAAAAAACATACTCGTTGAAAAAATTCAGCCGCGACATTAATCTCTAAACGATGAGAACATCGGCGCGATGATTATGAGCGCTCACATGACTTTGAGGTCTAAGATAAGAGCTTCCTGGGTACGAGCTCGGCTGATTTTTAAAAAAAGATTATTTCAACCACGCGCTTGAAGAATCTGAATTTATCTGCCGCGATATTAATCTCTAAACGATGAGTTCTTCGCGCCGATGATCTCATCGTTTAGAGATTAATGTCGCGGCAGATTTATGAAAGATTCAAAGATCTGTGAAAATACAAAAACTTTGAAAGGATGATAATTAAAGGGTCGCAAACCAGCAAAAAAATTATTCTAAACGTTTATTTAATCTTAAAATCTCCATTCTTAGAATGTGTTCCAAGTATTGAATACGGGGTTCGGAGAAATACATCGGGCCAAACCTGAACCTGATTGCTAAAACTTTACCAGTTTTTTTCTAACGTCTGGGCTATGTGCGCTGACTGGTACTAAGTGGTCCTAAGCTTGAGAAAAAAGTCTTTCATATGAGTGAAGATGACGCAACTTTAGGTGCGAGACATGTGCTCTTCCTATGAGAACAACAACGTCGTCTTTGTGGGATGGCCAGAAGTTATTCTGGGTGCCATGGCTCAAGCGACCATCAGAGAGACTTGTCGGCCTCGTCAGTATACGTGAGACTGTTCCTCGCAAGACTCGTCTGCCTCGCTAAGCCCAGTACAACCCATTTACGTTTAGGCTCGAGTAGTTTTTGAGCTAACTCGTCGAAAAGTCCTTAGATCAAATCACACGATTTTTCTAAATAGTGAATCAAGGAGTTTAACTATTTCTTAGATAACTGTTCATAGAATTTGTTAGATTTGTAAGATGTGAATAAATACATATAGAAAACTGCGAAATATCTCGAAAAATTATGCTTGGTCAACAGCAACTTTTACTAATTTCCCTTTCAAAGTCGATTAAGTTTGATAGTAACTTTTACTAATTTCCCTTTCAAAGTCGATTAAGTTTGATAGTAACTTTTACTAATTTCCCTTTCAAAGTCGATTAAGTTTGATAGTAACTTTTACTAATTTCCCTTTCAAAGTCGATTAAGTTTGATAGTTTCCGCAGCTTTTGTTCACTTGTAATTATTTGAGATATTCAAGATTCTGAATCAATTTTTTTAAAAGTTTCTTGTTTGCTTTTTTGTTCAGTTGAAAAAAACTATTTCTCTTAGGCCATAACAAGATGAAACTTTTTATCTAAATACATATTTCTATGCGCAAGTTTAATAGAAAACTGATGATTTCTGCAGTGTGATTCATCATTAGTTATCCGTGAATTTCTGTTTTCTGTTTGCTATTTGTTTCGTATAAAAAGAATTTTAATAAGCAAATTTCCGCTAGGAACATTTTTTTAATTTTCTCGATAAATAGCTTAAATTAACTCCTTTTTCGGCGAAATTGAAAACTCACATACTAATTTTTGGATGACAATAGTAATAATTCTTCACACTGAAAAATGTTCCGTTCAAGAGGAGATGAAGTATGAATATTTGTGAGATGTATTAGATTAACAGTAGGTTAGACAAGAAATCTTTGAAGAAAAACAGAACCAAAACAACCAGAAAGAAATGCGGACTCTTTAAATACTCAAGAAAGAAAAATGGGAAACATATTAATTTTATTTATTCATAAACTAACATAACTTCAAATCACAAAACCTTCGGTGCAAAAAAGTCAACAATAAACTTTTTTTAGTTAGGAAAAATTATTTCACTGGTCGAATTAATAGTTAAAAAAACATTTGTAGCAGCTGATATAGTAAAACCAATTATTGACTTAGATTGTCAAATAATGTTGTACGCAGATGATATGGAAATCTTTAGATCTTTCAAGAAATCAGACAATCATCAGTCCTTACAGCTCTCCATAGACTTTGTGAACGAATGGTCGAACACTTGGCAGCTCAGTTTAGCCCCTAAGAAATGTTCATGCTTAAGAATTGGTTACATCAGAAGCCCTCACTATCCGTACTCCCTCAATTGTATCCCAATACCTTACGTTTATAGCGTTCGCAACCTCGGTTTCTTAATTGATCCAAAGCTATCTTTTAGCGAGCATTGTTCTTCTATAGCTAAAAAAAGCTCTTACTAAGCTTATCTCACACTTAAAGTTTTGAAATCAAAAAACGCTGATGTTTTAACTAGAGCTTATTCTATATACATACGATCGATTCTTGAGAACTGTACACCAGTTTTCTCTTAATATCTGAAGAAAGATTTTAAGGCATTAGAAAAGGTGCAGAACTATTATACTCGCCGAGTATACAATCTCTGCTTCAATACCTCCTACAGTCACATGCCTTCTAATAAAATAAGAAACTCTAAGCTTGGACTTCAGACCTTAAGTAGTAGGAGGGAAACGAATGATTTTCATCTTTTAAACAAGCTTGTATCTGGTAGAGTAATTCTTTCTCAGAAAAGACGAAATTTTTATAATTTAAATGTTTCCACCACTCGAGGCTCAAAATTGGAAATTCAACCACTCGAGGCTCAAAATGAAATATATAACTCCTCGCACTAATTGTAGGAAGTTTAGTTTCGCTATAAGATCCGCTCGATTGTATTTATAGACGCTCGGATTCATTGTTCAGTTTCATTTGTTTTTACCCATATATTATCTAAATATTCTCTAAAACATTATGTATAATATATGTATCCACCACGTGATTATTTTCGCGTAATAAAAAGTTCAAAGTTCAAGCTTGATTAAAATTCAAAGAATATTACGAAGAATTTATAAAATGTGTAGACGTGTGAGATTAACGAAGAACCAGCTTAATCTAGTTTACGTTTTCATCAGAACATTATTATTGGGGATCCGAAGCACAATAAGGCGATTTACAGGGTGCACCAAAAGTCAAGGTGAATAGTATTTTTCCGATAAAAACTCAACGGATTGAGCGAATCAAACAAAATTTCCATCAAAGTTTATTTAAATGGTTTGGGATATAACTGCGTTTTCAAATTTCAAACAGCCCTCCTTTCTCCTTTACACAGGCGCGGAGTGAGTCGCTTGTGGAAGGCACCCACCGTGGTGGAAAGGTAAGCGACGTCAATGTTTGATTGAGGTTTTCTTAAGTTTTTTTAAAGGTAAATTTGTTAAACTGGCAAAAATAAGGTTTTGCCGGAGATAGAACAAACACAACAAAAAAAGTTTTTATCCGAAAATCAGTACTTTAGCAAATCAGCAAATAGGAATGCTTGACTTTACAACTATGCCATTGAGCATTTCATTTAGCTTTGTCGCAGAAGTTGGTGATAAGCCTTTTACGGTAAAAGAGAGACCTCAGGTTCGACCCGCACTGTCGAATGGCTTTATGTAGTAAAGTTTAATAGTTTAGTTTAATCAAGTCAGGGGTGTTTGAGCAATGCAAAAAATGAAGGGTTTGTAAATGGTGTCATCATAACTCATGACGAAAAAAATGAAGGGTTTGTAAATGGTGTCATCATAACTCATGACGAAAAAAATGAAGGGTTTGTAAATGGTGTCATCATAACTCATGACGAAACGGATGCGAATCGACAGAAGAGATCATACTCTAGAAAGATCCGCCTTTCGAACATCAGTGATCTTTTCAGACTTTTTTCATTCTCTCTCCCTTTGTAACTAAATGGCTTACCTCTAAGGTGTATATTTCAAATTCCACTGTGTATTTCGCTTTCTCTTCTTTTTCCTATTTTAATTTTCAAGTTTCTCTCCCTCTCTCAACTTCTCTTCCTCCCTCTAAACATTTGATCATCATCTCAAAATTTCAAACACATATGTATATACATACGTTCTTCGTCATTGTGTCGAAGAATTATCCAGAGAAAGTGACGAAATCATTTGATCTGATCATTCGGAACCGACTTATCCCGTAATCCCTTCCGCAATGTCATATTGTACATCCGCCTTCTCACTCTCACTTTCAAATCTTCACTTCCTTCAATAAAGCTTCAACTCCCTCTTTGAGTTTTGTTTGAAATATAAAACATTTAAAAATGGAGTTTTCATCTTCAAGTATGTTTTAAAGTGTTTGCTACAAATTGAACCATGTTATAGCTCTGAAAGGCTTTTCGATCAAAGGAGAACTTCATCAGTGGGAAAATTGCAAGGATTCGAAACAGTTTGTTAATATTTCCAAAAGTGGGCGTGGATTGCATGACCCAAATAACAAACACAAACAACCAAGAGGATGGGTTTCGGGGGTATGGAAGTTCAGTTTGGGCAACTTCTTAGTTTCCTGCTGTCTCCCCAGTCAGCTGCAGTAATCATGCGAAGAGTTCAAAGCGTATCGCTTCTGCCGTACCTTATATGCATATCTTTGGTGGTACCATACCATACAGTAACCGCAGGTTACCTCTTAATTTCAAACCTACAACTTTGTGATTTAAAGTAGTATTAGTCAATTTCACGAAATTTCACATTACTCGTTATTATAGTACACATAACCTATAGTGCGTAGTAAAAAAAAGCGCCATAACACAATTTTTTGTGAGTAGTAATATTCGATTGAGACGATAAGCAACAATGTGTTAGGGCAATAATGTTCCGTAATCATGTTCATGTTCGAGAAAAAATGAAGGGAGCAAAAAAAGTTTTCGAGAATGGAAAGATAATTTTCCTGTTTCCGTTTACGCAAAATATTTCATCCATTTTGCTTTGTCAAAAAATACTTGGAAGTTTTAAACTACTATAATTTTCATTTTTCAAAAAACCACGTGATCTGAAAACCCATCAGTAACGCTGCGGAAACAATAACTTGTAGGTTCACATCTTCACATCTTTGATAGGTTCACATCTTTGATAAAATTGTAAGAAAATAAGAAGTAGACTTAAACAAATAAACAAATTCCCCGACAATAGTTTTTTTTGTTGAGGAAAACAATGATTCCTATCTCTGAATATGCACAACAAAGTTCTTTGTATTTAAATGTTACACCGAAACGGGGAAATAAAGTTTGTTGTCAACTGTTTACCACAAAGTAAACATATGAGAACTTTTTTTTCTTGAACGAAACATTTTCAAAACAAACTATGAAAATTTAGAACGAAAACGCAATTTTTTTAAAAAATTCATTTTTCAAATTTGGGTGACCCCATTTCTTTGAATATATTTGTAGTACATTGAGTCTTCTGGGCAGGAAGTTGAGTATAGGGCGAAAAACGCGTCCTCAAACTGTTAAAGTCTCGCTGCAGATCAGCTTGTGCCATTCTGTCCTCAGATTCTAGAATAGAAGTATACACGGCAGCATTGCATGAGAGTACCCTTACATAAGGAGATAATTATGATTTCTTCATTGTCTTAATATGACGATATGAGGTAACAGGTGTAATAGAGGGACGCACTGACTCGAGACTCGAGCGACTCCGCATCAGTCCCACTGCCTTCGACTCTGTTCGTCGCTTGCATCATGTTTGGTTAGTTTATTCATCTCTCTCTCTCTTCTCTCTCTCTCTCTCTCTCTCTCTCTCTCTCTCCCTCTCTCTCTCTCTCTCTCTCTCTCTCTCTCTTCCCCTTCTATTGGCAAGGATTTAAAAGCCCATCACATCACAAATTAAAGAAGCTATCCCCGATTCTATCAAATTTTGTCTATTCGCTGATGATATAAAGTTAATGGGACGCGCTACATCTTGTAATTATATCCAAGTAGCTTTGAATCGTATAACCGATTGGTGCCTAGAGTGGAATTTGTCCCTATCCATATCTAAGTGTAATGTACTTCATCTCGGATCATCCAATTCTCGCAGCGTCTATTACATGAACAGTCAACCTCTAGTAGTTGGTAGAGTTGCCAAAGATCTTGGTGTAATCATATGTGATCGTTTCTCTTATCGTAATCATGTTGAAGACAAATGTAAAAAAGGCTCTGCTCTTGTTAACATGATATTAAAAGCCTTCAAGTCACCATGTCCGCCTCTTTTAACTTCAGCTTTTAAAATTTATGTCAGACCTGTTCTTGAATACGCTAGTGAGTTATGGAATCCCTCATCCCCCGGCTTAGTAAAATGTATTGAAAAAGTTCAGCGGTCGTTTACAAGAAGAATCCTAGCAAGATCTGGCCATTCCAGACTTCCCTATTCACAAAGAATCTCCATGTTAGGCCTAGAAACTCTTGAATATCGTCGTGCTATATATGACCTTTTATTTATTCATAAATGTGTCCACAAAAAATGTGAACTTGAAACTATGAACTTGTTTCAATTGTCTGCAGTACAAAGATTTTCTCGCCATTCTCATGAGCTCAGGCTAAAAACACCTCATAATATTAGCAAATGTTCTATTTCTACATGTGTTTCTCGCCAGCTATCAGTATGGAATTCATTACCTTTTGAGATCGTCAGTACACCTAATACTGCTAGTTTCAAAAAACAATTATTATCTCTGCCTACTGAAAAGATATTACCTAAACCTTTCGTTCATGACTAATATAATTGTCGATTTTAAGTATATCACCCTCCCCCCCCTTTTTCATCTATACCGCAACCCCTAAACACCGCCACTTAGAAGAAAGTCCATGCATTTAACTTTGTTTTTGTTTGTGTTTTTCATGATATCTCATGTGCTTGGAATAAAGAAATGAAATGAAATGAAATTTGATGGCTTTGTTAGGTTTACTTTTCAGGTACATCCACTCAGTGAAAGCTTTGTTGGTTCAATTGAGCAAGAAAGTCATCCCAGCGTTGACCGAAGGTCAGTTCTTATGTCCTTATCAGAGTATTGATTTGATTAAGAGTCACATCAACACGCTCATTAATCAATGAGCGGGTAGGGCAATGTGCTTTCCCAATTAGGAATAGGGTATTCCTGGGTTCTTAAACCCTACATTTTTAACTTTTAAAAACTCGTCTTTCAACAAAAAAACTATCTGAGAAAATATTATTGGAGCAAAACACATTTTGTTGTTGTTCTCAAGTCACAACTATTTGAGGTGAAAATAATAAGAAACTTTGATTCAATACATAAATAACTTTATGAATAAGTTTTGAAAGAGTTGCTTTTACGTTTTCAGATGACCGGCGAAACTTCTTCCTCTGCTTACACGCTATTCACGAGAAGACGGACGTCGTCAGGGCCAGTAGATGCATCCTACAAGCCAAGGACAATCTCCTGCACACCAAAGCCAAGTTTGTTCTTCTTTCTTTCCTTGCTGATCAAATTTGTGAGAAGAAGCTGAAACGGTTTCAGCAGAATTCACAGCTTTTAAAGAAAAAATGCTATTGATGAAAAAATCACCAAGGAGTTTAAGAGTAAGAGAAATAACGACAGAAGATACATAGAATGAGATATTAGCTTAGAAAATAAAGGGATAGCAGTAATAGTGAGAGCTCATAGAAGTTCAGCTAAAAGTTGAACTTTCAAATTGCAGACTTTTCAGCCCCAGCACTCGCCTTTTTTCTAAACTTAATACATGTGAATTTATTTACATACAACAAAATTAAGTCACAACGCTTGACTTTTTTCTCGACTTTTCAGGCTCGCAAAGCACCCGCTTCTAAGGACTGGAATCGGAAGCGAAGTTGAGAAGGCGTTCGTACAGGAGATGGAAGAAGAGATCGGGAGAGAGGATGAGATAGAGCGGAAGAAGCTGAGAGATCAGGAGAACCTTAGAAAAGAAAACGATGAGAAGAAGTATCGAGAGAAGAATGGAAGAAAAGAGAGGAAGCATCACACTGAGCGGAACATTAAAAAAGCCGAGAATGATCGGAAGAAGATGGCGAGGGATTCTCCGAAATGGCGAGGGATTCTCCGAAGACATATCCAGTTCTGGCAAGGATCGACCGAGGCCCATCGAGTCATTTCGGCTCCTCTGGTGATTTCAGAACTCATTGAAAAGATTGATAGAGACTTGATTGAGTAAAACCTACTCCCCAGCTCCGACATCTATCACATGTTTGAGTAATCTGAAGTCTAATCAATCAAGCTCAACTTTTTACAACGGATTACGTTATCAGTACTGTTTGAACTCGAATTAAAAACAAGTACCTGATTTTATTACAATTTAATTCAGCTTCAATGAGAAATTTACAGTGCTAACCACGCTCAAGTGAGAGTATGAAAAAGACAAAAACTCATTCATGTTCAAATATTAACTCCCCGATTCTTTAAAATTTTAATTCACGTTGACTATAGATTTGTAGTACCCGAAAAACCGGTTCTTCGTACAGATAAAAATAACTGTGAAGAGGAGGACAAAAAGAAGCGAATATCGGCTAAGTCGGAGAGGAGAGGACAGTCACCGGTCGCCTCCCAGGGTTGGTTGGGTGGGCTCTCTGGGTGTGAAGTCTGAAAGGTTCTTACATTTATACAAGTTTTTGGGCGGTCGAAGTTCGAAACGAGTATTTGAAAGACTGTATAAGTCCAAGGAAGTCTTTGTTGACGTTTGAGACTTCTCCTTGAAAATCTGTTCAGAATCAGCTCTTAGCTTTCGGTGACCTTTTCACTGAAACCAATGAGTGTTTGCTTCCTATGCCATTCCAATCACGAGTTCCAACACAAATACGTGATTGTTTGAAGCAGACGAAAATAAAGATCAAAACACGCCTACATGTTCCTACTGCACAAACCTTATCAAAGTCTCGAAATGTTCAAAAAGTCTGTTACTTAAAACTTTCAATCATAATTACCGATCTGAGTATCTTTTGTAGTAAAGTAACCTCTCTGAGAAGCCCTACTTCAATCATCCACCTTGTCATATGTTCAGGTGCGGAACCTCGCTTCGGTGCCAAGCCTGATTAGTGCGCAGAAGTCACCGATTCGAGTCCTGTCTGAAGGAGTCATCAAAATTCTTCGAGCTGACGAGGAGAGTGATCAAAACACTCCCTCCTGGTCACGCACTTACAACAGGATTCTCTCAATGAAGGTAGAATATTTCAAAATTTTTAACGAGTCAAACGCCTTTGTTTCGAGTTCCCAGCCCAAAACTAGTCTTGAAACTTTTGAGTCCTGAAACCTTATGAGGTTTGGATTGGTGAAGCCTTTAAAGCAGAGTAGAGATCTTTCAGATTTATTCAATTTAAAAGTAAGATTTTACAATCTTGCAGAACGTATTTCGGCTATCCTATGCACAAAAACTTTTAGGCGAGAATTCAGTTCAAAAGCATCTTCATGAAAAATAATCTTTAGGAATTGCGTTTAAAGTTTGCTTGAGGCCTCCAAACAAGACAAAATGCACTGCGAAAGTTCCGTTATACTTTAACCAACCCCCCTCCTTATTAACCGGTAGTTATATGTAGGATGCTGCATCAAGATATACTGGGTTGTTTCATGCTCCACACACAGAAAAATAACTGTCACTGTTAAAAACGTTTTCTGAAAAAAATGTTATAACCGCTACCCAAAAACGGTTTAAAGCGCCTTATTAAATGGTTTTATCAAAGTACTACTTTTTACCTTAATTTAGATTGATTACTCTTTTCCGAAAGCTGATTTTTCTATGAGATGATTGCTTAGGCTTGTGCAAAATTTTTTTTAGTTAATTACATTTTAGAATTTTAAAAAATACAATTCTGTGTCTGGCTCTTGTAAAATAGAGGGGGGGGGCTTTGTGGTACAAACTTTTTAATTCAGTAATCGTGCTCGGGGGCCGATGTAAACGATTACCGGGTGTGAACTTTAGTCACCAATTTTCTATGTGGTAAAATCTTGACATATTACTTTCTACACCCACTTCTCAAATTTATGTATTTTACTTTCACCCGTATCCTCCCAGAATATTTTCCGGTTGTGGAGGGCTATTGTATCACTGGGAAACTAAAGTAAAATTTAACCGGAGAAGCTGATATAGAAGTTTTCGGTTTCAAAGCTAAAAAATATTTGATCAGCTAAAATTTACAGAGGACCATAGACAAACAAAGCAATGGCCCTGGTCGTCGAGTTTATGATTTACCGATGGACGATCTTGTATTTGGAAACAAGGCTAGTTTAAATATTTTTGCTTTTTTCCAATGATTTTTTGAGCCGACAACTTTTTTCTTATAAGAATTAGAGGATTGACACTGAACAAAACACAAATTTTTTCACATTATAAAGTGATTCGTAATGATCGATGTGGTCAGATGTGAAACAAATATCGAAATATTTGTACAACTATACCTCGAGTTGAAATTTGGTAACCAGTCTTTTATTAAATTGCGAGGTTAAAAAATCTTCAGAGATCGATAAAAAATTTCTTTGTCGGTATGAAGCCGGTTCTTCTTTTGAATTGCTCTATGGATATAAAAACCGAGATGAACTTCCTTTTTACACACAATTTTACAACTTAGTTAGAACGAGAGCTCAGAAACAAAGACATTTCAGACGTTGAAGACGCGCATATGTATGTATAGTACAATATGGTTTCGGCGGTGCAAACTCGAAATGCTCCAATTCAGCCATACGATGGGTTCAACCATGCTTATAAAAAGGGATGCTGTAGAAAGAGAAACTAGCGCTTTTGGCGGTCAATCAAAAAATTAATCCAAATATACGCTTTCCTACAAAAATGTAATTTGAGTGCTGTCCAGCCTGACAAGAAGTTGATATTGCAGTCAAGAGAAGGATCGAAGAATAAGGACCTCTCAAGTTTCTGGTCGAAGGATACCGCTGGGCAAGCAGCTCCTCTCCTCAAGGCAGCTTTCTCGCTTGCCAATGCCCTCCGCAGTCACTCTCCAGGCAAACGTAATGACAGCAATGTAAAATTTCTCTCGCCCCGCTTCATTCCAGTCATGCCAGAGGAGTCGAACTCGCAGGGACTCCTTTCTCCTTCCATACTTCCCTTCTATAAAGACGCCTCCGAAGATCAGATAGCGCCCCTGCCAGATGTCCGTTTCGAAATACTTCAATTTGTTTTCTTACTAACAGTATGCAGAGCGTGCTCGCCAAAATTTACACTGTGATTTTTGAAGGCAGGTTTTACTGATATTGTAAAACCACTCTCCGTCCAGAGGACTTACATTCCAAACATTTCTGAGTGTAAAAGTCTAGCTAGAATTCCGGAAACATCTTTTACCTATGCACTACACACTTTTTGAGTTTTACATGCCCTTTAATCAGAGTTTTTCAGAAGAATCTAAGGAAACCCGAATTGAAATTTTTCAATGATTAACTATAAATTTAAGATAATGGAAGCGACAGGAATGAAGAAGAAAGACAGGGAAAGCCTTCTCGAGATGATCATGGAGGTCTCCGGAGCTCGAGGCACAGTTCAAGAAGCCCTTCAGGTTGATCCTTCTAACAATAGGGATTTTTAAAAAAGAAATCTTTGGATCTATTACACAATAACTCTCTAAAATAGGACACATGATAGACGCTCGCTTAGTGTGTTGATTATTCCATCGGCTTCCATTCTAAGAAACTGTTTTAGTTAAATATTTTACGAGCATTTTAGCAAATATATAAAGAGAGATAAAGAAAGAGAGAGAGAGAAGAAAAGAAAGCAAGAGAAAAGGGAAACTGAGAAAGAGAGGAATAATTTCTATTCGAGAAAATAAATATTAAAAACAAAACATTTAAAAATTAAAAAATTAAAAATGAACTCATAAACTAAATTATTAGATTGTATTACTCTTATAGTAGGAGTATTGATTGGAAATTTTGACTTCACATCACGGACGAAAAACGGAAATATTGGTGATCAGAAATGGCAAACATTGGAAAGGATGGTGAATCATTAATGTTATGGCAGACGCTGAAAAAGCTGAACTTGTTCGGCCTCGAGGACGAGGTTGTTGATGCAACAGAGGGACTCGTCAAGTCATTCAAGCAGCTCGAGAAGTCCTTCCACCACCGACAGAAGAGGGACATAAACAGGAATGGATTCGCTTTTCTGGAAACTCCGCAGTTGCAGAGAATCTACAGCAAGCAAGGTCACTTTCATGTCAGATGCTATCGAAGTTTTTTCTCCGCTAATCTCTGGAATTAAATTTTCTATCCTCTGCCATTCTTTGTCTGGATCGTCTTCATTTTTTCATTCTTCTTTAGCTATCTCTCTTTCTCTCTCTCTCTTATCTCTCTTATCTCTCTCTTCTCTCTCTTCTCTCTCTCTTCTCTCTCTCTATCTCTCTCTCTCTCTCTCTCTCTCTCTCTCTCTCTCTCTCTCTCTCTCTCTCTCTCTCTCTCTCTCTCTCTCTCTCTCTCTCAGAACTTCCTTATCCTTTTCTCATTCTTTTTAGTCCCTTTTTCATGAATTTCCGTCAAGACCTTTGAATTCTCGAATTCTTGAGACTCAATGGGGTCTTTTTAAGGCATAAAATCGGAGCATCACGAGGACTTGGATCTGAACGAGTACCGCCGCCTGAGCAGAAGACAGAGAGAAAAGGCGCTCTGGCTGCGAGTGGAACGAATCGCCGCCAATACATCAGAATTCGATCAACCGAGGAACAAGAGACAAGTCAGTCATTGATCTACTGTGAAACAGCAGTAGATCATGTAAGAAGACATGAATAATAACAAATGAGTAGAGAAGCAAAAAGGGAAATAACCCAATAAATCAGATATTTCTAATCGGAACTCTGACTCAATCGGTATAAAATATCAGTATAGCAGCTCTTTAGTCACAGATTCCCATGCTGGCCGGACGAAAGAGCGCTGGTTTTCTATTTAATTCTCATCTTCATTCCTTCGCTCATTAGCATAAATAAACTCGGTTTCTAGCAGGATTTTACATATTTATTAAGATTTCACCTAACACTTAATATTATCATTCCCTTATAACTCAAAATACATTTGAAGCATGAATACTATGAGTTTGATCGTGGTCAATCGTCTGATTTTTCGCAGTGAAAAGGGAAAAAAGTTTGGAAGTTTCTTGTTCAGGTGTCCGTTCTGGAGCCAGTGGTGCTCTCCCCCTACATGTTTTCCCCTGTGTACGGCCTCGTTGTTCTTGGGCCCGTCGTCCTCTCTCCTTCACTGTTCTCTCCCCTCATCCTGAACCCCGCGGTGCTCTCTCCCTTTGTCTTCTCACCCGCCGTCGGTATGCCTTTTATCCTCTCTCCCTATCTTCTCTCCCCCTACGTACTATCACCCCTCGTCATGGCCCCTTTCATCCTGAACCCCTACATCCTCTCCCCTAACGTGCTGAACCCGTATGTGTTGTCTCCCCTAATCCTTTCTCCTTACATTCTCTGCCCCGACGTTCTCTCGCCGATGTATCTAGGTGGGGCCATTCTCTCACCCTCAGTCGCCTCCCCGAGTATCTTGTCGAAGAGCAGTCTAATGGCTAGCGTTCTTTCTCCTTCCTTCCTCTCTTGATCTAAGCTTCGATCTTTATTTTATTCACCTTCAGCGTTTAACAGCAGCGAAAATTTAGAATTGTGACCGGTTCATCGATAGCCATCTCCTTGGTATTAACTCGGGCGAAAATTGTAAAAGGGCACGAAATTCTTCCATAGATTCTTTTTTCAGTAAGAGTTAGGCCTATGATAGAAAAAGTGCCTCGGAAGCTGACTGGTTATATTCATAAAGGAGAAGATAGTTAAACGAGAAGAAAATTCGACAAATATATAAAAAAGCTAATGATCTCACGAAATTCTGATTTTTTAGTGTGCTGTTTTAACAGTTTCATCTATGTTCTAGTTGTTTTCTTCGGCTCATTATTTCAAAGGTGACTTGATACTCCCCGAAAAACCTTAAAATTTACCATTCGAGATATTTTTCTTTTTTCATTCGAGATGTAAACAAACCATGTTTTTCTGCAGTCCACAATTCAGTTTATGTGAGACATCCGTTTATAGGCAAGGTAAAAAGAGTAATTGAGTTTATGAGTGGAGTTTTGATTTTCAAATAAGACTGGTTTCTTTACTCGGGTTGTCATATGTTGTTTTTGTACTTAATGTTAAATTATATATTTAATATTAATTTTTATCATTATCATATTTAATTATATATCGATATTAAATAATTTCGAAAACAATATCAGTTTGTCAAACAATAACGCTTTACCTATTTTTTTGGACCGTTCACTCTATAACTGTAATTTCAATATGTGAATTTTTGGCGTTGCTTTACTGCTTGGTGATAACTTTGGATAAAATAAACAATTACCCATTGGAATGTGTTTCGAAAACCACTCGGACGTAGTGTTTTATAAAGTCGGTTATTTTGCTACAAGCGAGTTTTTTTTTAAACAAACGACTGTAAAAATGCTTTTTGAAAGCAAGTCAATGATCATGATGATCAAAAAATGAGATTGGAAGAGATGGGAGAACTGAAAGCATTCAGTATTTCGAGTAAAATTGAGATAATTTGAACAGCTTTGATGAACAAAAAAGTTATTTTTTCATTTTCTACTGATAAAAGTGTTATGGAGCTCTGCTAAACGCTATTCTTCAAAAAAACAACAAAAAAAGTATTTTCTTGTGTGACGTTGTCTGAGACACAAAAACATTAAGCGTTTATTTGTCTCAGCAAGATTTGCCGTGTCATGCGAATAAATTACGGTATTTTCCAGAGCTTTTTTGTGTTCCAAAAAAAGTCAAAGTAAACTATTCAAAAAGGTTAAACAAATTTCGTAAGCCATTTGCATAACCAGGCTATTTTTTGAGACAAATGAGTTTCGAGACATTTTTTTCTCAGACAGTTTTACACAACAATTTCTTATACTATAGCTAACACTCCATTGTTTTTTTTTCGAGTCTTTCATAATCGCTTATAATCGCTAAAAGGTAGACGTGTTTGTCAAAATTGGTAGACGTTGCACGAAATTAGGCTGACGTCGCACGAAATTATTCTGACTTCGCACGAAATTAGGCTGACGTCGCACGAAATTATTCTGACTTCGCACGAAATTAGGCTGACGTAATTGTCAATTTAGGAAGACGTGTTTGTTTATTTAGGTAAACGTTACATTGAAATATGTAGACGTTTATTATTTCCCCCTTTCCTCTTTAATTGTAGCATCCCCATGCTGTATGAATAAATGTCAATGCAATAAATTGCAGTGAATAAATAAATTAAACAAGTTTTTTTTATATAAAAACGGCATGAAGGAAATAATACAAAAAAGTGATTAGTATGCTAAACTTAAATCCTCTCATCGACAAATTAAGACTCTTGAGAATTTGATAGTTGTATATATGTATGTATACATTGTACATAAATATGCTCATCCAAGCTAACCGCAATACGTAATTTGCCCGCTGAGAGGAAAGCTCGTCGGTGAATCACAATAAATTTCAGCCCTATAAAGTTTTGGGAACGGCATGTGAACTTTTAAAAAAAATAAAATCTTGGTCTTATTTTTAAATCTTATTATTTTTCTTAATAGTCATTCTTCAATGAGAGTCATTTATGGATACAATTCAACACTATTTCATCTCCTATTCAAAATGTATTTTACGTGAGTTTTTGTCACAATAAGGAAGTAATTTTTCTGATAAACTCGTTAAATTCTCATTAAAATGGTTTAAAAGATTGTAAACGACTGAACTGAGAATAGAATGAAGCAGAGACTAACTTTTTTGAGTTCTTTATAGAAAACTATAACTTCTGCGACCTCTATCTTGGTGATAGCTTTATTCTTCTGCATATATGAGCGCTTGTGGATAGCTTTATTCTTCTGCATATTCTGCACATCTTTTGAGATCATCTCAATGAAGACAATAAATTTGTTCATTTGCATAGTTTAACGTTTTTCATAACGATTTTGAAGTGTTTTTTGGTTCTCTCCCCGCCCCTTTCTAGTGAATGCTGTGGGGAGGGCCCTTTCTCATTTCATTCGAAGGTTCCTGCATTTGCTCATTCAACCCGCGGAGGTTTTGATGATTGTCTGACTTGGACTATTAATCCTTTGTTTTGTCGTTCTCTTTGGTGACATTAACTGGACAAAACTTTTCATTTCTTCAGAGCAATGTCACATTCTCCATGAGTGACAGACTGACAAGGTATAATTTCTTGTTTAATCTCTCTTTCTATCTCTTATCTTTTTTTTCGCTCTCTCTTTTTTACTCTTTCTTATTGTCTATTCATCTCACTATGTTTCATTCTCCTCTATAAAACTGTTAGACAGAAAAGATTTTTAAATCCTCATTAACAAACAGTTCTTTTCTAATTTAATTTTTTTGATGAAGCTTTTTTTACTTGTAGAAATGGCATTCTTTGGTGGCTAATGATTGTACAAAAAAGCTTTAGGGAACAATTGGCTAACGATGGTAAAAAAGTTTTGCGGGAAATAATACTTCTGGTGCTGAAAAATGAGTCTCATCAATAGTTTTAAAAAATTTCGCTACATTTTTTGGAATTTAAGATCTTCCTATATTTAAGATATGAGAAAGAGTCTTAAATACCTACATGCTTGGATTAAAGAATGAATGAATGAATGTTTTTAGACGACGACATCATGAGGGAGAATGAGAAAAAAGAAAAATGAATTCTTGGTAATTTGTAAGAACTGAAAAAACAGAAAAAGTAAGAGAGAGACAGGAAAGGTTCCCCCAAAATAGGAAAAAATTGGGCAAGGGAGAGAGAGAGAGAGAGAGAGAGAGAGATAGAGAGAGAGAGAGAGAGAGAGAGAGAGAAGGAAAGGCAAGAGAGAGAGAGAAAGTGAGAGAGAGTGAGAGAGAGAGTGAGAGAAAGAGTGAGAGAGAGTGAGAGAGAGAGGAATGAAACATAGAGTAAGAGAGAAACGGAAGAATATTCGTAAAGGAATATGATGAGATTAAGACGAAGATGGTTATAAGGCTGGGAGAGGACGCAGATTTACCGCATTTTCTCTCTCTTCTCACCTCGTATTTATCTTTTTCTCTCTTCTCCTTTTGTGCCCGGTATTCTGTTCTCTTTCTCTCTCTCTTTCTCTCTTCTCTCTCTTTTCTCTCTCTCTCTCTTTTTTCTCTCTCTTTTCTCTCTCTGTCTTTTCTCTTTCTCTCTCTTCTATCTCTTCTCTCTCTCTCTCTCTCTCTCTCTCATTCTCTCTCTTCTTTCTCTTTTATCTCGCCTTTCTCTCTCTTTTCTCTCTCTCTTCTATCTCTTTTCTCTCTCTCTCTTCTCTCTGCTCTCTCTTCTATCTTTTTTTATATCTCTCTTCCCTCTCTTCTCTCTCTTCTATCTGTTTTCTCTCTCTCTTCTCTTTTACACTCTATCGAATGTTTCTAGTTAATTTTTTGCTGTCTTTCTCTTCGTAAATAACGTTTCTTTTCGCTTTGATGAAGCAGATAATTTTGTCCAATCTCGAACTTGATAAGCAATGTGAGGGCACCCGTTCGGCTCAACAAGTATCTGCCCCGGTCTCGCTTGACTTCCCTTAACCCCTCCTTTCTCTTTTCAGTCTCTCTCTCCATTCTCTCTCTATCTCTCGCGCGCTCTCCCTCTTCATTCTCTCTCTCTCCCTCTCTCTCTATTTATCTATCTATCTCTCTCTTCACTCTCTCTCAATTCTCTCTATGTCTCTCTTTCTCTCTCTCTGTCCCTTTCCTTCTCTCCTTCTCTTTTTTTTCTCTCTTACTACACCCTCCCCTTCTCTAAACATGCCAAACAACGTCATCCTGTTCGTTTCCTCATTTCTTTGTTTCACCTCTCTCCTTTTTCTCCAGCTATCATCATCATCTTATAAGTATGCTCTATTCACTTACCCTAAGGAAAGGCACTTTCTCTTCATGATTTCATTTTCTTTTCAAAAACATTTGATCCCCCATTCTGTCAATGTTTGCTCTCTGCAAATTAACTTTCAATAATCACGAGGAACGAATGATCATTGTAAAGTGATTACAATCGGGCATAGTTCTCAGAAGCTAATCAACGCAGAAAATTTCCTTTTCGTCCGTTCCATTTTTAATGTATTCAATGCGTTGCTTGATAGTTCCCTCTTTCTATCTCTTCTGTTTTGTTCGCGTTCTTACTGTACATGTAATTACTTTTGGAAGCACTGCGTCATCGGTTCAGAAGCTGTTGATTCCTGAAAATTTTATGAATAATATTTCAGTGTTCAGGATGAGAAGAGGAATCAAGCTTCTTCTGTTGACTTTCACTTGTATTGGGCTCACACAAGCTCAAAGAGATAGGGTAACACATTTTTGAGCTTTCGTGAATTTTCATCTCTGTTGAGGTACCAAATAAAAAATTTTAGATTTTTTTCTGAAGTAAAACTAGTATATCTAGGTTTCGATGGTTTTATTTTCCCCTCACCCAATCATCGTTCAATCGACGCTGAACCGTGCTTAAATTTTTTCGTTCATTTGGGAAACTTGTGCTTGGCTGAGGACCTTCTCATAATGTACTGTTTAGAGCAAGCTCTTTTTTTTTAAATTTTGAAGATAAGAAGCTTACGAGCCCTGAAAAAGACCTTTATTTGAGACCATAAGAAACTGTACCTGCGTGAAAACAGTTGAGCATGCGCAAGTGAAAGTCTGTTTGCGTGTTTTAGAGTAAAACTAAAACTGCTCAGAATATGAGTTCATGATCATAAGAAAAGTAATAAAATTATTTGGTGAGGTAACAGACGCGGTCGAGTTAGATCCCAACCCAAAGACCAGTTTTTCCATGCAATCAAAATGTGTATACTTGTTTTCAAAGAATAAAAAACAACAAGTTTTTGAGTACCTTGAGATCAAAGATAAAGTTCTGTTTTAGACAGCGTGCTTCAACTACATAGACTGCCTGGAGCAGGCTCAACTGCAGTTCAAGAGCTGCTCAGGGGGCACAGCGATGGCCCTGTCCCTGGAGCGAAGAAGCCGAGTGATGCAAGCTCTGCTAGGAACTCACAACAATATTCTTTTTGTCTGCCAAGGTGGAGTGTTGATAGACTTTTAGCCTAATTTGCAGCACAGTCAGCCGAGTCACCTTGCTCGTGGTACTTAGGTTATCTTGCTTAACCAAAAGCCTCGACAAGGTTCTTCCGGTCAATAACCTCGATGTTTCAAGAAATTATCGAAAGGAATCTTTTGGAAACGTCGATCGATATCTCATCTTTCCATGTAGTTGGAAAAACTGCTTTTACCAATGTATGTAGTGTACGTCCTGCTTGTACTGAGAATCAAGTCGGATTTTTCAGTCAGCAACACCCGAACAGTGCCCCTTCTATAGTGTTAGCTTGTTACGATCTACATAATTGTTTGCAGAGAAACTAAAGAAAGAGGCGTTGGACTTCGACACTCTTCAGTCCATGGTGAATGAGGACTCGAGGGAGTGTTTCGAGAAGATTCCTGAGAGTACCGTCAAAGTAACTACAGTAAGCTTTCACTAACATTTGTTTTTTTTAAGTAAGTTAACCTGAATCAGGCTAGAAGTTATGAAATTTGTAGAAGTTGAGAATGAGTCCATCTAAACCATCAAGCTTGCGTTCAATAAGGTAACTGATGTTTATGCAGTACGTAAGTTTTTGAACCATTGAATTCAGATAATAAAAAAATGTATTCAATCTTAATAAGTTGTCTTAATTTACGTACAACCCCACAACCAAAAAAGTCTTCCGATGACTTTGGTGTATTTTCTTTCATTTCTTTGCGAACCTTTCTGCTGAGATCTTCAAACTGGCAATATTCGATGAAGCATTTACAATCCACATCAAGATTATATCTCATTGGTGTATTCCTCCACTTTATCGGCAATTGGAAAGAGCGAACGTAATGATCCTGTTGCACTTCTTCCTCGTTTGTTTCTATTACAGTGTCTCAAACCATTTCTTTTTTTCTTTGCTGTTGTCTCTCTATTTATCTTTTTTCCTCTCTTTTCTTTGTATTTCTCTTTCTTCTCTCTTTTCTTTTTTCTTTTTTTTTGTTCGTGTAAACTCATGACTAAAAGTTTCTATTCATGTGGTTTTAATTTTTTTTTCTAATGAATCCCTTCATCTTTCTGATTTTCTTGTCACCTGTCCGGGTTTTCGGAAGCATAATAACTACTTGATATGATATTGGGCTTCTGCAGTGTGAAGTATAAAAAAGAAAATTCAAAAAATGAGAACAATCCCAGTGAATACACATCTGAACTTCATGAAATATTTCGGGTGAGAAAGGTTGATAGAAAAAGAAACGGAAGGGAAGGAGAATGAACAGTGTGACAGAGTGAAAAAGCACGAAAATGCCAATGAGATAAGAAGAGAAAGAGATAGAGATATAGAAAGAAAGAGAGAGAGAGAGAGACAGAGAAAGAAAAAGAAAGAGGACGAGAGATAGAGAGAAAGAGATATATATAGAGAGACAGATAGAGACAAAGACAGAGAGAAAAAAGAAAGAAAGAGAGAGAGAAGTAGAGAGAGAGAGGACAATCCTTGTTCGGGCAGCAAGATGCGAACAAAAAGATAAGAGAGATACGAAGGGCACAACAGGAAAAGACTCTATAGAGTGAGTGGACTCAACCTTCGAAAATAACGGAATGTACAAAACAATCGGTTTTTTAACCGATTATGTAAAGCCAAGCATATCTCAGCGAGCTAACGGTTGATCTGAATATTAGGTACATATAACTCGGGAGTTATACATACACGTATAAATTGTTTTAATTGATAATCTCTGTAGTCATTTTTCGAGTGAACTGCTTTAACTTTCCTTATAATTATTCAATTATTCGCTTAAAGAACCGGTCCCTAAACGTCTCGGCTATCTTAAGAAAGTTTTTCCTTTTGTTGGGTAGTGACATACAGGAATTAATGTTCAAGACGAGTCTGTTACAAAACTGTCAGTGAAGTACAACGCTCACTTCTCACACAATTATCTCCAATAGTTTGTTTAATGCTTGGAGCGTTTCAAAAAAGAACGGGCATCTCTGGAGTGAGTTCTTAAGATTCAGTAGTGAGGTGTTGAAAGATTCAATATTGATCATAAATCAGTTCCTAGAAAGAAAGTATTTCTGTCGGAACACGTATTTCCATAGGCAAGTAATTAAGTTTTTGATTGACGTTCAGGGAACTAAATTCAGTCAACATCACATCTCGCATGATATACCGGTTCACATAAGATATTTCTACGCCAGTGGTTTTTTCAAGCTTAAGTAAGCGAGAAAAGATGGAAAAGAAGTGTAAATTTTACGGTCTCACCGATATTTATGCTCTGCTTTTGCTTTCCTTTCCCGAAAAGCCTTGTGGATATGATTGCTTTCATGATGTATCGACTTTTTTGATTATTGAAGCTTAATAAATGTTGCGGTTTTATCGCCATAAGCATTGAAATATTCATACATTATTACAAAGGTAACGGACTACTAAATAACCAATATCGAAGACGTTTACTTCTTTTTGAAATCAATGATGAAAGCTTGCATTTTTGATAGCTTTTTTCTGCAATTTCATCATGTTTTCAATATTCATATATTAGCTAATATGTTAAATATTCATATATTAGCTAAAATTAAACAAGGCAAAAATAAAATACAACCATTACAGATAACATACTTTCTATTGAGTAACAAAAAATAATTGATCTTATATTACGATTGCAGTTGGAATGGAGCCACTCGCATAGTTTCATTGAAATATCGGATATTTAAAAGATTCAGATAGTATGCATTATAAATTGCTGAGAAAAGTTACTGAAAAGAGGAAAGTCACCGAAAAAGACAAAGGCCATCATGTAATCAGTTCGCTCTCATTTATATTGCCTTATTCTAACATGCATAGACTACCATACCTTACCACAAATCATTACTCACATCTTCTAAATTATTATCACTTCTATACAAGAGAAATCTACCATATAAAACTGATCCTATAATGAACTCTACTAGGTTGATTAAACCTTATTTAGTGACTGTTCCTCGGCACATCGTGCGTTTATTTTTTCACTTTGCACATATAAATCAGTCCAAATGACTATATGGACTAAATGTTAGAATAAGTTGTGTTTAGAGTGGAGTGTGCAACTATCCAGTCTCTCCTCTTCGACCCCATGGAGCAGTACACATGGGATGCCTCTCCGAATTTCAGAAAGATCGACATCAATGCGAGAAGCTTTTGGAATGCTGCCCTGAACATAACGCGTTAGTTAAGGCCCCCTTACACAGCGAATGGAACATTGAAGAGAGGGATAGAGGGAGAGAATGGGAGAGAGAGAGAGAGAGAGAGAGAGAGAGAGAGAGAGAGATAGAGAGAGAGATGTAGAGAGAGAGAGAGATGTAGAGGGGGGGGAGAGAGAGAGAGAGAGATAGAGAGAGAGAGATGTAGAGGGAGAGAGAGAGAGAGAGATAGAGAGATAGAGAGAGAGATGTAGAGGGAGAGAGAGAGAGAGAGAGAGATAGAGAGAGATGTAGAGAGAGAGAGAGATAGAGAGAGAGATGTAGAGGGAGAGAGAGAGAGAGAGAGAGAGAGAGAGAGAGAGAGATTGAGAGGAGAAAGATGATTGGGAAGAATGACAGAAAAAAGAGGTATAGAGAGAGAAAGCAAAAGAGAAAAAAAACAGAAAGAAAGAGTATGTTAAGTGTTTCAACGAATGAGACAGTTTTGGTCTTACAGAGAGTAAAAACCTTCCACTGGAACCAAACTTTCAAACACAATCAAACAATTTACGGTCTCAGGAACAAGTTATAAAAAGCTGCATTAACATTTTGCCTTGTTTAATGCACACCGAAAACATATATTTCAAGGTTCCGCTCTATCAAAGCGTTGTCAAATAAATAATTTATAATTTAAAAAAAACGCATGATAAACGCAAAGAGTTTAATAGATATTAAACACTGAAATATATATTTCTAGTTGATAGAAATACGAAATTCAGTAAGTTGATAAAGATGCTGCAGTTGAATGAACACCCTAGAGAAGAATTTATACAAAGAACACTGAGAGAGAGACTTGCAATAACATTTTCATGTCATTTATTTCTTTTTTGTTTAATTTCACACCTTGCAAACTTGCATGTACAGATGTGCGGAGAGAATGAACGCCTTGTCTGTTGCATATCAACTGGCTCGCAAGAAATGTCAGTTTGATTGCAGTTGAAAAATCTCTACGACTGTCAATTGGTTGTTTTTACTGTCAGTTGTCTTGCTAGCATTTCGGCTGTATGTAGATGTATTTCAGTTTTTATTTCAGTTTTTCTTACACTATTGAGTTGATTTCAAAGTTTTTTCATTGAACATTCGGTTTTCTTTTTCATCCGCCTTCACAATGCTGCGAGCGAAATACAAAAAACTTAGACTTCGATGAACTACTGATATATGTATTATCATTCTAATTTGTCGTATGCGTACTCTATGGGCACTCACTGATGAGTCCCACCCAGAGAGCACAGAAGTCTGTCTGAGCGAGGGCGAAACAGTTTTTTTTGTGAATTAACGTCATCACAGTGATCGATAGTGATAGTGCTTGAATATTTTCTCCCTTGTTCTTCATGTTTGATTATATTTTTTTCCGGATTTTTTTATATTATCGTTTTTTTGTGATCTATCACGAAGAGAACTATCTTTTTCACCACGCAAGTTTTGTGATCTTTCACGGAAATAATAACCTTTTTTAAAACGAAGTAGATAGAAATAAAAAACTTTCTAAAAAAAATTAGAAAATTTTGTACTTGGGTTAACTGAATTTGGTTTAAACTTCATGGAATAATCGCTAATCGAAGATTTTATGAATGAATTTTGAATTTTCACACGATGATGGAGGCCATTCAGATAGAAAATTATATATAATTATATACTATATATATATATATATATATATGTAAATATATATCTGTCATTATCGAATCTTTGTTTTTGCACTGAAAAGTATAGATAAAAAAAGATAAACATATCAAAAAGCTATGTCTTTGACGGTGTAGTGGCAACACACGCCTTCAAATTGCGAGTTCAATGCCGTCCGATGTCTAAAGTTTTTTTTCGTGAAGTATTACTGCTTATTCGACAAATTTTTTTAAATTCTTTACTTACAAGAAAATATCTCGAATGTTCAGCCCTAGAAATCTCAAACAAAATGATGGAATGCATCGCTGAGGAAAACGCAGAAGAAAAGCGACAGGATCAGGCAATCGAATCCCAACGAACACTGGAAGAGGTTGGAATGACTAGCCTCGTGGCTATTTTTTGTGACTTTTGCTGACTAGTTGCTGATTCGACTAATGACTTTCCTTTAGCTTTCTTGAGGTGACTTTTTTGAGGTGAAGCATATTGGCTCAACGGCAGGAAAGAACACGGAAAGAACAAAAAAAGATGCCTCGAAGCAGTTCTGGATTCCTAACAAGATCGCGCAGCTACGAGGAGAGCTAGTGGAGAAGGTTGTTGACGGATTCGTCAAAGAAGAAGTCACCGAAACACCCGTGGAAGTGAGTACTGGTTACAGAGGAGATTCCAGAAAAGGGTACTGGACTAAGCTTTTTTTTTAAATTCAGCAGTGTAGCGTGATTTAAGAAGATGTCAAGCTCGGTTTCATGTGGCAAATGCAATAAGAAACATTTGTTTTGTGTGTGAACTTTTCGTCTACGAACAGTTAGTTAGTAATTATTTTCTTAGTTAAAGGTTCACAAGTTTTGATTAAAGTAGTGAGAGATTTTGGTGCTTTGTTAGGGTCAACCGGGCTATTAGGCTTATGCCTTGACGAGAATGTTCAGTGTGAAGAGCGTTGACCTTGAAAATTTAATACTTCAACAACGCTTCTCTAATCAGAAATACTTTTTTCGTCTCATTCAAACTAATTCCGCCACTAACTCAAGATTCACGCACAAAAAGTCGATGTATTGTATTGTAAATTTTTTGCATCACTTTCTTACCTTTTTCTACAGCAATGCACTTTTTTGTCTATGAATTTAATTGTAATACGGGATACTATTTTGGTTGAACAGCCTTAACCAATCAATAATTTCATAATTATGGTTAATCGATAGCTGTTGAAGGAGGAGGAGCCTGAAAGTGCGCACAAGACCGCGCATGTCTCTCAGAAGATTATTCCAGTCGCACCCACTGATGGGATGCCCTTCAGGTCTTTCATAATTGAAAAACTCAACTTCTCTAATCTATTTTTCTTCAATTTCACTTTTTAGTGTTTTGCTCGTCAATTGAATGAAAACTTAGTTCACGCGTTCAAAGCTTCGTCTAGTGTTTAATGTTTGTCACACAGTCATCCCATAGAGTATCTTTCTCTCCTTTCCCTTTCCGCATTTCTTCTCTTTTTTTCTGTTTTCTTTTTCGCTTCAATGTGTTTTTTGTCTTCTCTATATCTTTCTTTCTTGTATATATATAATATATTCCTCGTTTAGACGCCCCGATCGTGCAATGATGGCGCGGATCACCCGCCGCCTGCAGTTGACGCCCTCGGCCCTTCTGGAGAAGAACCGGAAGGACTTCTTCGAGACCTTCGACCGAATGCGAAGAGAGAAGGAGGCTGAAGAAGAGAAGGCCAAGACGATCGTTCCGTCAGATGACTCTGCGAAAGCTCAAAAAGTTTTCACAGAGGTCTTCGATGAAGTGGAGGAAGAAGAGGAGCCCATGCAGAAAAGAAAGGCGAGGGCTTAGTTTTTTCGCAAGTTCTCTTTGACATTCCTCAATCATGAAAATATCATCAAACATATTTATAGAAGAGCAAACGAGTCTTTTTTTAAAATCGAACGATTTGAAATAAAAAATAAAACAGCATTGCTAAACTTAATGTGTGAATGAATGAATAAGAAAAAAACTAGCACCAAAAATGACATTGTCATCTGATATTTCACTCTAAAATTCAAAAGCGTTTTCACTCTGAGTACAAAATAGAACAAGTGATGAAAATATGAAGCATGAGAACCTCAACGCAGTAAAATTTAGATGAGAAAGACTTACTCCTCATTCTTTTAAAAAGTTATCTCCGCACATTTTTTTGACCTGAGAAAATTCCTAATTTTTACTTGAAAACCCGAATGTTGATGATCGAGAGCTACTTCTCCCAGTCTCTCATTACTTAACGAATAAAAATGGCCGTAAGAGTCTATCATAAGGATGACATCAGATTAAATGAAAAATACACAGAAGTTAGCGCACTGCCAAAAAACATCGTTCAGGCTTTATTACCAGAACGGCATTGCTTACAAAATATGTGAACTTGAAAGAGTTAGTAGTTGCAAACCAAAAAAGAAGATATATTATGCATACTCAGACGGTTTTATCCAGTGCTCATCAATCGACAGCGTAAAATATCAATGTGTGCGATAGGAAACTAAAATAATGAAATGAGTACAATATGCATAAATACTCCAGTTCAGACAAAGTCCTTAGTTCCAAATGCCTTTCAGGTTGCCATCGTAAAGTTCCTGCTGGAGAACGCTGACCGAGCGATGACGGAGAAGATAATTACGATGCTCGCCGTTGGAGACATGACGGGACTCGTCGCCATGGAGCAGAAGGAGAAGATGCGCAGATTCCGAAACAACAAGGTTTACCATAAGCTCTTGCTCTTAGATTATGGTCAGCGCGTGGAGAGAGAGAGAGTGAGAGGCAGAAAGAGGAGGGAGAAGAAAGTAAAAAAGAGAAAGATAAACAAAAAGAAAGAGAGGAAGAGAGAGAGAGGAAAGTGTAAGAGAAAGACTGAGTAATGCATTTGACCTCCAGGCTATCATCCGAGCTCTGCCAGCGACAGAAACCTCTTCAGACTACAGCGAAGAGGAGTATATTCCGAAGAGAGTCAACATCGACAGAGCTATCAAGCGGACGCTCGCAGAAGTTTCCGATGACCACAGGTTATCTTCTTTTTCCTAAACTCAAGAACACTCAGAAATTTCGTGGAAAACCAAGTTATGATAAAGGTTTGCAAGTTTGAGATGTTTATGTATAACAATGTGTTATTGTGTATGGAAAAGACATGGTTCAACTAGTATTTTTTCAAAAGTTTCCAAGCTTCTTAAACTTTTTTGTGTCCTGTGCTTGAAAATACTCATTCACTACAAACGGCCGAATGTGTTGCCATACTTGAACGGAAGACATGATTTGAGGGCAAATTTATTCATTCCAGAGAACAAAAGAAGCTACTCATGAAAAATATCAAGAGCGCACTCGCCGAACAGAAGCAGAGCATGCAGATTATGGCTGAGGATGCGAAAAAGAAACCACAGGTAGCTGGTAGAAGAGAGAGAGAGAGAGAGAGAGAGAGAGAGAGAGAGAGAGAGAGAGAGAGAGAGAGAGAGAGAGAACAATAAGAGAAGAAATTTTAGAAATAGAGGAAGGGAAAGGGAGAAAGATGGCGATGGAGGGATTGATAGAAAAAGAATAGGAGATTGAGTAACCTACATATGAAATGACTTCAAGGTTAACCGAGAGATAATATGAATATCATGCTTTATATCGAAATTTCACTTGGAATGAACTAGGCTACGAAGAAATATCATCGTGACAGCAGTTTTGATTCCAGACGGAGCTCAAACTAGAAGAGCAGCAGCTGAAACCGGAATTTTCCAACTCCGTTGACGACGCTCAGTCGGTCATCGAGCAGCCGACCGAGGAGCGGCAGCAGCACAAGGGACTCAAGTTGAGCGACGACCTTAGGCAGAGGGTCAGCGTCGAGCCGCAGATCCAAATCGCCCAGCTCGCAGCCAGCAGTACGGTGACACCGGAAATCGCCACAGCAACAACAGAGGACACTGTCAGGACAGCTGACATACGACCGGTCGTGGACTCGGTCGTGGCTCAGAAGACCCGGAATGCACGGCGGTCCAAACTGATACACAGTGATGTCCACCCTGCGACGGACTCATTCTGCGTGGCGTATGCACACTGCGAGGCGAGCATACGCGAGTTTGAGGAGAGATGCGACCGCCAGTTCAATCCTGTCTCTGTTACTTTTGGTTAGTCAATGTGTTAACGGATCTCCCGGTCATTCCTTATATATATGTAATATTCAAAGTCGTTCTACAAAGATATTAACTTTCAAAAATTTATGAGTCAATTTAACCCGAATCTTTACGTGCTTTTGACCGGAAACTACATAGCTGAAAATTAAGCTGAAAAGCTTGATAATTCGCCAGTCACTAGCTTAAAGTCAGCAAGTGTTTTCACTCACAATAACAAGCGATTAGTAGATCTTCGTCCGGAGAAACCGTTTCTGGTGGTTCAGGTATTGAAGACACAGGGTTGCGGGCGCTTCTCTTCAACAACTCCAAGAGCGCCAGTTCCGTCGTAACGCAAGTCTGTCTGAGGCCTGTCGACAAGTCTGTTCATAACTCGGTATGTTCCCGCTTGATTGATTCATAAATTCACATAATTATCATTTCAAGGAGGGAATTGGAGATCTTGTGATCCTCACCGGATAAAGACATCAGGTTGCTGAAAAGAAAAATTTCACTCAAAAACTTTTTTAATTGCCCAATTCTATGTTGAAACCTGTCTATAAGACAAAGTAGGAAAACTAGAAGATGCGTTTAGGCCCGAAATGGAACTTATCAATTTAATCTTCTTGAGACCTCAACCAAGGATTCTATCAATGATTTTGAATGCACATGCAAGGAAAGCGCTACCCTGCCACGAATCAAAAACAAGCGCGAGGAAGATTATAATAATAATATTATTATGCCTCAAATTCCAACAAGATGTATGTATAGAAAGTTGTATCGGTGCTTCCTTAATTATCTATTCTGCCAATCTGTTCACTGGCTTCGATGGACTACTGTACCATTGAAAACTCAGTTTTCTAAACTTGATAATCTTCATAACCTCACAAGACTAACTAAAATATTTTACTTCATAAAACATCCCTTCAATTCAAGGTACTGCAACTGCAACACATCGAGAAAGGCGTTCGTAAAGCCTGTCTTTCTCTCGGAAAAGAGAAAGCCGGTCTTCAACCCGAACAGGTCCTAATATGTTTCTTATTGGACGACCAGAACAGGTCCTAATATGTTTCTTATTGGACGACCAGAACAGGTCCTAATATGTTTCTTATTGGACGACAGGAACAGGTCCTAATATGTTTCTTATTGGACGACCAGAACAGGTCCTAATATGTTTCTTATTGGACGACCAGAACAGGTCCTAATATGTTTCTTATTGGACGACCAGAACAGGTCCTAATATGTTTCTTATTGGACGACCAGAACAGGTCCTAATATGTTTCTTATTGGACGACCAGAACAGGTCCTATAACTGACCATTCAAATTACCATAACAAGTATTATTTTTCTCTTTTGTGAAGACTTTTTCTTCGTTCTGGCAAAAATCTTAAAAACGGAAAAAAAAACCAAATGGAGTTTGCTCTTCGCTGGAATTTGTGTCAACTCAAGCGATTTATAATTAGGTGAGCAAATCAAAGCGTTTCCCAAAGAAATGCGATGCTTATCGGATTCCTGTTACGATTCAAAAGCGACATCAAGGCTAATTAACATTATGCGAATAGGATCAAGGGAATCTAGCTGTTTTTCTCTGAGAATACTGAAACGTGGACTGGTTTCTAGATACGCGAATGCCGTGTCTTATCCCGATTCTCTTCTGTCGAGATAGAGGACTGGCTTTCCGTAACAAATGGGCACACGCGAAATAACTTGATCGAATGCCAGGTTAATTTATCAAAATTTGTGTTCTCTTAATATTAAAGTTGTACATTGCCAAGTTTTGAACTTTCAAGCAATTCGTCACGATATTTTTTGTAGCAAATCTTGTGAAAATCATCAGAAATAAAAGTGTGATGATCGAGAAGTTGTAAAAAGAAGGAAGAGAAAAGGATGGGGAAAGACTTTTCATGAGAATCATTTCATAATAAAGGGTACGCGATACCTTATTTCCAATAGAAATAGGTGCCATTAAAACGCCGGAATATCGCTCGCAATCGTGGTTTGTAGCTCCTCAACCAGAGAACTATATGGTTAGTCTAGTAGATTGCTTAACAAATGCTCTATTTCATATTATATATTCTCTCCCTCAAGTGCATATGTAACCTCGCGTCCTCGCAGGCACGAACTGCCGGGATGGCGGCCACCTGCCAGGAGCTAGCCAACTGCTGCTCGTCAGTCTCGCCCTGCGAGCAGTACCTCGCCTCCTCTCCAGTTCGTAAAATGCGAGCGCAGGCCATCTCGTTGCTTCTCGACCAGCAACTCGATTGCGAAACCCGAATGGAGCACACCCTCAGGAGTCTTCATGAGCACTTTCGGAACAGGCCTATCAGAAGGCATTAAAGACTGCGCGATGACAATCAGAAAGCTTTCAAGTCTAACGACGCATCGAGTTTTAGACTGCCTGAGACGTCAGCCTATGTTGTAGTCGCCCTGCCACGACATCCGTTAGAGCACTCTGTTGTTCCTTGATAATCGACATATCGCTTGCTCTTTAGCATGTTGTACAAGAAACATTGCTGTCGGTTCGATGTGATTTCATGTCTTCGTCCGAAATTTTCTCTTCTTCAGATGAACGTGTCTATTACATACATATTAATTCCTGCCGTCTTTCATATCCAACATCTACGGCTTCATTCACCCTATCACCCATCACTTCATATGATTTCAACCATGTGAGCTTTCACCATCTTTTCTACCCCTCCCCTATCTCACCAATTATTGACCCGCAGCCCCTTATAATCCAAATTGACCAACTTCTTGCATACGGAATGTTCTTATTGGGTATGAGGGTCGTTTCCCTCTTTTGTATATTGTTATACTATTACATTATGCGCTGAATTGACAAATATTAAATGATCATTCTCTAAATCTCATCGTTTATTCCGCATTCAAAAAAAACATCCACCAAATATCCTAGCATTGAGACAAGATATTGATGGGATTGAGAAGAGAACAAAAAAACACACCCAACTGTATGCTTCGGCTATGCAAATTTACATTGCAAACAAAAAACAAAAAAACATTGCAAACATTTGTTTTCAACACTAAAATGCGCAGGTTCCTTAATCTGTTCGATATTTCCCTCCTTCATGTACCTTCGTTTTTACAGATTTGGTTGGAGTTGTTTCTGATTAGCATTCAAGGACCCTTGACAACATTTTAGCTTCTTACAACAAACAACTATTATTTAAAATATTATCTTCCCTGCTGGTCTTATACTGTGAGATGACGTAACAGTTTCCTTACAGTTGGGCTGCGGAAGCATGAATACAATACGATCTGTAATCGTGATAAAGAGAGAGGAAGAGTGAGAGAGTAACAAATAAGTTATAAGTAGGGGAGAGGGGGGAGAGGGCGCGTCCTCAGTTGTACAGGTCCTCGTCGTCGTTGGCAGCGGGGGGCGCAGCTCCAGATGCCCCTTCTCCCGGGAATTTGAAGTTGTTGCCGAAGCCTCTCTGCTGTTGCAGAGTCTGTGCGAACATCTCGTATCTGCAAGCAATCATCATTGAGTACTAAAAAGAGAGTTATCAAGTGAAGGAGAGAACACAACAAAGACAAAGGGGGAGAGTAAAAAACAACTAAAATAGCTTTCATTTATAAAATTCAAGTAAAAAGTGGTGAAACAAATAAACAGATGATGAAGAACCATTAAACAAACAGACAAAACAAGAAATGCATTAAAACTGAAGAACTAAATAAGCAATACAAATTGTATGATTTTCCAGATAACGTCCAATAATGGCCAATCCCAGCCGATAGTTCAACTTACTTGCGAATATCATTGTCAGAGACGGATCTGCGAGCAAACTTCATTGCGTCTTCAAAATGCGCCTTCGTGATGGAGGGCACCGGATCTCCCTCTTCCTCATCCATTAGCTCCTCTCCCTAAGACACTACTCATAAGTCTCAGAATCTTGGCACATCCTCTACTTTTAGCCGAAAAAATTAACTAGTTAAGAAAAATCCTTACTTCGCGTTTGAGGAGCAACTAACTCGGATCACCCTTTAGGCGAAAAAAGGACGTGATTCGAGTCCACCAAATAATAACACGTCCTTCAAATGATTTTGACGCGTCCGCCACTACCCGATTCTACTACGTGGAGCGAGTTTTATTCGCTCTCAGGAAAGTCCCCGTACCATTTCCAGACACATTTGTCCCCCTGCTGTCAACTGGCGACTCATCAAGAAATTTTAGTTACCAAAAGAGGAATTATCCGATCTTCATTTAAACACAACCACTACTCACAATCTTTGAACTCTCAGTTTACTATACTAGCCCGAGAATCGAATCAAGCAAAACTGCTGGACCAATTTTGGTAGAAGTGTTACCATTATTCAGTGGACGACCTATTTGGTGGGCAATTGCCGAACAGCCTGATTCCGAAAAGCGTGTTTGTGAAATGCACTACTAGCACATTTTCATACAGTCAAGCCTTATGGCCTCGTTAGCGTGAACTTCGCCTCAGCCTAAGCCGAAATTTCAGTGAAATTATAGCTGGATTTTTGCAACATTGAAAATGATGAGAAAATGCGTCATCAAAAATGTGAGCAAAAAGTGTTGTTATTTTACGAATCACGCTTTCCAGCAAATGCCTATTTCGTGGAAAGGTTAACATTATTTGGTAAACGTATTATTTGATTGACGTTATTTGATAAACCGAATTTGGTGGACGTCTAATTGAGAGCGGAAAAAAAGTACCCTGGCTCGTCTCGCTTGCTTGTCCTTCTCGATGCGGATCTCCTTCTCGATCGACTCTCGAATCGCCAACTTGCAAGCTCTACAACAAGCTCATAAACAAACTTTCATTCTTATTTCCTCTGTTATTCCCACTCCTTTTTCATTGAATCTATTATAGTGTGCTTGTCACCACAACTCATACTATACTCTTGGAGAAGACGGAACGACCCATAAGCGTCAGGAAATTCGCATCCAAAATACATCATGATGTCTGTGGCTGATCATTTCGCGCACTTATGACACCCTACTTGACATGTACCGTAGCCCATCACCGACTTCGGATCAGAACGATCCTCGGCCCATGGAAAGGACCCCGGCGGACCAAGAGAGTTCTTATAGTACGCTCAGAAGAGAATTTTATCCAACCATGTCTTAAACGTTTCATTAAGAAGTTTTATCAGGATCTAGAATTTAAGATAACCTTTCTAGAGTATATTTTCCCTCTTGAAATCTGTTCATGCATTATCATTTCAGGATAAAAACACTGATTAAAAGATGTCGAACCTCTGGCAAATCTCGGTCAGATCTGCCCCAGAGAATCCTACAGTAGTCTTGGCCAAGAATGTCATATCCACGTCGCTCGCAACAGGCGTCTTTCGCAAATTTGCCTGAAGCAATGCATTACTCAATCACCAATACTCTAAGTGCGTGTTAAAATCACAACTCAAACCTGTGTAGAATCAATAGATCTTCACATTAGGGGTTTTATAAGATTTTGAGGGTTTTTTCTATAAAAAATATTAAAATTTACAAAATGCAAAAACAAACTCATACTCGGCTGCCTAACATGATATAAAAACATAACCCATGATGATTCGCAGTCAATCTACACACCTTGAAAATTTGGAGCCGAGAAGCCTCATCTGGCAAAGGAATATAGATGAGCTGGTCCAGTCTGCCGGGCCGGAGAATAGCAGAGTCGATGATGTCCGGTCTATTTGTCGCTCCGATGATAAAGACATTTTTCTTACTGTTCATCCCGTCCATTTCAGTGAGGATCTGTAGTTACGTGCAAGTGTTTCATCAGAAAATGTCATTTCGAGGTACATGGAATTTCCTCTGGTCATGTATATCGTCACTACCTCAGTAATACTCTGTCAACATTCGTTTGATCAAAACCCAGAACTCAATGATCAAATCACTCCTTACAAATCTTTCCGGCTCAGACACGAGTACTGACGTTATCTCTTCTTCTTCTTCCTCGCGCTTGTTCCCGCCTCGCGGCAGGGTACGCGCTCCCCTGAGATGCAGAACAGACCTATCCTGGTAGAACCAGTGGCTGCCTGCTAGATCACTGCTAGTGTGATTAGCAGCAGTGGGGAGAGTCAGATTCGTGCATGAGCACTACCAGCATTTCTTAACCCCCTTGGTTTGGGTGGATCTGTCCGGGGTGGGAGTCGAACTCGGGACTCTTCGCACAATGGTCTATCACACTACCACTATGCCACGCCCGGACATGTACTGACGTTATCTAAACTCAGGTATCCTGTAAACGACTTGGTGATTACTCGGGATCAAGTCTTTATGATGACTCATGTTGTTGTTGTTGTCTTGCCCATAGGTCCTGTCGAGGGGAGTCCTTTTGGGATAGGTTGGTGGTGAGGATCCTTTTGAGTAAGATGACTAATACCTGATTGATGACTCTGTCAGCCGCGCCACCACCGTCTCCAACCGATCCTCCTCTCGCTTTCGCGATCGAGTCCAATTCATCGAAGAAGAGCACACAAGGAGCAGCAGCTCGTGCCTGAAACATCCCAAGTCATTCATTGGAAACTCAGATGGTTTCATAATCTATGCTGTCCTCCGAGAATCATCGCTTTTTTTTACTTAAGGAAGTTTTCGACTTCAAGTATAATTTTTGTAATTGTAAATTTTTAGCTCTAAAACATTACAATAGTCTCGCGCTAATTTTTGCCAAGTACTTTCAACCCTTTTCCGAAAAATACTTAGAATTCAAAGATATTCTTCCTCTCACATTGTCAATTTATACCTTTTCCTTCGAGGTCAAACAGGACGATCAAACGACCCTTAATACAAATTGTTTGAGCTCAATGAGATTTACTTCTTATCGCACCCGCAGATTTCTATGTTTTTTTTTCAAGCAAATACACTTTTTGGCCATTCTTTTCGGAAGCACTCAGAACCTACGCTCCGACCATAGTTCAAAAAATATGTGCAACAGTTGAAGATTTTGAGAGCCGACCGCTTTTCGAGCGGAATAATCTGGAATAATGAAGAGCGAGCTAGAGATAGGGCAGAGGAGGCAGATGCTCCCATTATTCTTGACTCTCCCGCTCAAAAACGGTAGTTTTTCCAACAGGGCTGGTGACCTAAGGCCCTTCTGCGTCGGAGCCTTAGGCTAAGGCTCCGACACAAATTTTTGAAGGATGTTTTGGCTGACTTTGTCAAAGACGTCTCTGACGTTGGCCTCGGATTCGCCAAACCACATGGTAAGCAGCTCGGGACCCTTGATGGAGATGAAGTTGGCCTGGCATTCGTGCGCGATCGCCTTCGCAAGCAATGTCTTACCGCAGCCGGGCGGGCCGTAGAAGAGGACTCCGCGCGACGGTTGCATACCGAACTTGAGGTATCTAGAACAACACAATACTTTTAGTTAATCATCAGGGTTTTTTAGCAATTGGATTCTGTGTAAATAAAAACCAGACATATTCAAGTCTATTTTACGAGACTTACTTCGTGAATTCTCGTCTTTAGTCAACAATTATCTCTTAGGTTTTCTTGATTTTTTGTCGTTTCTTTGAAAGATAGAAAATTATCCCTTAAAGGTCGCGCCGAGAAATGTTACGACTTTTTTTTCCCTTCATAGAACAAATATCGCTCTCAAAAAACCTAAAACACTATTTTCCTGTAAGACCCACAAGGACCAACTTCTCGGGATGCTCGACAGGATACTGTACCAGCTCCTGCAGTTCCCTCTTCACATTCTGGAGGCCTCCAATGTCCTCCCAAGTGATGTTGGGCGTCTCCACGACCGTCTCACGAAGCGCCGACGGCGAAGACTTACCCATCGCGAACTAAAGCAGTTTACACTCAACCAGGGGTTAAATAGTGACCGGATCGGTCCCTCTCTTTTCTTATTATTTTCCTTCATCCCCTTTTTTCCCTCCAAACTTTGAGCGGCGGATTCATGTAAACCCAAATTAAGCGGCTCCATTTAACCCCTGCACTCAACCTCTCTCTTAATTTACAAACTGATTTGTCCATTTATTAATGCTTATTCTGTTAGCGAACAATACCTTACCCCATGCAGAAACAGGCTTAACTAATAATTCAGCCCTTTGATCCCAATACAAGCAGGGGTTTTTTAGTGTTAAAGAAAAAGGGACAGACGCCCGCCGAAGTCGGGAAATATTTTTTCACATAAGGGTTCCCCCTTACGATTTTTCAAACAGAGACCCGCCAAAGGCGAAAAATTTATTTCACATAAGGGTCCCCATTTACAATTTGGAAAAACAGAGGCCCGCCGAAGGCGTAAAAATTTTTCACATAAGGGTTACCCCTTAGGGGTGAAAACTTTTCTTTTTTTTCTCACATAAGGGCCCCCCTTACCTTTTTTCACTTAAGGGTCCCCCCCTAAAGATTTGGATCACAGAGGCCCGCCGACAGAAGATCTGTCATGACTAAATAACCCCTGAATACAAGCCTTCATATCGATATCAAAACAGTGTTTTCTTCAAATTACTACTAATTTACAAACTCAATAAGATAAAACTTTTTCTCTGGAACCTTTTGCCAGAAAAATTTTATTTCGAAAAAAGGATTGGTCTTCAAAAGCTTTTTGATCCGGATCGGTCGTAATTAATAAACCGTGCTGCTCATGTTGGCACTCGAATCTCAGCCCCAGGGTCGCGCCATTCGAAATGCTCCAATTCTTAGAAAACTTACACGGAAGTTCTCCATGGAGACCGCGAGGGAGTTGAGGACTTCAGCATCGATGGTGTCATCCTCTAGATCAATCAGCTCCATCTTCTCTCTAATCTGCTGCAGAGCTGCCTCCGAACACAGCGAGGCCAGATCAGCTCCGACGTATCCGTGACACTCGTTTGCGATCTAAAAGTTTGCCTCTTGCTTTTGGAACCCGATTTACAAGAAAGACTCTGAATTGTTAGAAAAAGTACAGAAATCGTTTACTAGAATTCTCTTTTATCGATGTTTACCACAGCCGGATTACCCTCTTAGCCTTCCATGTTATAGAGATCGTCTGAATCTAGTTGACCTGAGTACTTTAGCTGAAAGAAGGGTAATTGGAGACCTTAAAATGGGTTGGAAGATCTTCAATGATAAGTCTATTATTGAAAAATCACGCATTTTCAAGCGCACCTCCCCCACTCGTACAAAAATTAATGGTATTGCAATTGAATGTACTTCTTCCACTCCTAGATTCATTTGTTTCGGTTTACGGATTTCAAGAATGTTTTACGGAATCTCGAGTGGAATATTAAATTCAGGAACAGTAGGCAGTTCATAAGTCGTCTCCGTAACGAGAATGTGGTCAGTGAATGGGCAAATAATCAGTAGCATTTAGAATTTTCCTTACTTCTAGCCATACTTTGTATGTATCATTTTGTATGTATGTATGGTGTGTCTCACCATAATCTTGTATTGTAGGATGTCGATGGAATAATATAGGAGAGGTGTTTCGCTTACTTGAGTGCTGATGATCTCATATGTATTCTTATTCAATGTTTGTGCTCGAATTTTAGTTGTAATATGTGTTGATTTTGCATCGTATGATGTAGATAAAATAAATAAATAAATAAAGTAGATTCACTATCTGAGCGGGGTGTGCTAGAATTCCCGAAGTACATCGAGCGAATTTCCGAACTTCTAAGAGGTTTCTCTGCGCAAACATATAGTGTACAGAGACTGTGACAAGCAACCACAACCTTATTACATCAAAGTCAAAAAGCTCTAAAAATCGTACTATTTATGCCTCAAATACCTGAAAATCAAAGTTACTACATTCTAGGCAAGGACTTCACTTCATATTTCTTTCAACAAATACGGGTGCCTTGTCTTGTGTTGAAACTCCTAAAACCCGAACCTGTTCCAAGTCCACATCCTCCGCCAACTTCATATTCTTCGTGTGGATTCGGAGCACCTCGAGTCTGCCGACCGCATCCGGGATGCCAATGTCGATTTCTCTATCGAAGCGCCCGAAGCGTCTCAGCGCCGCATCGATCGAGTTGGGACGGTTGGTTGCAGCAATAACTACGACATGAGAGCGCTGCTTGAGGCCATCCATCAACGTCAGCAACTGCGAGACGATCCGTCTCTCCACTTCACCATGGGTCTGCAACAAATTATATACCCACTTGACGAATATTTCAAAACTGATAATGATATTCCAGAAATCAAATTCTGTCAAAATCATTATCTTTATTCTTACAGTAACCTCACTCAGATTAAAGTCAACCAGTGAATTGCCTTCTCATTAAATTCAAGACTCACTACATCTTCATGTTACCAAGTTTTTCGTGTTCGTAACTTTTAAGCTTACGATTATTTCAAAAATGGGTTTGTTACTGCTTCATATCAAAATGACTAAACTGGCAAAGTACTCTCAACTATGAGTAACCTTTTCTCGCTTGGGTGCAATGGCATCAAGTTCGTCAATGAATAGAATGGCTGGGGAGTTCTTCTCACACTCCTCGAATGCCTTTCTCAAGTTGGACTCCGACTCACCCGCCAGTTTACTCATAATCTCCGGACCTGCAAAGAAAATTATTCAAAGGGAAAAACTTGGAAAGAGCAAGGAAAGCAAAGAGAGAGAGAGAGAGAGAGAGAGAGAGAGAGAGAGAGAGAGAGAGAGAGAGACCTTTACCATGTAAGCGACAGTGAAAACAAACAAAAATAAACAATTTTAAAAAAAACCAAAAAAGCGTCTTCAGGCTGAGATCGAGAACAAGGCAATTCAAAAAGTTGACGGAGTTGCGTATAGAACTTGATTCACTTTTCATGTGACCCCTTTCCTCCCCTCAAAAACGGACCATTGAGCAAGAAAAAGAAAGCTCCGGTCTCGTTGGCTACTGCTCGAGCGATGAGTGTCTTTCCAGTTCCGGGTGGACCATACAGCAGAATTCCACGCGGCGGCTTGATACCGATCGCCTGAAACGCAAATACTGTATACATTTGTCATAAAAAATACCTGAAAGACAACTTTCATAATTTGTTCTACAAAATTTTTTTTACAATAGTTTGAATTCAAGTAACCAACTTTGACGGATAGAATTGTAGAAACTTCAAATCTTCATAGACCTTCCTTCTAGAGAATAGGTTAAACTTGTCTCAGCTTTAAAAAAAAAGGTCGAACGCCCGAACCAGGGGTTAAAAATTCATGTCAGACCTTCTGTCGGCGGGCCTCTGTTTTTCCAAATCATAAAGGGGACCCTTATGTAAAACGAAATGAAAAAAATTTCGCGGGCCTCTGTTTTTTTGCAAAAATGATACCCCTTATCGCCCGAGTCAGGGTTCAGGATGATCAGGGGGTTCAGGACGAATCAGGACCCTCATGTGAATTTTTTCCCGCCTTTGGCGGGCGTCTGTACCTTTTTCTTGCACACTAAAAACTCCTGACCCCAGTAGGTTATAGATTCCTTATTCAACTAGTCAAAAGCTGTTATGGGTATTGAAAATTTCTTCAACTGACACGATGAAGTTTTTCTTTCCATTATACTTCACTAGCTCTAAGAAATTTCTCTTTTTCGAGTTCTCGATTCGAGGTCAGTGAGGTATTTTTAAATCAACTTGGGAGGAAGTCGGTAGGTCGGTCGCTCTATAAAAATTTTCTTCCAGGTGGCAGTTTACCTATGTTCTAGAGTTGGCTAAAGAGAAAAGCTTATTGTTACTTCGAAGCAAATTCAGTTAAATAGTTTATTACGAATTCCAACGACAACGCTGTTTCTTCCAACCCACAGAAAGAATTTGTTTAACAAGATGCCTAAGGTTGAGAAAACGGCAGGCCTTTGAGAGAACCCGAAAGCGTATGATGCAGACGATGACAGCATTTCTATCACTCGCTTTCTTGGACGGCGCATACATTTCACACGCACTGCGGATAAGAGAAACACACTGCCAACAACACTACAACCCATAGATCCACTTTGCTGTCGAGTCGGCGGCGAACCAACCTTGAACAGCTGTGGATGCCTCAGCGGCAGCTCGACCATCTCTTTGATCTGGGCCAGTTGCTTCCGCACGCCGCCAATGTCATCGTAGCCGACGTCATTCATGTTCTCCTCCTCTTCTTCTCGCTTGATCGCCTCTCCTTCATAATGGATTACAGTATCCGGCGCCACAATACACGAGGGCGATGGGTCTGTTTCCACCACCTGTCAATCACTTAATTAGACCAGGGGTTGAATATTCACGGAAACAGTTTGGCGCATACATGTTCGCACAGAAAATTATCTCTACAGTCTCTTCTCCCGTTTTATTAAGGTTTTTTTCCACGTTCCTCTCCAACCTTTTTAGTCTTTCCCTATCCCCTTTTCAACTCGCTCGGTGCGTACAAACATGCCTCAGACCGCTCTCATTTAACGCCTGAATTAGACTAGACCAGAAAAATACCGACTAAACTTCAACAAAACTCTCCAAAAATGCTGAACAGAAAAACGTTCGACCCAGATAGTAACCGAGCCAGCCGTGAAGGATGGTCCATGTTCGGGCCAAAAATGATTTTCTCTTGTATTCCCTTCTTACTGGTTGTTCTCTTTTTTCCCTTTCAACTTCTACTGTATTTTCAACTTTTTTTTTCCGTCGCTTTGTCATATAAAAAACTTTGACCGCAAATTAAACCCGTTGTTCGACCTATGAAAACGGGAAGCAGAGGAACGTTAGCTTGATAGTTTTTTTTTTGCCAAGGGCAGGTAACCTAAGAGCTGGATAATCTTCGATAAACGTTTACATTTTGAATCTTAGCTCTACTTTTCTCAATTTTGCATGTAGACAATACAAAAGATACAGTCCTCGCCCCTAGATGAAGGCTCGAATAACCCCTGATGACTGACTAATCATCACCTTAAAGATACAGTCCTCGCCCCTAGATGAAGGCTCGAATAACCCCTGATGACTGACTAATCATCACCTTAAAGATACAGTCCGCTCCTAGATGAAGGCTCGAATAACCCCTGATAACTGACTAATCATCACCTTAAAGATACAGTCCTCGCCCCTAGATGAAGGCTCGAATAACCCCTGATGACTGACTAATCATCACCTTAAAGATACAGTCCGCTCCTAGATGAAGGCTCGAATAACCCCTGATAACTGACTAATCATCACCTTAAAGATACAGTCCTCGCCCCTAGATGAAGGCTCGAATAACCCCTGATGACTGACTAATCATCACCTTAAAGATACAGTCCTCGCCCCTAGATGAAGGCTCGAATAACCCCTGATGACTGACTAATCATCACCTTTAAGATACAGTCCGCTCCTAGATGAAGGCTCGAATAACCCCTGATAACTGACTAATCATCACCTTAAAGATACAGTCCTCGCCCCTAGATGAAGGCTCGAATAACCCCTGATGACTGACTAATCATCACCTTAAAGATATAGTCCTCGCCCCTAGATGAAGGCTCGAATAACCCCTGATAACTGACTAATCATGACCTTAAAGATACAGTCCTCGCCCCTAGATGAAGGCTCGAATAACCCCTGATGACTGACTAATCATCACCTTAAAGATACAGTCCGCTCCTAGATGAAGGCTCGAATAACCCCTGATAACTGACTAATCATCACCTTAAAGATACAGTCCTCGCCCCTAGATGAAGGCTCGAATAACCCCTGATGACTGACTAATCATCACCTTAAAGATACAGTCCGCTCCTAGATGAAGGCTCGAATAACCCCTGATAACTGACTAATCATCACCTTAAAGATACAGTCCTCGCCCCTAGATGAAGGCTCGAATAACCCCTGATGACTGACTAATCATCACCTTAAAGATACAGTCCTCGCCCCTAGATGAAGGCTCGAATAACCCCTGATGACTGACTAATCATCACCTTTAAGATACAGTCCGCTCCTAGATGAAGGCTCGAATAACCCCTGATAACTGACTAATCATCACCTTAAAGATACAGTCCTCGCCCCTAGATGAAGGCTCGAATAACCCCTGATGACTGACTAATCATCACCTTAAAGATATAGTCCTCGCCCCTAGATGAAGGCTCGAATAACCCCTGATAACTGACTAATCATGACCTTAAAGATACAGTCCTCGCCCCTAGATGAAGGCTCGAATAACCCCTGATGACTGACTAATCATCACCTTAAAGATACAGTCCGCTCCTAGATGAAGGCTCGAATAACCCCTGATAACTGACTAATCATCACCTTAAAGATACAGTCCTCGCCCCTAGATGAAGGCTCGAATAACCCCTGATGACTGACTAATCATCACCTTAAAGATACAGTCCGCTCCTAGATGAAGGCTCGAATAACCCCTGATAACTGACTAATCATCACCTTAAAGATACAGTCCTCGCCCCTAGATGAAGGCTCGAATAACCCCTGATGACTGACTAATCATCACCTTAAAGATACAGTCCTCGCCCCTAGATGAAGGCTCGAATAACCCCTGATAACTGACTAATCATGACCTTAAAGATACAGTCCTCGCCCCTAGATGAAGGCTCGAATAACCCCTGATGACTGACTAATCATCACCTTAAAGATACAGTCCTCGCCCCTAGATGAAGGCTCGAATAACCCCTGATGACTGACTAATCATCACCTTAAAGATACAGTCCGCTCCTAGATGAAGGCTCGAATAACCCCTGATAACTGACTAATCATCACCTTAAAGATACAGTCCTCGCCCCTAGATGAAGGCTCGAATAACCCCTGATGACTGACTAATCATCACCTTAAAGATACAGTCCTCGCCCCTAGATGAAGGCTCGAATAACCCCTCATAACTGACTAATCATCACCTTAAAGATACAGTCCTCGCCCCTAGATGAAGGCTCGAATAACCCCTGATGACTGACTAATCATCACCTTAAAGATACAGTCCTCGCCCCTAGATGAAGGCTCGAATAACCCCTGATGACTGACTAATCATCACCTTAAAGATATAGTCCTCGCCCCTAGATGAAGGCTCGAATAACCCCTGATAACTGACTAATCATGACCTTAAAGATACAGTCCTCGCCCCTAGATGAAGGCTCGAATAACCCCTGATGACTGACTAATCATCACCTTAAAGATACAGTCCGCTCCTAGATGAAGGCTCGAATAACCCCTGATAACTGACTAATCATCACCTTAAAGATACAGTCCTCGCCCCTAGATGAAGGCTCGAATAACCCCTGATGACTGACTAATCATCACCTTAAAGATACAGTCCGCTCCTAGATGAAGGCTCGAATAACCCCTGATAACTGACTAATCATCACCTTAAAGATACAGTCCTCGCCCCTAGATGAAGGCTCGAATAACCCCTGATAACTGACTAATCATGACCTTAAAGATACAGTCCTCGCCCCTAGATGAAGGCTCGAATAACCCCTGATGACTGACTAATCATCACCTTAAAGATACAGTCCTCGCCCCTAGATGAAGGCTCGAATAACCCCTGATGACTGACTAATCATCACCTTAAAGATACAGTCCGCTCCTAGATGAAGGCTCGAATAACCCCTGATAACTGACTAATCATCACCTTAAAGATATAGTCCTCGCCCCTAGATGAAGGCTCGAATAACCCCTGATAACTGACTAATCATGACCTTAAAGATACAGTCCTCGCCCCTAGATGAAGGCTCGAATAACCCCTGATGACTGACTAATCATCACCTTAAAGATACAGTCCGCTCCTAGATGAAGGCTCGAATAACCCCTGATAACTGACTAATCATCACCTTAAAGATACAGTCCTCGCCCCTAGATGAAGGCTCGAATAACCCCTGATGACTGACTAATCATCACCTTAAAGATACAGTCCGCTCCTAGATGAAGGCTCGAATAACCCCTGATAACTGACTAATCATCACCTTAAAGATACAGTCCTCGCCCCTAGATGAAGGCTCGAATAACCCCTGATAACTGACTAATCATGACCTTAAAGATACAGTCCTCGCCCCTAGATGAAGGCTCGAATAACCCCTGATGACTGACTAATCATCACCTTAAAGATACAGTCCTCGCCCCTAGATGAAGGCTCGAATAACCCCTGATGACTGACTAATCATCACCTTAAAGATACAGTCCGCTCCTAGATGAAGGCTCGAATAACCCCTGATAACTGACTAATCATCACCTTAAAGATACAGTCCTCGCCCCTAGATGAAGGCTCGAATAACCCCTGATGACTGACTAATCATCACCTTAAAGATACAGTCCTCGCCCCTAGATGAAGGCTCGAATAACCCCTCATAACTGACTAATCATCACCTTAAAGATACAGTCCTCGCCCCTAGATGAAGGCTCGAATAACCCCTGATGACTGACTAATCATCACCTTAAAGATACAGTCCTCGCCCCTAGATGAAGGCTCGAATAACCCCTGATGACTGACTAATCATCACCTTAAAGATACAGTCCTCGCCCCTAGATGAAGGCTCGAATAACCCCTGATGACTGACTAATCATCACCTTAAAGATACAGTCCTCGCCCCTAGATGAAGGCTCGAATAACCCCTGATGACTGACTAATCATCACCTTAAAGATACAGTCCTCGCCCCTAGATGAAGGCTCGAATAACCCCTCATAACTGACTAATCATCACCTTAAAGATACAGTCCTCGCCCCTAGATGAAGGCTCGAATAACCCCTGATGACTGACTAATCATCACCTTAAAGATACAGTCCTCGCCCCTAGATGAAGGCTCGAATAACCCCTGATGACTGACTAATCATCACCTTAAAGATATAGTCCTCGCCCCTAGATGAAGGCTCGAATAACCCCTGATAACTGACTAATCATGACCTTAAAGATACAGTCCTCGCCCCTAGATGAAGGCTCGAATAACCCCTGATGACTGACTAATCATCACCTTAAAGATACAGTCCGCTCCTAGATGAAGGCTCGAATAACCCCTGATAACTGACTAATCATCACCTTAAAGATACAGTCCTCGCCCCTAGATGAAGGCTCGAATAACCCCTGATGACTGACTAATCATCACCTTAAAGATACAGTCCGCTCCTAGATGAAGGCTCGAATAACCCCTGATAACTGACTAATCATCACCTTAAAGATACAGTCCTCGCCCCTAGATGAAGGCTCGAATAACCCCTGATAACTGACTAATCATGACCTTAAAGATACAGTCCTCGCCCCTAGATGAAGGCTCGAATAACCCCTGATGACTGACTAATCATCACCTTAAAGATACAGTCCTCGCCCCTAGATGAAGGCTCGAATAACCCCTGATGACTGACTAATCATCACCTTAAAGATACAGTCCGCTCCTAGATGAAGGCTCGAATAACCCCTGATAACTGACTAATCATCACCTTAAAGATATAGTCCTCGCCCCTAGATGAAGGCTCGAATAACCCCTGATAACTGACTAATCATGACCTTAAAGATACAGTCCTCGCCCCTAGATGAAGGCTCGAATAACCCCTGATGACTGACTAATCATCACCTTAAAGATACAGTCCGCTCCTAGATGAAGGCTCGAATAACCCCTGATAACTGACTAATCATCACCTTAAAGATACAGTCCTCGCCCCTAGATGAAGGCTCGAATAACCCCTGATGACTGACTAATCATCACCTTAAAGATACAGTCCGCTCCTAGATGAAGGCTCGAATAACCCCTGATAACTGACTAATCATCACCTTAAAGATACAGTCCTCGCCCCTAGATGAAGGCTCGAATAACCCCTGATAACTGACTAATCATGACCTTAAAGATACAGTCCTCGCCCCTAGATGAAGGCTCGAATAACCCCTGATGACTGACTAATCATCACCTTAAAGATACAGTCCTCGCCCCTAGATGAAGGCTCGAATAACCCCTGATGACTGACTAATCATCACCTTAAAGATACAGTCCGCTCCTAGATGAAGGCTCGAATAACCCCTGATAACTGACTAATCATCACCTTAAAGATACAGTCCTCGCCCCTAGATGAAGGCTCGAATAACCCCTGATGACTGACTAATCATCACCTTAAAGATACAGTCCTCGCCCCTAGATGAAGGCTCGAATAACCCCTCATAACTGACTAATCATCACCTTAAAGATACAGTCCTCGCCCCTAGATGAAGGCTCGAATAACCCCTGATGACTGACTAATCATCACCTTAAAGATACAGTCCTCGCCCCTAGATGAAGGCTCGAATAACCCCTCATAACTGACTAATCATCACCTTAAAGATACAGTCCTCGCCCCTAGATGAAGGCTCGAATAACCCCTCATAACTGACTAATCATCACCTTAAAGATACAGTCCTCGCCCTAGATGAAGGCTCGAATAACCCCTGATGACTGACTAATCATCACCTTAAAGATACAGTCCTCGCCCCTAGATGAAGGCTCGAATAACCCCTGATGACTGACTAATCATCACCTTAAAGATACAGTCCTCGCCCCTAGATGAAGGCTCGAATAACCCCTCATAACTGACTAATCATCACCTTAAAGATACAGTCCTCGCCCCTAGATGAAGGCTCGAATAACCCCTGATGACTGACTAATCATCACCTTAAAGATACAGTCCTCGCCCCTAGATGAAGGCTCGAATAACCCCTCATAACTGACTAATCATCACCTTAAAGATACAGTCCTCGCCCCTAGATGAAGGCTCGAATAACCCCTGATGACTGACTAATCATCACCTTAAAGATACAGTCCTCGCCCCTAGATGAAGGCTCGAATAACCCCTCATAACTGACTAATCATCACCTTAAAGATACAGTCCTCGCCCCTAGATGAAGGCTCGAATAACCCCTGATGACTGACTAATCATCACCTTAAAGATACAGTCCTCGCCCCTAGATGAAGGCTCGAATAACCCCTGATGACTGACTAATCATCACCTTAAAGATACAGTCCTCGCCCCTAGATGAAGGCTCGAATAACCCCTCATAACTGACTAATCATCACCTTAAAGATACAGTCCTCGCCCCTAAATGAAGGCTCGAATAACCCCTGATGACTGACTAATCATCACCTTAAAGATACAGTCCTCGCCCCTAGATGAAGGCTCGAATAACCCCTGATGACTGACTAATCATCACCTTAAAGATACAGTCCTCGCCTCTAGATGAAGGCTCGAATAACCCCTCATAACTGACTAATCATCACCTTAAAGATACAGTCCTCGCCCTTAGAAGAAGGCTCGAATAACCCCTGATGACTGACTAATCATCACCTTAAAGATACAGTCCTCGCCCCTAGATGAAGGCTCGAATAACCCCTCATAACTGACTAATCATCACCTTAAAGATACAGTCCTCGCCCCTAGATGAAGGCTCGAATAACCCCTGATGACTGACTAATCATCACCTTAAAGATACAGTCCTCGCCCCTAGATGAAGGCTCGAATAACCCCTCATAACTGACTAATCATCACCTTAAAGATACAGTCCTCGCTCCTAGATGAAGGCTCGAATAACCCCTGATGACTGACTAATCATCACCTTAAAGATACAGTCCTCGCCCCTAGATGAAGGCTCGAATAACCCCTCATAACTGACTAATCATCACCTTAAAGATACAGTCCTCGCCCCTAGATGAAGGCTCGAATAACCCCTGATGACTGACTAATCATCACCTTAAAGATACAGTCCTCGCCCCTAGATGAAGGCTCGAATAACCCCTGATGACTGACTAATCATCACCTTAAAGATACAGTCCTCGCCCCTAGATGAAGGCTCGAATAACCCCTGATGACTGACTAATCATCACCTTAAAGATACAGTCCTCGCCCCTAGATGAAGGCTCGAATAACCCCTCATAACTGACTAATCATCACCTTAAAGATACAGTCCTCGCCCCTAGATGAAGGCTCGAATAACCCCTGATGACTGACTAATCATCACCTTAAAGATACAGTCCTCGCCCCTAGATGAAGGCTCGAATAACCCCTCATAACTGACTAATCATCACCTTAAAGATACAGTCCTCGCCCCTAGATGAAGGCTCGAATAACCCCTGATGACTGACTAATCATCACCTTAAAGATACAGTCCTCGCCCCTAGATGAAGGCTCGAATAACCCCTCATAACTGACTAATCATCACCTTAAAGATACAGTCCTCGCCCCTAGATGAAGGCTCGAATAACCCCTGATGACTGACTAATCATCACCTTAAAGATACAGTCCTCGCCCCTAGATGAAGGCTCGAATAACCCCTGATGACTGACTAATCATCACCTTAAAGATACAGTCCTCGCCCCTAGATGAAGGCTCGAATAACCCCTGATGACTGACTAATCATCACCTTAAAGATACAGTCCTCGCCCCTAGATGAAGGCTCGAATAACCCCTCATAACTGACTAATCATCACCTTAAAGATACAGTCCTCGCCCTAGATGAAGGCTCGAATAACCCCTGATGACTGACTAATCATCACCTTAAAGATACAGTCCTCGCCCCTAGATGAAGGCTCGAATAACCCCTGATGACTGACTAATCATCACCTTAAAGATACAGTCCTCGCCCCTAGATGAAGGCTCGAATAACCCCTGATGACTGACTAATCATCACCTTAAAGATACAGTCCTCGCCCCTAGATGAAGGCTCGAATAACCCCTGATGACTGACTAATCATCACCTTAAAGATACAGTCCTCGCCCCTAGATGAAGGCTCGAATAACCCCTCATAACTGACTAATCATCACCTTAAAGATACAGTCCTCGCCCCTAGATGAAGGCTCGAATAACCCCTGATGACTGACTAATCATCACCTTAAAGATACAGTCCTCGCCCCTAGATGAAGGCTCGAATAACCCCTCATAACTGACTAATCATCACCTTAAAGATACAGTCCTCGCCCCTAGATGAAGGCTCGAATAACCCCTGATGACTGACTAATCATCACCTTAAAGATACAGTCCTCGCCCCTAGATGAAGGCTCGAATAACCCCTGATGACTGACTAATCATCACCTTAAAGATACAGTCCTCGCCCCTAGATGAAGGCTCGAATAACCCCTGATGACTGACTAATCATCACCTTAAAGATACAGTCCTCGCCCCTAGATGAAGGCTCGAATAACCCCTCATAACTGACTAATCATCACCTTAAAGATACAGTCCTCGCCCCTAGATGAAGGCTCGAATAACCCCTGATGACTGACTAATCATCACCTTAAAGATACAGTCCTCGCCCCTAGATGAAGGCTCGAATAACCCCTGATGACTGACTAATCATCACCTTAAAGATACAGTCCTCGCCCCTAGATGAAGGCTCGAATAACCCCTGATGACTGACTAATCATCACCTTAAAGATACAGTCCTCGCCCCTAGATGAAGGCTCGAATAACCCCTGATGACTGACTAATCATCACCTTAAAGATACAGTCCTCGCCCCTAGATGAAGACTCGAATAACCCCTGATGACTGACTAATCATCACCTTAAAGATACAGTCCTCGCCCCTAGATGAAGGCTCGAATAACCCCTGATGACTGACTAATCATCACCTTAAAGATACAGTCCTCGCCCCTAGATGAAGGCTCGAATAACCCCTGATGACTGACTAATCATCACCTTAAAGATACAGTCCTCGCCCCTAGATGAAGGCTCGAATAACCCCTGATGACTGACTAATCATCACCTTAAAGATACAGTCCTCGCCCCTAGATGAAGGCTCGAATAACCCCTGATGACTGACTAATCATCACCTTAAAGATACAGTCCTCGCCCCTAGATGAAGGCTCGAATAACCCCTGATGACTGACTAATCATCACCTTAAAGATACAGTCCTCGCCCCTAGATGAAGGCTCGAATAACCCCTGATGACTGACTAATCATCACCTTAAACTCGACGTTTCTCATGGCAGCAGTCACTGTAAAGATGTCTCCCTTGTGCAGAGGACGATAGGCCTCTACGAAGTAAGGCTTCAGGAACACCTGCAGCCAACACCTTTTTTTCAATCATGATGTCTAAATTCTAACACGAGAACAATTTTCAAACAAGAACCATTACCTCCATGATCAAATGAAAAAAATCACCTCAAAAAGATTTCCGGTGAGTCCCTCTACCGTATCATCGATGGGGAGAACGTGGACGCGCTTTCCGTAGCTGATGTTGGGAGCAGCTGTGATGCTGAATACATACAAACATGAGTAAAACTTCAATAACTCTTTCAATATTGTATCAAAGTCCTAGTTCACCAGCGCTAGTCAAAAAATTCAAAACTGACCGCTTTGCCGGGCGGGAGGGGGGGGGTGGTAAAATTATGAAAAGCAAGCGAGAGGTGAAGTGCAGTAAATAAAAAGAACCATTATTTTTAGCCCACCACTCGGATGAACGGCCAATTTAAATTATTTGACACCTGTGGTTAGCAATGATTAGAGTTGGAATATGACTCAATAGGCTCAACTGCGCTCGTCAAGGAATTCATGCGTTGGACTGCGATCAGGGGCATAGGTAAAATCTGTCTTGATTTTTCAATAGGTCGATCGCTAAAGTAGGCAAACAAATTTCCACATTTAACTTGAAGAAACCGGTTGAGGGTGAATTATAACTAAAGAAACGTTCTATTTGAAAATGAAGATTTTTACTTTTCCTTTTAACTGAGAAAAATCTGATAAATTCATTCTCAGTGAGGGAGAGGGTCGGTAGGTCGGTCGCTCAAAAAAATTTTTGCCAGTTGGCAGTTCACCTATGATCAGGGGTTAAATAGTTACCGGCCCAGCCATGATGGCGCGCGCATACATGTTCGCGCAGAAAATTATATACATTCTCTTCTCCTTCCGTTCTATTTCACTTATCCTCTACTTCTTTCTCGCTCTTTTTACCTTTTCACATCCCTTATCCAACTCGCTTGGCGCGTACAAACATGCCTCAGACCGGTCTCATTTAAAGCCTGACTGCGATCAATGATATGCAGTTTAACCAGAGCCGTTATTCAGAGCAACTAGTCGCTTATGTTATCCTACCAAACAGGGCGTTTCTTACCACCCGCACAATTTTTCTCGAGCGCATAGAAAAATTTCAGAGTTCGACAATTTAAGTTTTCAATGATTTGGAATTTCCCTACGTGAGAATCGAGAAAAAAATTTCCTAGCGCATAGTTCCAAATGTTTTTCAAGTTTTTAGAGAGCGTATAGATTTTTTTGTACCCGCACTGCGTGTGAGAGAAACACACTGCTACCTAACCGTTGTAGCTCGAAAAAGGTATTTTTCAATTGTTAGAAGTTTTGAATTAGTGAAAAATACCACTCATTTTAAGAATAAGATTTTTTTCCCAAAAATTTCATGTATGGGCGTGACCTATGCTCACCAATATACATGTTGTTAGATTCAAAGTAGAGATAGTAAACACACAATGTACTGCCTCTGTTCTTGAATCTTCTTCTTGATAACAATTTCAATTTTCGAGAGTTGTATCGATAAGCATTTTGAAACATAAAATGCCTATCTTCTTATCTCTCGTACAAATCAAAAATTCAGATGATAATTAAAGAAAAATGCACAATTTATGGTGGAATAGTGAATGTGATCATTTTTTCTCAGAAAAAAACTCATGTAATGGATTGTTGTTAGCACTGTTGAGAATAATGGAAAACGACCGTTTCACGAGCGATGGACTCTAAAATGATGACTTGCTCTCTGCTTAACACTTTTTAGTTTCAACTTCTCTTCGTTTCAACTTTTCTTAACACAACTTTTAGTTTCAACAGTTTCATTCTTCCTTTTTCTCGTCCTTCTGAGCGGTTGCCATGTAATGACCCGCTACTCTTCACTTCCCCCTTTGAAACCCTCTTCCCATTAAAAACCGCCTAGTCACTCCCATTGGAAACCGCCTTTGATAGCTACAGTTCCTTCTGGCTCCTGCCCCTCAATTGCTCTGTCATACCCTGACCTTTTCATCATTTCAACGCGGTTTTTTGAGAGACTCCGCGTAATAAAAACGTAAACTTGCTTCTTATTATTCCAGAATAAAAAAAACGTAAACTTGCTTCTTATTATTTCGCTCGAAAAGCGGTCATTAGTTTTAAATTTTTAACAGTTAAGACTAGACCTTTGGTATAAGATGGTAATTAACAAAGTAAGTAGTGTTATGGAGCGTTAGAATTCAACTTTTCACTTTGCAAAGTAATCTCTGCAAAGTGATGCCGTTCAACGCTCTAGGCCGCATCCCGTTGAGCGTTTAACGCTCTAGGCCGCATCTCTCACTTTGCAAAGTGAAAAGTTGAATTCTAACGCTCCATTAGAAATTTGGACGTTAACTAATAGTTCTCTCAAAATTCCTCATCCGATATGATCGGGTTTAATCATAGCTCACCAAACTTGTTAAATTTCTCCCGGTCGTCCGCCCGGTCCCCCAGAAAAAAATTTATAGTGAAAAATTATAACATAAAAGGATCTTTTCAAAAAGCTAAATGTTCTTAAGTGAATAAAATGTCGATTATTAAACTCCGACCCGTGTTACGCGAAACAAAAGATCAATTGAACACGGAAAAGAGACCAAATTTTTGGTTAATATTCCCCCCCTCCGCTTTCCGATCGCCAGGGTCGGTCGCCCAAAAAAGAAATTTTCAACACATCCTGGTGAGCTATGGGTTCAATAACTTAAGAGCTACTTCGAACTTCTGTCTCATGATTTTGAATTACATGTGCCTTCGTCGTTCTAGAACAATTCTGAAAAAGACGGCTGATTACTAAGAAGTTTTTTGCTGGCAATTGACAAAAGGTGAGTCGACTAAAAAAATTAGGGTAAATTGTATATTTCCCGACACATAACCCACATTGTTCTTGTTCCTAAGCCGTACGAACTCGTAAGCGCAACCTTTACCCAAGCTTAAGAAGTAGAACTGGGATGTAGAGTTCAGTCCACAAATTATTCAAAAAGTTGCCTGAATTTGTAGTCCATTCATCTTCTTTTGTCAAATGTATTTTTTCTATCGTTTTTTATTGTCTTCTTTCTGTTCAAAATCTTCATTACCTGACGACATCGCCTAGACGAACACGAAGATTGTGACGAACGACGCGATTCATGCGAATTTTGTCGTTCTGACAAGTTTCGTCTGCGAGAACGATGCATACCGTCTCCTTTCTCTTCTTTCCTTTCAGGACTACTGTATCTCCTCTGAAACACAAATTCATTGAAAAACTAGTTCTTCTAATCGATCTCGCTTCAAAGTTGAACGGTATCTTCAGAATCATTTTTTCAAAGACAAGTAGTCAATAAAAATTTTTTGGCACTAATGCAGTTTAATTGGCTTTAAACGCTACGGTTTCAGAAATTTTCTTCATAGGTGATCATTTGAGTATCATGACTCCAGTTCTTAAATAAATTACTTTAAAACAAATTTTTTTTTAACAAAAATTGAATATTTCAGTAAAAAGCTTTGTTTTCTTCTCAAGTGTGGCCTATATATGTATATAAAATTAAAGGTTCATCTCAAATATCTAAAATTGGTCAAAAAAAGAAAAATCTTTTTATTATCTTTGAAAAATTTCTTATTTACAATAAATTTTTTGACACGGCCTCGTTAGCGTAAACTTTCATTAAAACTGAGCGTTTTTTAATGTCAAGATAAATTTTTTAACGTTAAAATAAACTTTCAAGTAAATTTTTTTTTGAATTGGAGTGCTCAAAATTATCACTTGTGAAGAAAATTTCCGGAACCGTGGCGTATAAAGCCAATTAGCGCTTTCAATTAAATTTCAGTAGTGCCAAACTTGGCACAATTTAACTTAGGGGGGGCTCTTTTCGGTGCGTTCAAAAAATGTTTGAAAAATACAAAAAATGTAAATTTTCTTAAGCGGTCTCATTCGCCTAAGCCGTACGGCCTATCTTCAGAATCATTTTTGCGAAGACAAGTAGTCAATATAAAAAAATTTTAATCGCTGTATCTCAAACAGCACTTTAAAATTGAAATCAAGCTGTTTATTGAGAGAATTAATGAACGGGAATGACTTTTCAAAAAATTATAAAGTTAATAGAAATTCGAGGCCTAACCGGAAAAGTCCGAGTTCATCCATCTTTGCCTGACCCAAAGAAACGACCGAATTGTCATCTTTTTCGCTTTGGTCGACGATCAGACGATTCGGCTTCACTTTGTCCTTCAGAATCGCCGTCGCTAGCGCATCATTTTTCTTCTCTGTTTCGTTTTGAGCCCTAAAGGGACTTATTGCGAATCGAGCGTAGTATAAGCACAAGTATGCTAGAACTTTTTAACTTGAAAAAAATTGAGCTTAAAAATATGAACATTTTATCAAACAAGGAACATACGTTGGTACGGAAGCCATATCTGCTGCGATTCGAGAAGATATATGGGAAACCTGCAGAAAGAAGTTGTTAGACAATGAGACTCCAACTCTTAAAGACAAAAATTACATATACGTGTCCTTGTGAAATTCCGCGTCTAGCGTCGTTTGAAAAAGATGACAATGCTCACGCGATGCGTGTCTTGCAAAGCACGCATTGACTATCGTATGTTTGAAACGAAATACGGTAAAATGTACATGTGATGTTAAAAGTTCATGAATCTACATGTAAACTCACGTATAAGCTTTTCGGAGGCGAGGAACATTCATTCAATGCAGAAGTTTTTGGAGAGATTGTTCTGTGAGAGAGATGTTTTTGGAGAGATTGTTCTGTGAGAAAGATGTTTTTGGAGAAATTGTTCTGTGAGAAAGATGTTTTTGGAGAGATTGTTCTGTGAGAAAGATGAGTAAACAATTTTTTTCAGAAAAGTGTATGAGCATCAGTTTCGGTTTTAATTCAATTTTATCTCTTAAAAACTTTTTTCTCTTCTATCTCTCTTGAATATCAGAAGAGTGTAAAAATTTTTTATTTTAAACAGTAACCAAGTTTCTTCTGAATAGCTCACAGTTTTTGCTGGGAACATCTTGATTGTAGCATTTCCAGAGTCGTTCGATTCGCTTGATGTCATAATTTGACTTATTCTCAGTCACAAAACTGGTTTACGCTGAAGAGGAACCAGCTAGCTGAGGAAGCTATCGATTAGAGTGTGTCCGACTCGGCATTAAGCAATGAATCGAGTCAGGGAGTGGAAAGCGTAGCGCTTGTTCGTACTTATTGACCGAACTCATGACCTAGTTGTAATTTGTTTCCTTGAATCTTCAACTGTATAACTGTATGAAATGTTGGTCGACATCACAGCTCACTCTGCTCGACCATACATCATAAGCCGAACGCTCGGAAAAAAACTATTGATTTAACAATTTTGAAATAAAGATTTGATTTGTTAACTGTAAAAGTGATTCCGCGTTTTGCCTTTGTCATCATTTGTGAGTACATAAACATGATGAAGTCGATTGGAAACATCGATGTTGCAGTCGCATTGTGCCAAAAGAGAAGGCTGCAATATCGCCTTACTCAATTACGGTGGCGTGCTCCAGCTTTGGTCGATTTACCAAACATCCAAGGTAACAATTCAGCATTTAATCTGAAATTTAAATTTTGTTTGCAACCTGATGTATATATTTGCCATATGCTTCTCAAAAAACTTTTTTCTATTTCTTTCAACAATGAAGAACACCTACCCAACTAGTTTTCAGGCCTTTAACGGAGTGTTCACCGTGTCTCAAGTTTCCGTCCCCTATAAAACCTTTTGTGATTTACTAATTTCCCTGTCACCCTGGATCGAAAACCTACCACCTTTGTTCGTGGTTTTTATAGGGGACGGAAAATTGAGAGACAGGGTGAACTGCGCGTTAATGGCCAGTTTTCATGTGCCCACAGAGAGCTTTCGGCTGGAGGGCCCATTACTAATCACGCCATGCACGCCAGTTAATTACTAATGCACGCAACTGCGTGGGAAAGAGAACGGCCTCGTTAGCGTGAACTTTTGCCTAAGCAGAAAAAACATGAAACAAATAACAAAACTTGGAAAAACTAAATAAAGCGCATGATGCGATGTTAAGAATTTCACCGCGCAGTGGCGTGCATTAGTAATAAACTGGCGTGTGTGGCGTGTTTTAGTAATAGCCACTGGAGGTTAAGACCCGGTGTGGTCTTTCATAATTATGACCGGTCAATGTTCTCTTTCTGTCAAGGAAAAGACAACACTATAACTGAACGGTCACAATACAATACATACCAGTGAAGGTAAAACGTAGAAGCTTAGACAAAGGTAACGCTAGCGAGGCCATACGGCTAAGGAACGAGACCGTAAGAAAAACACATGGTGTGTGCGCGTTTCTCGTTTCGTTGTGCCAAATGTTGAAGAGGCAGACAACTACTAGGTTTTAATAAGATCCTTGATGATTTTTTAAACATTTGAATTGAGGTTGGTTGTTAATCGACAGCACCCTAATAGTGAAAAAGAAACTTTTTTGTCCTGCCCTTTTAACAAATTGATTCGGATGCGGTAGCTGACCCAAAATAGAACAGAAGTACGAAGGAAGTGGCATGAAAAGAGACATCTCATGAATATTATGATTAGTTGTCGATTGCTGTGCTGGTAAAGACAGGCAAGGTCGCTTTGTAGATGAAGTTTTTTTTTTCGTTCGATGGTCGGGATGGGAAGCATTAACTCTAGTAGAGAAAGCCTCTTTGATTTAAGAAGTTAAGCAAGTTAGGAATGACTCAAGGCTGACTTTTCTCCGACTTGTTAAGTGTTTTTTAATGTAGGAGTCACTCTCTTGAAGAGTGAATGAATTCTAGTCTTACACGGATGGCGAGCTTTCTTATCTTCTCCTCAAGATAGTTCCGTCTCTCTCATACTTGCTTACTTAGAAACGGCACCGCCTGAACTCGTGGTTAATTAGCATTAGAGCATTAGCTCAGGCAATGATCACATGCTGCTCTATTGACACCTGATTCTCCTTAACTATGCTCGACCGCTCTTAGTGGTACTCCCTTGCTCCTTTTTACACTCTTTTCTCTCTTTCTAATTCTCTCTCTCTCTTCTTTTTCCAGTTCCTCTCTCTTTCTCTCTCTTTCTCTGTGACTTTTCTCTCTTAGTTCCTCTCACCTGTCTATCTCTGTTTATTGTAGTAGGCATTATTTCACGCTCTATTATCTTATAATCTTTAGTTTTTTTTCTCTTTTCAAAGTCGGTGAAAGTATGAATCCCAGCAAAGTATGAATCCCAGCAAATGTGCCCATATTGTGCACGTCTGTTCTATAGTTATGTGATCGTGATTGATTCGCGGAAGCGTTACTAATGAGTTTTGAGTGAGCTAGATTAGATGAGCTGCTCCTAGTTGTGACACTGCAAGCTTAAATAGAAATTTTTTTTGTTGATCTGGTCGGTCACAAAATACATAAATAATCGCAAATGTATAACATCACGATGTATAACAATTTATAACAATCGCAAAACATTGAGAATGTATAGCAAAATAATCGCAATTTTGACGACTGCAATCAGAAATGTTAACTCTAAAGTTATTTTAATTCTGAAGTCATAGGACAAATATGACTTGAATAACTTGTACCGGAATGGTCTGTAGACCCACCCGAAGTCCCAGAAAACATTTTGGAGTCATCCGGTAGAATCTCCTATCTTGGGTAAAGACTGTATTGTTTAAGGTGCAAGACAACAATCCCAACAGAGTGCGTTCCCCTCGCCTCAGAAGTTCCTCATCAACATGTTCTACTTCGCCGAAAAACAAGAACGTATGTTTATTTTTAGATCGCTTCTAGAGAATTTCTCGTACTCACGGGCAAAAACTCAAGTTTTGATATATAATTATATGGAAGCTCAATTATAAAAAGTCTAAATGTCACATTTTTTCGAGGCACACTTTTACTGTGTGATTTTCCTACACACTCGCTAGGGTTTTTTTTAGTGTGCAATAAAAAGGTACAGAGGCCCGCCGACATAGGGTCTTACATGAACATTAACACTAGCTCTTTTGAGAAATTTGTCTGTTATTAGATAACTGCGAATGCATGTCGAAAAATTGAAAAAATAGCTTTGTGATTAACTTGAAATGATAATTGAGAATATTATTAAGTGATTCCCAAAAATTAAAGATGATTAAATACAACCTGCCAAAAAATGAATTTCATACTTCCAAAGAGAAACGTTTTGGAATTGTGATAATGCGACAATTTGATGATAGCAGCACCTTGTATATTTTCATTGTGTAATTTTCTGTTTTGCTTCGTAGGTTGGGTACTGGTGGAAGCCAAGAATTGCTTCGTAGGTTGGGTACTGGTGGAAGCCAAGAATTGCTTCGTAGGTTGGGTACTGGTGGAAGCCAAGAATCGGTGTAAGACAAAAAGAAGTAGAATGCTAACCGAACACATGTGATGTTCACGTGAAGAACAGAGAACAGATAGCAGTTTTTTTTTTTTTGCTTTTCGATACTTACATCTCAAGGCCGTTCCGAGCGTAGCAGGAGAAATATTACTGCTTCTCGAACTCGGAGGACAAAAATCAACACAGTAGAAAAAATAGACGAGATGAGCAAACATGAAGCAAAATTAATAATAATAACAGAAAGCATACTGAAGATGTCGAATTTTTGCTTAGTTGAACACATTGGATGAATACACAGTAGACTTCACACTAAATTGCTGTGCCGAGTGTGCATTATTAAAAGCGCCGCTGGAAATATTCAGACTTATGCGGATGCTTTGAGAGATTTGAGTCAACCTGTAAGATAGGTTCAAGCATGGCTATGTGTCTAAGATATGTCGATGTGTCCACGAACGTGAGTACCAACGTTTGAGCACAAGAATAAGCCTTTACAAAAAAGCACATGAAGTTACAACGGTTGTTATGTGATTCAAGGGTAAAACGGTGTTTCAACACTGAATCAATCAATATATATCGAAGGGAATCAATCAATATATATCGAAGTGAATCAATCAATATATATCGAAGGGAATCAATCAATATATATCGAAGTGAATCAATCAATATATATCGAAGTGAATCAATCAATATATATCGAAGTGAATCAATCAATATATATCGAAGTGAATCAATCAATATATATCGAAGTGAATCAATCAATATATATCGAAGTGAATCAATCAATATATATCGAAGTGAATCAATCAATATATATATCGAAGTGAATCAATCAATATATATCGAAGTGAATCAATCAATATATATATCGAAGTGAATCAATCAATATATATCGAAGTGAATCAATCAATATATATCGAAGTGAATGAAAGCTGAAAGTTTTCAGTGTGAGCAAGAAAACATGCGCAACCAATCTTATTTGTTTTCTCCAAAAGCCGACCAAAGTTTCGAAAACTTGCAAATTTTGAAACACCTTTAAGCATTATCATTGAGCGTTTGAATTGAATTGAATTAGCTTTATCATCAAAGGATAGCTTGTTTTGGCTATTGCTGACATGGATGATGGGGACTGACATGGATGATGGGGAAATGGGTTTCTGACATGGATGATGGGTTTCTTTCGGTATTAAAGATGAAGGCTCTAAAATCGAGAAAATTTACTGCTAGAATTTTCACATATCAAACTCGGGGCCTTAGACGAATGAAAACTCATAGTTGTTTGTTTTTTTTTCACACTGATCCATCTTCATTTGGAAAAGGAGTAATGAGGAAATTAATAGTTCCTTATTTGCTGTATTTCCTATTTGCTGTATTTCTGCGGTTCAGCGATTTTTTCGAACAGCAATTTGAGGCGACTGATTTGCACATGATTAAAATGATGATAATTCTATGGTAGAGAAGGTGAAGATGGCATCTTCGATAAATACCCTTATTGCGAGAGATAATCCCCACAGTTATCCCTTAAGAATACTTTAATACATAATTAAATTTTTCTGCATAGAATCACTCTCCGATTTTAATCCATATTCGAGACTGACTCGATACATTAAGTGATTCCGAGAATCCGAGAACGTATCTTAAAAAGTTCTTTCAATATTTTGTTGGTGTTCATCGAGATGAAATTTGTAAATCAATTGAGAAGACTCTGGGATTATGAAATAAATCGGTGATCAAAGTACCCTTTTTTATGATGGAAGTAAGAGAATCCAGACGCACTAGGATTTAATGATCCCATTCACCACTCTGAGTGTGGCTGTGGGTAGGCAAGGTATGAATTCGAAGTTTCGTTTTGTAGTCATAGGTCACCAAGGGTACGAAAAACGCCCCAGGCCCCCGCCCCAAAAGAAAAAAAACAACAGTCCTTTCATCATTACATTTAATTTAAAGAGAAAAAGTCAAAAACTTGCTAAAGAAATTCCTTCCAATAACGCTCCACGGAAAACTGGAATTTTTCTATTACTTACCTTGAAATGAAATCTTAGAAAATACAATAAGGAATCAACTTCATACAAAAAACATTTTTACCGCTCGCCCCCCCCCCCCCCCCCGCCCACGAAAACTTTTTTGACAAATTTTGGTAACCTATGTTTGTAGTTGACGAAATCATTGAAATCCATCTTCATATTTTGAAATGGTGAAATATTTTCATTGGTTTCTTATGTAATTAGTAGACAAGGTCCAAGCTTTATCAGTATTAGCACCACCGGGTGGTACCTCAACTAACGGGCACCTTCGAGCTATTAATAAGAAAAAAATACTACATAGATTCGTTGTTTTTTGTCGTTTAACGGAATTTTGATGTTGATAAGGGCGATAGTTCAACACAATCTTTGATTTTCGAAAGAATTCTAGAGCGATTTTTTGGTTCTCTGGAAGAAAAAACCCATTATCATTCCAAGATGATGTTTGGTTTCAGAGTCTTAACTTTGGTTTTTATGTGTGGTTTTCGGACATACCTTCGCTCCGCATTTTTCTCGGGTTTTTCAATAATTTTTGATGTGAATGTACGCCCGGCATTCAAGTTGATTGACAAGGAGAGGTTCAATTGCAGTATTTGTGACTAAACCGTAGTATTGTTTGACTTGTGGTTGTCAAGAATAGCAGGTTGTTATATGCAATAGTTTCCAAGGTGGTCACACCGTTGTTTACCTCTCATTGGAAAGTGATAATAATGATTATATATATTATTTATATATAATACAAAAAACTCCTCTCTAGCATAGGCAGCTGATGAGTTGAAATAAATTTGAGAAATTTTTTCGTGGACATGAAAACATTTTTTAAAGCTTTCGCTTTCGAGTTTAGCAGAGTTTTTGAAGGTGAAGTACGCAGAAAAAGAGTCATTTCGATAAAATTTTCTTATCGATGAAACTGAAGGCTTTTTAGTGCAGACTCGAAAGAATGAAGTTGATGAACGCTTAAGAGCGTATCTTTGCGATTGCGTCAATGAAGCCTTTTTCTGTGTTGAGGGCTTCCTACCGAAGCAAATAGATATTCCTTCACCAATTGATGCGGGTTATGATATTCTTCATTCTGCTAACTCGAGGCAACTTTTCGAAATGCCGTTGTTTTTTCCTCAAAAATATGAAGTATAGTTGGATATTATATCCAAGCAGTCAGAGGTTTTTTAGTGTGAAAGAAAAAGGGACAGACGCAGAGAGAGAGAAAATTTTTTTACATAAAGGTCCCCCCTTATGATTTTTCAAACAAAAACCCGCCGAAAAAAAATTTCACATAAGGGTCCTCCCTTACGATTTGAAAAAACAGAGGCCCGCCGATGATAGAAAATTTTTTTTTTCACATAAGGGTCCCCCCTAAGGGGTGAAAATTTTTTTCTTTTTTTTTTCTCACATAAGGGTCCCCCTTACCTTTTTTCACATAAGGTTCCCCCCTAAAGATTTGGAACACAGAGGCCCGCCGACAGAAGATCTGTCATGACTAAATAACCCCTGCAAGCAGTTCATGAAGATGTCGTAGTTGACTTTGTGTGTTTGACTTCTATTGGAAAAAAATTGATTAGAAAATCTAATTTTCCTATCGCTACAACAGATATGACCCTTCTTGTGCTGTTGTGAACCTTCTAGAAGAAATTAGTCGCTCTGCCGGCTTTGTGTGTATGATTTAGATCGGGGAGGGTGGGATAGTTCAACGCAGCCAGTGTATTGGCGTAGAGAAAGGAAGAGTGTCAGAGAAAGATGATAACTAACGGGGAGAGAGACGCAGTGCGGACACAAAGGAAGAAATCATCACATGGTTTCTCTCTATTTATCACACCACGTGTCCACTCTCTCTTTCTCTCTTTTTATCTCTCTCTTTTTCTGTGTCTTTTTTCTTCTAGCTTTATACTTGGTCGCACACTCTCTAGCACCAGTCATTTCCTCAGTTTCTCTAGCCTTTGTTTATGGCTAGATGTCTTGCATTCAAAAAATACTTCCTCAGTCGCGTCTAAATTCTCTCTATTTCCGATACTTTTCCTCTAGTTAGTGTATTCTGTGTCTCTGATCTCTCTTTTTGCAAGAACACTCTCAGTTCTTCATAGATCTTATTATCTTTTCCTCAGAATTCTAAATCTCTCTTTTCTCTTCTCTATAGTGAGTAAGCTCGCTAACCTCTCCCATAAGAACGCTCTCGCACTCTTACTTCTGCAAATGTGGCACTTCCTCCATTCTCTTCAATTCACACGCTCTGCCGCTCTTGTTTCTTTCTCTCGTTCTCTTTGCTTCAAGCGCTCTTTCTTTCCTATTTTGAAATGACTTGTGTGGAAGAGAATCATCACGTGACCGTCTTGATCAGTATCCCCTTCCTGCCACAGCGAGAAATAGCAAGATGCGCTATCTTACTCCTTATTCTCTTTTTTACGCGCTGTTTTCGTTTCTTTTCTTTCTCTTTTCATTCTTTTCTTTCTCTTTTCATTCTTTTCTTTCTCTTTTCCTTTCTCATGTTTACTGTATGAATGACCGTTCCCATTCTCACATGGTTTGACATCATTCTGAAGAATATCTCTGTCGCCGAGATGTTATCCGGTAGTCAGCAGTTGAAAAGAGGTATCTCAGAAGGTTCTCTTATCAATTGCTATATAAACACATGACAGAAGCAAGCAAGTACTTGAGCCCTGAGTGATTAGCAAATCTTGTTTCTGGTCTCTCCGTTATGAGCGAATATTTTTTATAAGTTTTAGAGGATAATTTGGCATTTGTATCATAGGTTCGCATGCGTTTGGGCAGATAAATTGGTGGGCAATGTTTGAACTTGATAGCCCGATACAGGAACGAATCGAATGCCTTTACTCGTTTATGTAATAGTAGTTTCGATTGAATGCTTTGCTTCTCATGGGGTCATTATACATATAGCGTTAATCTTCGATAAATTTGCAGTTCTAGGATATTTTTTTGGAGATAATAAGTATAATAACGTTTTTTTCTTACTCCCCAAGTTAAGGGCGTGCGTAAACTTTGCGAGCGAGAGTTAGTCGTGCGGATACAGGGTTCGCCATCAGTAAATATTGCGAAACTTTTGATCTGCTTTTAATAGATTGATTAGGTGGGTGGGCGGAGGCTTTCCAAGCGGAAAACATACAGAAAGGTTTTCACATTTACGTTCGCATAATTCTCTCTTTGAGCTCTTGCGTTATTGAATGCACTTGAGCCATTACGGTGGTTTCCAGTTCCCGAGTCAAGTGTCAATAGGCGGTTACTCAAAAAATATTAAATTTTATGTAAGCGTCCGCGATGATGCTGATCATTCCATTAATGCAGAGTAATACCAACGACCTATTGACGTGGGTGTGGTTGCATTAGTGTGAAAATACGTTTTCATATTGCCTAAAACATTGATTTCGTACATGGAGTTGTTGTTTGTAGCTGGGTTTTGCTATAAATAACCGAGTAAAGAGCTGAAAAGTGGGAATGAACCAGTGCTGTGAATCATCTTTGTCGTTGAATAAGGTGATTTGCTTACTCGCAGAAAAAGTTCTTTCTGTTTTACAGAAGCAAGAGGTGGGGAGGATTCACACTTTGCTTCGAGCGACGAGAGGATGCAATTTAGGTTCGTTCCAGATCTGTTACTGAAAAGAGAGTTATCTCCTTTTTATGCGATAAGCTTTAGTTGGAAGACGAAAAGTATTAAAAGCGCAGTATTTAGATGCCTCGAAGCATAGGTGAACTTTCAATTGGCGAAAAAATTTCTAGGGCGACCGACCCTCTCCCTCACTCAAATTGAATGTATCACAGTTTTAACAGCTAGAATTGAAAGAAAAACTTCATTCCTCGACATACATAGAACTCTCATTAGCCATAACTCAGCCTCAACCGGTTTCGTAGAGTTGAAAGTGAAACTTTTAGTCTACTTCAGCGATCGATCAATTGAAAAATCAAGGAATTTTTTACCTGTGCCTCGAAGTTAAGATTTTTAGCGGAATGTTGACAGTTTCATTTAATAAGTTAAGTAGCTTACGATGGGATGAGTATTTTTGATAGTTTACTCGTGTAAAGTTGTTGCCATGAATGGTCCAAGGCATTCATATTGCTGCGGAAGCCCTTTTCATTAAGCTGATTATAGGTTTTAGTCCATCAAGTGTATTGGATACTTTTCCCATTGACGGAAACAAGGCTTCATTGGTTTTCGGTTACTAAAAGCTTCACGAATAAGCTTTCGAAAAGGGAGGAGAGAGGAACACTTTGTGAAAAGAGATCATTTTGAAGATTGAAGCACTGGCATAGGTCTCAAGACAATAAGTTATGTAGTGTTTGATGAATGAGTAGGAAAACTCATATTTTACTAATAAGGCCGGCGTGTTTTTTAGTTAGGCGTTATTTTCGCTTCCCTTTGGCGTGAAAGAACTATTTAGAGAATTGAAACGAAACATCAATTAAGTGTGAGTATTAGAGAAGCTTAATTTAATAGGAGCCCGGTACATTAGTGTAGATGTACATTAGTGTAGATGTTGAGCTTTGCAGTTAAAGATCATCGGCAAATTCAATCACTTGAATAAGCTTGATTTCCAAAGTTTATTGACGAGAATTCAGAAAAGAAGATTATTTAGATTTCTTAAATTGAAGAGGTGTCCATGACTCGAAAGGAGAACTATTAGTGGTGTCCCCGAGTAAGTTCGAGCTTTCTGGAATGTTTACTCCTAGGCTGTACATAGTAGAGGGTATTTTAGTTAGTTTCATGAGAATTCCAATTTGTCTACTCTACTCGGTTATGAAAGACGAGAAAACTCGTGAGCCTTTTTTTCTCACTTTCGGATTGACACGCGTTATATATATATTTCAGCCCAAAGTATTGGCTTGTTTTTTTTATATTTCAAAAGCATGTTTGCTGATAAAGATCACAAGGTCCACCGAATAGAATGCAAAGCGCCATTTGACACGGATAGGGGCTAGGTATATTTAAGGGGGGTCTCATTCCATCGCTTCTGGAAAACTGGATGTTTAGAACGGATTCGTACAGAAGCCGTCGCTCAGAAGGATTCATCTTGGGTGATTTTGACGATGATTTCGACGAGGAGTTGGAAAGAGAAAGTGCCGAACAACTGGCGGAGATGGTGCCAATGAGAATGCACTTGCATCATCATCACTCCAGCAGTGGACTGAGAAAGCCGAGGAGCAGATCTCACTCCGGAGGGATCTCCTTCTTTGGTTGGTCGCCTTTTCTTCTTGTTGAAGCTCTCTCCGCTTGTTATTGTCTACCGCGAGCGCTACATGCACTCGCTCACTGAAGCATTTCGTCAGCGAGCGAAGGCCATCTGCCCTCTAGACAAACAGTAATCGATCTATCTTTCTCTTTCATTTCCTTACTCTCTTTATCGCTCTGACTCACTCTCACTCTCTTTGTCCTCGATAGTTTTTTTAATGCTGAATATAGACAGTAGGTGATTCAACCTTGTCCTTGATTGATGCCCATGTTGTTTACCACATCTAATTTCCCCTTTCAGTCGTATCGCCTCCCTTCTCTCTTTCTATCTCTCTCTCGCTATCGTTCTATTTCTCACTCTACAGTTTGCTCTCCGGTTTACTGTAGGCGGTTGAGAATAGAGTGTATACGGTAGAAGAAGATGACGATCAGTCGCTGAAGAACACATGCCATGAGCAGATTTCTATTCTTTGCTGGATGACCGACTTGGAGAAGGATCATATGGAAGTGTGAAGACATGTGTGCAACGAACGAGTGGAATGGAATACGCTGTCAAGGTTGGTAGGGAGTGGCGGGAGGCTCAAGATAGAGGAGGGCTCCTACTGACAGGGAGCAGGTGTTAAATGGAGCCGCCCAATTTGGGTTTACATGTATCCGCCGCTCAAAGTTTGGAGGAACAAAGAAGAGGGGATGAAGGAAAAGGGTGAGAAAAGAGAGGGAGTTTCTTGTCAATAGTGTGTGTTCATGTATCCGCCTACGGGACCGATCCGGTCAGTATTTAACCCCTGACAGGGAGTCATGACATGGCTCGTTTTAACAGTAAGTTTCGTGGCTGTTTTTTCCAGGGCAACGGAAAGGATTTTGAGACTGGTCTTGAACGATGGATAAGTATCTAGAGCATGGGTTAAATATTCATGTCAGACCTTCTGTCGGTGGGCCTCTGTTTTTCTAGATCATAAGGGAGGACCCTTATGTAAAAACAAAACTTTTTTGGCGGTTTCTGTTTGAAAAATCGTTATGTGAAAAATTTTTTCCGTTTTCGGCGGGCTTCTTTTTCTTGTCGTACCAAAAAGGTGTACCTTTTTCTTGCACACTAAAAAACCTCTGATCTAGTGTTGATTAAAAGATTGAGAATTATTGTGTGGTTTTGAGCGAGAGAATTATTTTTTCCATCATAGATGTAATAGTTGATAAGGCGAGTTGTCAAGAAAGGACGATGGTTTTTTTTCTCACCGAGATTTAAGATTTTTTTTATTAAATACGATTAGTTCATATCGAAACATTTACTGAATGCATTTTATGCAATGATACAAGCAAAAGTATGATGAGACACTCACAAATTCTGTGAAGAAGTTTTTAAATAATTCAATTTGTTCTACAAAAAAATTTAATTTGTAAAATTGAGTAAATCAATGCAATTGCAGATAGTGGATAGGCATGCTAGTGGACACTCAAAAGCGAGAATTCAGCACGAGGTCAGCATTCTTCAACTGTGCGCTGACCACCCCAACATCGTTCAACTCGTTGATGTAAGTGAAGATTGGGGTTTTTTTCAAATTTTATCGTATTTGCCTTACAGTAAGTATTTTCCTAGAACCTTTTTGTTTCGATTATAAAGTTGCAGTGATTGATGGAAATGTATATATGACTTTTAAAATTTGAATGAATAGAAGCATCGGGATTGAACATGGAACATTACTGATTATTCGAATTATCAAGTTTTTTTGAAGATAGCACGAACAGGAAAGTATTATTACAGGGTTTACATCAACAGAAAAGTGATTTTTGTGGCATTAATTTGGCCGCCTGGAGATACCGTCCGTAATAATATTTCTGTTATACTTTGGTGAGAACCCTTCCGAATTCAAAGAACTTTCCCCCGGCTGAACTCACACAGCAGAAGACGAGACCCATTGATCTCTTAGGCGAGGGAAGGCCCAGAGAGATTCTGCCGCCTCACAATTTCATAGTATAAAGCAAAATCGGTTTGTTGGTGCAGGGCGTTGTTAGTAATGGGTCTTTAGTTACCTGTTCTTTCTTTGCAGTGGTTCGAAGATCGCGATCGATTCTACTTGGTGTTCGAGAAGATGCGCGGCGGTCCCCTTCTTACGCACATCCAACGCAAGGTGTGCTTCACGGAAGCAGAAGCGGTCGCGGTCACGAGAGATATCGCATCCGCCCTCAAGTTCCTCCACGACCACGGTTGGGCATCTGGGAGAGTGTTGTCGAGAAAGGAATGAGGATGACAAACTCATGACTCCTCTAAATTCCGTCTAATCTACCAAAACGAGCAAGTTGATTACAAGAAAGCAAGTGGCGATCGGGAACTTTGATTTCCTAAAAGGGAACGCCGATCATAATAATTTTGGCGCGTTTATTTGTCAAATTAATACGGGGTTCATGTCCTGATTACTGTAACTCTTGAGATTTTATGAGTGCTTCGGAAAGACAGAGAAGACTGCGCGAATATCTTCGTACTAAGACTTGTATATGTATAGCAATACAAATCAGTTAAGGGAATAAATGGTGTTCATATAATTCTGAGGACACCTGTTAGAGTTTTCCAGTTCCTGATTGAAGCCTCGTTTTAGGTTTTGGCCATAGGAAATAAAGGGAACGCATAGAAGTAGAGGAGTTGGAAATTTGATTACTGTTGTTACAGGTATCGCCCACAGAGACGTAAAACCGGAGAACATTCTGTGCACGGAGGCGGACCGGGTTTCCCCGGTGAAGCTGTGCGACCTTGACCTGGCCTCGCACCCGCATCATACCGTAACCTCCATGGGCGCTGAGCCCGAGCTGGCATCTCCAGGTAAAGTGCTAAGGACAGGTATTAGGTCGTTGGAAGGGCTTTTTGGTAACGATCCCATCTGGTTTGGGAGAATATAATGGGTTCAAAAATGTTGTCAAAAGATAGAATAGTTACGAAAGATAGAACTCAAAAGATAGAACAGATCCTCTTTGAGTTTTGAAATAGGTTTCTAAAGTCCCCGTTGAGACCGGGGAAGTTTTTGTGAGATTTGAGACCATAAACTGTTAATGAACGGCTAAAGCCGATCGATAGTGCGATTGAGGTTAAGATTGATGAGAAGGCGAGAGAGAGGTTACAGGATGGAGCAAAAAAGCGAGAGATGAGAAAATAGAGATCAGGCAAGAAGGGGACAGTGAATAGGCGAGCGAAAAAGGAGAAAATGTATTAATTTTTTTTCTTCAAAGTTTTGAGTCTTAGAAGAAAAAAACTGCAAAAATTGTGCTCATCGGGTAAGCGGAACGAAGAATTCCGCCGATGGTAATATGGATCAAAAATTCTCATGTAAAGGTTTATCTACCAAATAAAAACTAATACCCGATGAAGTTCGAAAAAAAGGATGACAAAGAGACATCGGGAACAAGCGGTTTACTTATGACGCCCTATTGCAGTTGGCAGCGCGGAGTTCATGGCGCCGGAAGTGGTGGACGCGTTCGTAGGCGACGCGCTGAAGTACGACAAGCGGTGCGACATGTGGAGCCTGGGCGTGATCGTGTACATCATGCTGTGCGGCTACCCGCCCTTCTACGGCGGAGACTGTGAGAGCGAGGAATGTGGATGGGACGAGGGAGAGAGCTGCGATGAGTGCCAGAACATGCTCTTCCAGAGAATCCAGGTTGCGCCCTCTTTTCCAGCTACGTGGCCTATAAGAATAGAACAGACCGAATTTGATAGAGCCAATGGCTGCGATTATCTGGGTTCTCAAATATACACAGACGGGGACCCAACAGCCGCTTTCAGTGCCAGAATCAACGCAGCATGGCTCAAGGGGAGAGAATCGACTGAGATCCTATGCGACAGACTCATACCTGATCGACTGAAAAGTAAGATCTATAAATCAGTCGTACGACCAGTTGCTCTATATGGACTCGAATGCACTCCTTCAACAGCAAAGACCCAGCAGATGCTCCATGTAATGGAAATGAAGATGTTGAGATGGAGCCTCGGAGTCACCCGGAAAGACATGATGCGCAACCAAACGATAAGAGCTCGTTTAGGAGTTGTCCCAATACCCGAAAAACTCGGAGAGTCCAGGCTTAGGTGGTACGGACACATACTGAGATCCGATCCAGACTCCGTTCCCACGTCTGCTTGGAAAATGAAATCCAGGGTAGAAGACCGAGAGGTAGACCGGAGCTTAGAACAAGAGACACCATAGAACAATAAATGGCGAATATCGGGCTGATAGCCGAAGACGCCTCGAATTGTATGGTGTGGTGAAGTGCTATCTACACAGTGGACCCCGCTCTTCAGCGGGAATAACGCTAGGAAGAAGAAGAAGAAGTGGCTGCGATGGATTACTGTGTGTGTATCGAACAGGGATGAAGATCTAATCAGGGTGTTTCTCTCACCCACAGTGCGGCTAAAAAAATCTATACGCTCTCTAAAAAAACTTGAAAAACATTCGGATCTATGCGTTAGGAAAATTGTTTTTGGATTTTACGTAGGGAAATTCCAAATAATTGGAAACTTCAACAAACACTTAAATTTTGAAAATCTATGCGCTCGAGAAAAATTGTGCGGGTGGTAAGAAACACCCTGGATTTAACCTGGTTAAATTGTGCGGGTGGTAAGAAACACCCTGGATTTAACCTGGTTAAATTGTGCGGGTGGTAAGAAACACCCTGGATTTAACCTGGTTAAATTGTGCGGGTGGTAAGAAATACCCTGGATTTAACCTGGTTAAATTATTGACAGAAAGGAGAGAGTTAGAGACGTGCGAAAGTGTGGGGGAAAGGAGTTTAGCAACATTTCTTGCCATCGCCATCATGATTTAGAAGGATCTGTCTCAAACAGGGGTTAAATGGTTACCGGACCAGCTATGTAGGCGCATACATGTTACCGTACCAGCTATGTTGGCGCATACATGTTACCGTACCAGCTATGTTCGCGCCGAAAATGATCTACATTCTCTACTCTTTCCGTTCTATTTTACTTTTCCTCTACTTCTCTTTTTGCCTGCCTTCATCCCTTTTTCAACTCGCTCGGCGCGTACAAACAAGCCTCAGACCGGTCTCAAACCGCGTAGATCTCACAGCCGTTCAGCCAATGGTCCAGTGTAATACCATAATGTCACAACCGAGCATTATGTATTTCTTGGAAAGTCTTTGATGTAGTGGGGATAAGGGTAATTAAAGGAGAAAGCTTTTTCCGATGTTCATAGGAAGCGATTACGTTAAAAGAGGGCGTAATGATAGCTTCCGTGGTATAATAGTTACTTGGAAATAACGGAGGTTGAGATATATGGTGAGAAAGACACTGAGTAGTGACGCACTTGACAAGCAACTGAATATATTAGCCAAAGATTTGTCGATGATTCCGGGGGCGCCGTATTTTGAGGCGTTTTTTGCTACACTAATCACTTAAGCTGTGAGTCCTCGTGATGAGCGGTTGTCGTTGTTTGCAGGCGGGCCATTTCGAGTTTCCCAGTGAGGAATGGAATGGGGTCAGTGAAGAGGCTAAGCATCTCATAACACATCTACTCCAGAGAGATGCTACAAAGAGGATGACTGCGGATGAGGTAGAGCGTTCTCTCTCTCTCTCTCTCTCTCTCTCTCTCTCTCTCTCTCTCTCTCTCTCTTTGTATATCTCCATCTCTCTCTCCCCCTCTTTCTCTCTTCAGCCAGAGCTTTTCTGATGAAGCTGAAGAGCTTAGCTAGTATTAGAAGTCCCGTTTCTAATGGAGCGTTCGAATTAAACTTTTCACCTTGCAAAGTGATCCCGTTGAACGCTCCAATTTCTCAGCACGAATTACCGTGAAAAGAAACATGGACTACGGTAAAAAGAAAGAACACATGCATTCTAAGACAAAGCGACAATTTTTCTGTAAAATTCATGAAAAATTACATTCAACAGTAAAGGTTATCATAAAAGTAATACCGTTGTCCATTTTTCTTTTCAAGGTAATTCGTGGTGAGACATTGGAGCGTTCAACGGGATCACTTTGCAGAAAATTACTTTGCAAAGTGAAAAGTTGAATTCTAACGCTCCATAATTCGATTCCGTTCCGGCGTTGCGAGGCATTCTAATACATGATTGAAGGTTCTCTCGCATCCTTGGCTGGCTCATCCCGCACCGCATACTCTGCTCCAAACACCGAGCAATTTGTTCAGGTTACCCACTCTTTCATTTTTAATCATGACGGAAATGCTTGGAAATAGAGATGAATAACAACCTTTCTGGAAGTATAACTAGACCTTTATTAGTCTAACTTATTTTTGCTCAATCTCGCCCCTGAGGGTCGCACAAGTATTGTGCAATATGCTCAGGAACAGTGCGTGATATTAAGAAAGAAACAAAAGTGTTCTTCCCGATGCACGGACCCCCTGATTAAAGATACAAACCTATCAGTATATAACCAGTAGCCGGTCAAGAATTTCTTACGATTAGTGTATGTGGCAGAACAAGAGTAAAAGGCGTACGAGCTTTACCCGCAATTTCTAGGTTTTTAAGCTGAGGTTGATCAGTCCGAGTTGTGAGTCTAGCTAGGAACCCATTACAATAGTCAAGCACAGTACCGCTGGGAAACACGTCAAACTTGATAGGTATACTTTCAGGAATGACTCGGCTCGTGATGTCCATCAGATGATTGAGCACTTCAACGTGATCTCTCGTCTCGCGGGAGCTCGTCTTTCCTCGCAGCTAGAGGGCGAGGAGTCTCCAGCATCGGCCTCGCCGCCCTCGCCCGGTGGCGTCTGCTTCCCGAACCTCTTCCCAGCTGCAAGTAGCTCCTCCTGCCTGCTGCAAACTGTTCCAGCCCCGCAGCTCACTCTGCTGCAGCTGCCGGAGTCATGCCAGTCGGCTGTCGCGAGACAAGATTCCATGAATGACATGCGACAAGTGAGTAACCGGCATGGAGAAGTCAACGTTTGAGGAGAACAAATGGATGCAGTCAAGACCTGGGGCCATTAATAACTAGTTGTTGCATAAAAGCACAGTCTCTTCATCCTTAGAGCTATGAATGAATAATGATTCTCCCCGCAATGAGTGTTTGATATCGAATGATTGTATAATTAGAGAAAGTTTTGTACAATAATTGTGCTCTTCAATGACTGAGCGTGTATATTGCTTACGATGTAACATTCCAAATACAGGTTTCACCCCCCCCCCCCCCGTCCTCTTTTTTCATTATCTTTTCTCGTCCGTTCCTGAGACTCCTGCCTATTTCAAACAGTTTTGCAAGTTCGGTGTCCTTTTTATCAAGTAAGTAGTTTTTGTAGGGATTGACTCCAGATAGAAGTAAGTGGAAGATTATGAAAGCAAACCTGGACTACGTGTATTTATTATCGGTTATCCTAGCTCTTTTATCCCCCCCTCTCCCTCTCTTCCCAACATCTTACCAGTGGTTTTTTAAAAATAAATATTAATTCTTTTTTTAGTATATTATCTCCCTGCGTGTGTTGATTAAGCGAGTTCCACAAGTTTCCTTCCCCTCAACATGTTCTGGTTCTTCATTTTCTCAAAATTTGTTCGCATAGTAATTTTCTTGATTGAGTTTGAACCAAAATTTCACTCACTTCCTTTGTAGATTCCAGTAGGTCTGTATTTTCTAATCCGCTCTCATCTTCTTTCCCTTTTCCCTCTCTGATGTTTTCAAAGAGCCTCTTAAGATTGTTTGAGTCGTGACTACTGAGATACGTTGTTGGCAGCAGCTAATTTATGTAGCGGTGAGGATTAGAGTGAGCGTAGAGCCTCTCCTTTATCCCTTCCATTTTGTATTAGGTGAGGATTTATCGGCATCCGGTGTAACTTCCTCACCTTGTAATGACATCCCCCAGGTTGGTGTTATACACAACAAATAACCGGGGACCATATTTTCCTCATTCCACACCGATGACACGCGCAGCAACAGCCGCGTCCATCATTCTTATTTAAGAAAATCATTTCCTACCAAGTGTGTTGATTGATTGATGTCTTCGCTTCTCAGCTTTCTTCGTTATCGATATATTTCTCTGTTACTGTTGTTTCTGCTGTCAATCTCTGTATATTGTCTGTTCTTTCTGTGTTGTACAGTTGACCTACTCTGTATATTCTCTGCTATCTCTCGCTCTCTCTCTCTCTTTCTCGAGATATATAGACGTAAGTGCGAAATGTTTGTACATAATGATCTTAGTTGCCTTTGACGCAGAAAATGTCGAACGCGTTAAGGTAGCCATGATGAACCCTGTTCTATTTAACCTAATTCCAAGTTGAGTTTTCTCCTTTTTCGGTCCTGATTGCAATCTCTGACGCTCTCTCTCTTTCTCTCTGTTTTCTTTTTTCTTTCTCTCCCTGTATCTTTACTCTCACTTCCTCCCTTTCATCCTCATATTTCTGTCCTATTTCATATCTAATTCTAATTTCTTCATATACTCTTCAAGACTGATAAGTTAATCCGTAGTTCTTGAGATATTTCTGCAAGAACCAAGAAAATACAAAAAGCAAAAAAAGGATTTCAATTTGTTAATATTTGAAGCAATTCAGATATGTGAATGGCTTTTGAGGTACAGATATTAAGGTACCAACAAACAGCTTAAGATGAGTGTTGGATTTGCCCAGCTTCTTTTTCGTGATCGTTTCCTTTCTATGTCTCTCTCTATTTCTTCTTTCTCCATCTAATTTCATAACAACTTCTGAAAATTTTAATTTGCCTTATGAGATCAATGGCAGATTGAAGAGAGCTAAATAGGCCCCTATTCTCTCTTTTTCTCTTACCCTTCTCATCGTTAACATCTGATAAACTAAGTATACGACCTTGATATCGGCTGTATTCTTAAACTCTCTGTGTCAACTGCTTCCAAACCAGTGTTTGCTTCTCGAACTTGGGTTGGTTAAACCTATAATGGGTTTTTTGCGAAGAGAGAAAAAGCATCCCTCACTTCAACTACTCAACATCGTGGATTGAGGCGATTGAATGTCACTCTTACGACCCCTCCCCTTTGGTCTGAGCCCCTACTAGAGTTAATATTCATAAGACTAGTTTGTAACTTTTTATTCGAATCTCTGTTGTATTTTTTTAGAAAGTCGGTGAAAAGTTTAAAATATTGAACGGTAATATTCAATAGCTGTTTAAACGGAACATGAAATGTCGCTCTGTTTTTTGGTGTTAGTATTTTCGGCATAGGATGTTTTCAAGATGAAGTAGTTGTACTTTCCGTTTTGTAGATCGCCCCCACCCCTCCCCCCGCTTGTTAAAACATCTTTACGCTCGCCGATTATTATTCGAGTGTTACTTGCGGTGTTGATGGTATTCCTATAAAAAGTTTCGTAGAGCATATGTAAAGAGTACATGGAATGGACACGATAAATGCATAAAACTCATTGTTCAAGGGAATGTCCACAAAAAAGAGAGAAAGCAAGTTGAGATGGTTATCCGAAAGATTTCTTCTCCGCGGAAGCCGGAATAAATGCGTATCCTTCCTTATTCCTGCCTACTCTCATGAAGTGGGAGAGGAAAAACATTCATTTCTAAAAGTCGTCACCACTTTCACCCGTTCTTGCTTTATATGAAACAATGCAGCTGATTGGGGGACTACTGATGCTGCGACTCGCAGCTGTATTCAGCGCGTTGCCTAGTGTTAGTGCGGTACGCGAATTTGTGAATTTCAGCGACAGTAGGTCGAAGGAGTTGAAGGTTTTGATTCTGAGTTCTTTCGCAAAAAGAACTTAGAAACAAATTGGTGATATTTAACAGATAATAAATCAGAAATAAGTGTCTCTACTACGGTTTTGAGTAAACTTGAGAAAATTGTTGATTCCTTTATTTGCCATGAAAATATTAGATTACAGTTTTAGTTTTATGTGCTGAACAGGGCTCTCTAAGAATGTCTGAAAGTGAACAGGGCTCTCTGAGAATATCTGAAAGTGAACAGGGCTCTCTGAGAATGTCTGAAAGTGTTTTCCCGGGTTTCGGTTTTCCGAAACTCTCAGATGAGAAGATCTGTGACATTTATGACTCTGATTTGTTCAATAGGCAGCTTAAGTTATCTTTTTTTGAGAATTGATGAAGCTAAGTTGTTTTATTCAGACAAAACAATGAAAGTTATTGGAAAACTTTGGATAGAATTCTTTTCAACATATTAGCTAATTCTAGGAAATATATTTTTGTTTTTGAGCCTTTTCAAAGACTTTTTCTCAATACTTTTCATTATTTAATTTGCAGTATACAATAAGTTCCTAAGCCTTTCGCTGAGCAAATTCTGGTGAAGCTTTAGATGCCACTCTAAAAACTTTTAAAAATGAAAAAAGTATCTATGTATAAATTGAGCTGAGAAGCATGATTCATAATCTAACAAGGCCCACACTTTACAATAAGCTGATAAGATTGACTTAAAACTTAGCCTGATGAGAATAATTATAATTTGAGCTTATAAGGAGGACTCACAACCTAAGCTGATGAAAAGGCTTATTAAGAGGCCCTCTGACCTGAGCTGATTAAGTATAGAAATCTACCAACTATCAGCTACACAATTTCAAAAGCGGAGACGCCTCGTCAAGATTAAAATGGATGAAACTAGTATACGAACTAAAGCTAATCCAGCCTTAGTGCGTGAGACAGTTAGTACAATCAAACCAGTTCCATCTCTCTATCTCTGAACGAGAAAACAATGGCGCTTTCCGCTGTTCTGATGAAGGATACCTTTAAACTTGGGCCGATACCTGAAACTTTAGCTGAAGAACGATAGACTGATTAGTCCTCAGTCTTTGACAAATGAATAGAACCTATGTATAACTCTTCAAAGGTCTGGGATAGAGACGAGTTCGTTTTTCTTCTTCCAGGCTCCCTTTTGCTCTCAAGAATGGTGCGGCGAGAGGGAGCTGCGGGTGCCGACTCGTCTTCTCCTCACCTCTTGTCATCTGCTCAAACAAGCTGTCGAGGTTATCCTCTCGACATGCGATTCAAAAAACTATTCTTTCATTACCAACGCTATCATTCGATTTTAAGTTTATCTCGATTTTGCTCATTTGGTCTGATATCAACCTTTTTTTTCATCATTTATCATATGCATTCAACTCTCAAGGCGTTCAAAACCTCAGAGTCGTCAAGGCGTTCAAAAAACCGCAGTGGCCAAGTACCAACTTGAAAGCTGGTAATAATAAAGATCTGGAAGTAAAAAACTGTTATTTTTCCTAATCGCTCAAGATCTGGGATCTTGATTGTACGTGACTACATATATGAACAATTTCTTACCCATGTTTCGAGATGCTTCGGTAAGGATTTTCGAAGTAACTCAAAAAAATACTGAGGAAATTTTCTAAAGAAAACAACTGCAAAAGAAGATTTTTGCGCAAATGGGAGGGTGAATTATGGTCGAGAAGATTAAATCTATGGGTGTTGACAAACGGTTAGAGTAAGGACATTTAAATTTGAAAGCTTACAAATTGGAAGGAGGAGAACTCGCCCTTCAGATTGACATTGCAGAAATCTATATGCCGTCTAGATTATACAATATCCACTTAGAATACTATCTTTTTCATGTCACAACAGTTCTAAAAATATACATTCTAAATTTTTTGTGTATTTTATCGCCCTTTGTATAGTTTATTGTCAAATGCAGATTTGTCCTATTTATCACTCAAACGGGGTAATCAGAAGAGCACAAAAAGCATCGTATGAGATTTGGACCAGCTTCAGAGAAGAGTTGTGATATTTGGACAAGCTTCAGAGAAGAGTTGTAAGATTTGGACCAGCTTCAGAGAAGAGTTGTAAGATTTGGACCAGCTTCAGAGAAGAGTTGTAAGCACATATGTTTTCAGAGATGTCGCATCTATACGTTTAGTAGTAGTCGTCAAAAATTTCAGTAGGAGTCAGCCTTAAAGTCATCAGAACAATCGCAAATGGAACTAAGAAGCTTAGCAATTATGTATGTTCGCAATGTAAATATTTTTTTAACACAACGAAAAGGAAGAAGGAATTCATTACTTTACCTCCTCTGCACTGTCAAAAGAGAAAGAAAGTGCAAAGAAGTTTATGGGCTTCTTTATTGTTAGGTGTTGATGAGAAAGGCCTTTTTATCTTGATGTTGCTTGTAATTTCGTTGGCCTAGGCAGGACTTAGCGATTTCTATGTTTTCAGTCATGTAGATTTCACTGATCGAGTCCTTCCGCGCTATGTCAACGTAGTCTTCATTTACTCGCAGGTTGATGTCCTCAACTCGCAACTGGAAAGGATGCAGACCAAATGTGTCATCAATCAAGACAACTTTCAGGTATATTATAATCCATATTAAAAAGAATTCACTTGGTTCTGAAAGTTTCTAAGGTGTAAAATCGTTATTTCGTCTCCTAAAATATCAATAAAAGTGACAGTACTTTCTGATGTCTTTAGTGTTAAATTGTTAAATTTGGTGTTAAATTTTAAATTGGTGTTAATTAAATTTGGTGTTAATTTTAACGTGTTAAATTTGTTGATTTAGTATTTCTCGATCATAATTGTAGGTATGGACTAAATTGATCATACTTCTGAGATTTTCTGTTCTATCATCTTTGCATCTTGCTGGTTTTTAAAAGGACTTATAAATTGATCAATGAGTTTCTCAGCTTTTTTTTGAGTTTACATCATATGAATTAATGAAGAAAGTTCTTGGACTGGTTTCATGAGACTCCTTTTAATGACTGGTTTCATGAGACTCCTTTTAATGACTGGTTTCATGAGACTCCTTTTAATGACTGGTTTCATGAGACTCCTTTTAATGACTGGTTTCATGAGACTCCTTTTAATGACTGGTTTCATGAGACTCCTTTTAATGACTGGTTTCATGAGACTCCTTTTAATGACTGGTTTCATGAGACTCCTTTTAATGTTGTAATTGCTCCCACTAATTTACTTGGAAAGATACTTCTTTATAAGATTATAATTCATAAGTGACACTGTTCCTGTAGAATATATTGCGACAGCGACTTTCCATATTCATTTGGTAGCCATCAAATCATTTGACATCTGAATCTGACAACTGAATAAACTAGCCTGATGACAGAGTTCCTGCTGGAATGGGACTAGTTGTGCTTGTGAGGACTGCGAATCTTTTCTACGGTGCTGCGTGCACTCCCAAAGGTTCGACGCTCAATTTGAATTTCTTTATCCATGTAACATTCATGAGAAAAAACACAAAGCTAACATAAATTTTTTCAAACATGATTATTTTAAGATGTATGAAATCTACTTTGAATACTTGATGAGAAATTTTATTAAAAAAACTTTATATCATTTCAGTGGCAGTGCTCATATAATATATTGATATTATGGGTTCGGGTAAAATAAATTCAAATGGCAGCTCTCTAGTTTTCTCAAAGAATTTATCTGGAGAAGGATTTGATATCAAAGTATGAGGCAGACAATTCCAGATTGAGATCGATTTAGAGTAGAAAAGTATAAAACCAGGAGGAAAGAATAGTGAAATGTAATGAGATTCTGAACGGGTTAGAATTACGGAGGGTTATAGAAAGTAGAGCGATATAGAATAGTCGACACGAATCGGATTCAGATAGACAATTTGTTTTTTATGATTGAATAACAATTCCGCGATCATATTATACGTCTATATTCAAGAGACTTCAATTCACTCATTTGAAGTCTTTCAGCATAAGTAAGGTTTGAAAGACCGTGTGAATAATTTAATATCGTCTGCGTATATCACATAACATTGGTGGGAATGACATGTTTCAAGTCGTCAATAAACAACAGAAAAAGCTTCGGGCCAATAGCTGAACCTTCTGGAACTCCGCTTAGGAAATCGGAAAGGCTAGGGAAATCGTTATCTAAGTTTACTCGTTGCGTACGTCCTTTAAGATAATCAGCAAACCAAGCAAACCAAACCCATTCTTCCCTTTTCTCATCCTCCTGAGCGGTTGCCATGTAATGACCCGCTACTCTTCACTTCTCCTTCGAATCCCTCTTCCCATTAGAAACCACCAAGTAACTCCCATTGGAAACCGCCTTTGATTGCTACAGTTCCTTCTCGCTTCTGCCCCTATCTTGCTCCGTATACCCTAACCTTTTCACTCTGACCTTTTCATCATTTCAACGCGATGTTTTGAGAGACTCCGCGTAAGAAAAACTTAAACTTAAACTTAAACTTGGATTTAGACCACAAATTACTAACTTTTCCAGCTTCTTCAGTGAAATACATAGTACGATCAACAGAATCAATGCTTTTGAAACATCCAAAAGAACTACATCGACAGCTTTACCGTGAGATAAAAGGTCAATAAAATAGGAATGTGATTGTACCAACGAAAGAATCGTGGGCTTTTTGCTTATAAACCCGAATTGATGTTGAGAGAGCAGATTATTGCTTTCAAGATAATCGTCGAGTTGTTTGAACATCACATTTTCTATGACAATGACAATGAACAAGTGAGAGAGATAAGACGATAACTTGATAATCTGTCAGCAGATAACTTAGGCTGGAAAATGGGCTTAACAAGTGACGTTTTCCAGAGAGAAGGTGCAATTCCGGACAAGAGTTGTTGAAAAGTATGGATAAAAGTTTCAAGTGGACGAAACGAAGTTTTTTTATTATTATGTTCGGAAAATTTTCCGGAGAACAGTTACACTCATCTTTCAATCGTCTTATGGCCTGTAGAATCATTTCGGTTCTAATACAATCAAAGTTAGATTTCGAAGTCGCTATTGTATTACTCACAGAAGAAAAAACCGGAATTGAATTAGAGTAAACAGGTGAGAAATATTAAAAAAAACTTTTCAGAAAAAGCCGCTCATTTAAGAAATCCTTTCTATAAAACGTTCGGTTATAATACAATTTCTTCTCCTTCCTTGCGTCTATGAACGAATAAATAAGTGAAGTTTACTAGTTAAACAACGCTTTAAGAAGACACAAACTAAGGTGAGTATTCTTCTGGATTCTTGATTGAAAGCGTTCGAGTCATGACGAAACTTTCAATGTCAGCCTTAGTGTAGTAGTTGTTCAATATTAAAGAGGGTTTTTTTTTAAAAATAATTATATTCTGCGTACTAAGGAAAGTTTGGAGCAAATTCTCAGAAAAGTTTTCATTGAAGTTTAACCGGATCTAAATGTATTTATGCTTTATCCGTTTAGATGCGCCAACTCTGTTATGAGATCTACAGTCGGAATCGCACTGCATCGCTCTATTTCCACCTTGAAGGGTATGGTGTCTCAGTGCAGGAACAAACTGCAGATGTCACTCTTGAATGGGATGTCACGGTGAGACTTTTCGTGTTTAAAAGCAATTTTTTTAAAGTGCGGAGGTCTTAAAAGACGCCAGCGTAAAGTTTTCTAGGCTTATTATGTAGTGAACAACATCGAAAAACTCTCCTTATTGAAAATTTAGGGTTAATTTTTTCAAAGCCTATTGGAATCTTGAAGTGAGCAGTTTGAAATTTGTATTTAAAAACAATTCGCAAATTTTTTAACAGGTTCAAATTTGCAAAGAGTGTTATTAAAAAATGTGTGCTCTCGTGTTTACTTGTCCTCGGGCAGCTCGTATTCCATCGTTAAATCATCGCCTCGGGCGAAAGCTATGTTGGAAAAGAGCACCGCAAAAAAAAACCAAGACGCGGAATCTAGCTAATCGATAAGAGGTTCGAGCTAATCGATAATTTTGCAGAAGTTTCGCTGAGCATTATCCGTTCTTTTGTTTTTATCGTTAAGAGAAGCATGGGTAACTTTTCTTGTTGTTAACAGCCAGGACTTGGACATGGGAGAAGAACTTTTGAATGACGCGCGTGTTTTCTTGTCCTCGGGCGGCTCGTATTCCAACGTAAAATCATCGCCTCGGGCGAAAGTGCGACTTCTCGAACTGATGAAACGAGACATGAAAGCGGTCGTGGTGGGAACCTCCTCGTCTACAGTAACTTCTAACTGTTTACTTTTTTGATTCCATCAACTGTTTACTGTTATATACCAATCAACACCGAAACTTCAGCATACTGGTTTAATTAGCGAAAGAAAATCTTCCAAAAGTGAGGTGAGCAATCAGATATGGGGAATAACCCAACTCTGGAAGAAACCTTACAACTAGTATCTTAAAGAAACCTTACAACTAGTAGAAGAGTCAATTTAAAAAGGTATTACATTTAAGTTTAGTAGGAATATGTGAGGAGATGTAAATTTTTATGATTCTGATGAGCCTTGGTTTGAAACAAACTTGAATTTGAAATTTGCTTTGTTCTTTTCCCTTTAAAAAAAACTAAAAATTAACCTTTGAATACATATATCTTTAGTTTATAGATTAAAGTACTGTATTGCTTGTTTTGATTCAAGACATTGAAGCTGTGAATGTATGTAGATATTTCTACATTCTGGGATGATGTAGCCCCAATTGTTCAGAAAGGCAATCCATTCCTCTTGTACTCACGAAAATCAAAGTATCTCCACCAAGGTGCCAAAGAATTGGAACAAGCGAAGGCACGCAGTGTTGAAGGTATTCTAACTCGAAAGAAAAATTTTAGTGGGACTATAACTAGAAGTCGTTTTAGAAAAAAAGATTTTCAAAAACTTTAATAACCCTTCATAACCGTGTATTATATTGTATGTAGGCAAAAAAAACAATTTTCTTGAACAAAAAAACTTCCTACTTTACTAAACGGACATTTCGCTCTATAATGGTGATATAAGTAACTTATGATTGCAAAAAAGACTGTAACGCGCCATGTTTGTACTGATAAGGTGTTTTATTTTAACCTTAAAAGAAGTGCTTATCTATTAAGAAAGCCTTTCTGTACATATTGACTCAGTACTCGACGACAAAAGCTTGTTTCGCTTATATGCCACCATGAAAAATATATAACCACTGAAGTGAAAATTCTTTATACAAATTGAAAGCAAGAAAACAATTAAAATGAGCATTGTGTTTAGGAGACAAGCTGATAGAAGGAGATGTTGAGAACGGCTATGAGAAAGCGATTCAAAATGATTGGGACACGAGAGAGCATCATTTTCAAGAAGAAAACGAGCCTGGCAGAAGCGAAATAGATTACCTCCCAAAGAGCCCCACGAGTCAATCAGAGCACCCTAATGCCCTTGTTGATGAAATAGAGATCTCGGCACCTCTTGGGGCCGAATATCTGCAACCACCGCCTCCAATGAGTGAAATTTTTGGCCACAACTCAAACAATGCTGCGTCAAGCCCAACCTCTGATATTTTTCCCACGCCCTCTCTGAGCGAGTTTGCCTTTACGGTAGCGTCGTTTTCGATGGGTAAAGTCTATCTCAGCACTCCCCCAACCATTTCTGATTCGACGACCGAGTACCCTTTTTTTCCACCTTCCAAAATTACCCGCTCCAACGACGGCCTCATCTCATCTGTCTCACCTTCTTCAAAACAGCCCAAAACAAATTCGAAGCTTCAAAGCACTGCAGAACCCGAAAAAACAGGCGATTATTTCCTACCGATCGAATCCCTAGAAGAAGCTTCAACGTTCTCTCACAATCTCTCATCCAAGCGAGAACACATAGCATCTTCACTTACTCAACCTATCGAATCTTCCAGTCTTCATGACCCCTATTTAACCTTTGCGCGCTTTTCCAAACGATCAAAGCTGAAACCCACTTCGTGGCTACCAATTCCGATGGGAGAAAGCTTCTCCTCAGCCTCAGGATATTCCTCTCAGGACCCCATTGTTCCGTTGCACAACCGTCAAGAGACACTTCTACCGTTTCTATCTCACAACCAGGCGTATCTACCTTTACCCAGCAAAGAGCCCCTTGTAGCTCTGCCTCCCTATGAACAGGAATTCAGACCCTTAGCATCCACTGTAGTGCCTTTTAGCCCCTATAATCTTGACGAAGGAAAGTCAAGACCCTGGAATCCTTTTCAAGAGCAATCCAGACCCTCGATTACTCTCGAAGTAGAACCTAGCCTCCTAGATGCTGCAGAAGAACAATCTAGCTTTTTATCTACCCCTGATGTTTCTTTGAGCACCCTGATTCCTCCAGATGTGAAAAATATCCCGTTGAAGACTATTGAAGAGCAATTTCCTTCAAATTTCCGTCAAAGTTCATCGAATCCCTTATTTTTTTACGAAGTGCAACCTAGTATCTCAAATTCTGTTAAAGATAGCGTCTCTGATCTAATTGAAATGCACCCTAACCTCTCGAGTCCTACTGAATTAGAACCTAGCCTATTGAATTCTACTAAAGTACCACCTAGCCTCTCAGACGCTACTGAAAAGCAACCTAATTTCTCTATTTCTACTGAAGCGCAACATAGTGGAATGAAACCGATTGAAGTTGAACCTAGCCTCTTCAATCCTTCCGAAGTTCAAAGTCTCTCGAAGGATACGGAAGAGCAATCTGAATCCTTTAGTTCTCTCAAACAACAACCTTCCCCCTCACTTCACACGGAAGAGCAATATGAAGTTTCATCTCCTTTTGAAGGAAAACCTAGCCTATCGACTTCTAATGAAGTAATTCCTAACCCCTCAAATTATATTCAAATGCAGCCTAGCTCCTTGAATCCTAATGAAATGCAGCACTTCTTAAACTTTTCTGAAGAGAGTAAGGGCCCTTCAACTCCACAATCTAGCCTCTTGAACCCTATTGAAGTGCAACCAAGCCCCTTGAATCGTACTGAAATGTCACGCCCTTTCAATCCCAGACCGAAAACTTTTACCAAAGTGCAACCTAGTCCCTTTGATTTTCATGAGGTACCTCCTAGCCCTCTGAATCGTACTGAAGTGCAACACCCCTTCATTTCTTCACCCGAAACTCCACCCAAAGGACAAGATAACCCGTTGAATGCTACTGAAGTACAACGCCCTTCTAATTACAAATCCCATAATTATTTTAAAATGCTACCGAGCCTCTCAAATTCGACTGAAAAGGAATATAATCCCTTATCCTCTCTGGAGAAATCTATTTTGCTATTTCACGAGGAATCTTTTTCAATCCCAACTCGGAAGAGAAAGCAACTCCTGCCTGTTTCTACGGACTCGATTCCTCTTTCAGAGCTTTCCTCGGACAAAGTGAACACCATGAGCGCAGACGAATTGGGGTCCATGATTAATCAGGAACTTCAAAATTTAGATCTGCAATATCTTCTGACATCTTCTAAACTCAGGTCATCTGGCTCAGAAGCTCATTCACATGTTTATGACCCTTGGGGGGAAGCTCTCGAACATGGAAGTGACGCTTCTACTCATGCGAATTCTAAAGTTCAGCGAAACAAGAAACGAAGGCATATGTGGCCTTCTCGTCATGGCAAACATTCGTCCAGTTCACTCAAACAAAAGTTGATGTCCTCCCTCACTCCGAAGGAGTCCATCATACTATCCTCTATGGTATATCCTTTCCCAAACGAGTTTCCCAAACGTCTCTACCACACCAAACTTGACAAAAAGTCCGAACCATCGAATATATCGATGAAACAGCTCAAAAAAATTCTCGAGCAGCTGGAGAAGTTTGAGAAGAATCTGGAGCATCAGAAGAAGCAACGAATCCAGCACAGAACTGGGATCATCCAAATGAAATCCCATTGCGATTCTCAAGTGAGCAGACATTTTTTCAAAAAATTCAAATCTAGTCCTATTTTGAGCTTATTAATAGCAGTTTATCAATTATTCAATATAAAAATAGTACTTCTTTTTTAAAGAAAAAACGAAATTTAATCTAGTTTTATGGCATAATTTGATCGTGAGAGTAGTGCACATCGATCCTGTGAATAAATCTTCAAATTCTAAGTTACACAGGCAGTTTAAAGGCAGTGACGCCTGTTTAAGATGATAAGTGATAAAACTATGCGATAGTTCGATCCTGTGTATATGTTTATACGTTTATGTACATGTTTATAATACTAAGTTCAATGAATAAAGATAGAAAACAAAATCAACCGAAGTTTTTTTTCAATTTTTTGATCATGTTATTTTTTTAACGCAAACTAGTTCAAATTAACTCAGCTTGATAATTTATATCGCTCTTCATCATCGAATTTAAGTTTCTGAACAACTCTTAAGTCACCCCACGAAATGAGACGAGAAGAAAATCAAATTTATCCACATTAAGTAAGGACCCAACACTTCTAACGAGTATCTCTAGAGCGAAGTTTAAGGTAGACTGGTGCTCTGAGCTGTCTCGTTGTGTTCTCCTGCACAGCAAGAAGCCCGCGTCAAGTAATCAGCTCACGAATCAAGAAACCTCCTGTCTCAAGGTTTTCCAACAATAAAAAATCTAAATATATTTGAGGGTGGAATGTGATTTGTTCATTTGATCACAACTCAGTACAATAAACTAAAACTCTAATTCATTTTTTTCAAATACATTAAACAATAAACTAAAACTCAAATATATCAGAGAAAACTTTATTTTAAATGTCACTATTGTGAACACTTGAACACTTTCATTTCATTCTTTATTTCCATGTACATGTGTATGTTTAACGTGGAATCGAAATATAAAAACAATATAACATGGATTTTTATATATGATAAAATTAAGAAATGAAAAAGAAGAAGGTGAGGTAATACAGTGGCAGTGTATTAAAGCCATTAGTCAGAAACAATAGGGCTAGGTAAAATAGTATGTTTAGGAAGTTCTTTCAGTTTCGTCAGAAACATCATATCAGAATGAATGCATACTATTTCAGAAGGTAGGCAGTTCCATATAGAAATAATTCTTGATGCACATGTAGAGAACCGGGAGCTGTTTATAGCGAAAGGCAATGCGATTCTCAACTTGTGAGCATTTCTAATATTCTTAAGAAGTGGTTTAACAATGAATAGTCTGGAAGAATCGAATTCAGAACACGAATGTATTCTTTTATGGATAAATACTAGGTCAGCAACAACGCGGCGGTATTCAAGTGACTCTAGATTAAGCATTTCTAGTCTTTCAGAGTAATCTAATCGAGGAAGTCCGTTCCTAGCTAGGATTCTTCTGGTGAAACTCCTTTGAACTTTTCAATGTCTTTCACAAGGCCTATGGTTGTTGGGGACCAAACTACAGTCGTGTATTCGAGGATTGGGCGTACATAAGTGACAAAAGCTAGTGTCAGAACATCAAGAGACTTAGTCTTGAATGTACGCAAGAATAAGTTCGCAAGGTTTGTTGCTTTCTTACAGACAATCTCGACTTGTTTATTGGAGGAAAGATTTTCAGAGAACACAACGCCTAAATCATTTACTTCAGAAGATTTATTCATGACCACTCCGTTAAGATAGTAATTCATCATGGCATTGGAACCGAAGTGTGAAACAACGCATTTTTTAGCAGATAGCTCAAGATTGGAATGTTGACACCAGTTAGTGATGTTATCAATGGCTATTTGGAGATCGGAAGAGAAAAGTGGTACTTCAGTAAACAGTTTCACGTCGTCGGCATATATCGAATATTGCACAGTCGAAGGAATAACTTCCTTTATGTCATCGATAAATAATAAGAATAATTTAGGGCCGATTGTTGATCCTTGGGGCACACCACTAATTACAGAGGAAGTGCTTGAAAACTCGTTGTCAACACAAATAGTCTGCATTCTTTCAGTCAAATAATCACGAATCCATCCAAGGACAGGATTACAACTTCCTATATTTTCAAGTTTGCGTACTAAAAGATTATGGTCTACTGTGTCAAAGGCCTTAGATATGTCAAGAAGAACAACATCGACAGCCTTTTCATGAGACAGTAAATCCGCAAGGTAACAATGTGATTGTACTAGTGAAGTTATTGTGGACCTTTTGCTTCTAAAACCGAATTGATGAGGAGATAGAATAGAATTGTTCTCCAAGTAAGCATCAATTTGACTAATCAAAACGTTTTCCATAACTTTAGAGATTGAACAAGTTAACGAAATAGGACGATAACTTGAAAGTTGATCTGCCGCAGATTTGGGTTTAGGGATGGGTTTAACTATCGTCATTTTCCAGAGAGAGGGTGCCTTTCCAGAAAGTAAAGAATTGTTAAAAATAATAGATAACGGTTTCAGAAGCACAAAACGCAGTTTCTTGAAAACAATATTTGGTATGGTGTCAGGAGAAGTATTACACTTATTGCTCAACTTTCTAATACCATTCAATATCATATCATGAGTTATGAAATCAAAGTACAATTTTGAGGGAGTCGTCGGATAGATCTCAGGAACAATAGAACGAGGGGTCGAGTACACCGAAGAGAAAAAATCTGAGAAAGCTTCGGCTTTAGATAATGAAGTAGCCGAAGTTCGATTAGATTGATCAACTATTGTGGGCATTGCTGAATTACGGCCCTTAGAGCGACTGCGACATTCGGAATAAAACAATTTCAGGTTTCCTTTACTAACTAGTTTGCTTTCTTTCTCAATCTGGTGCAAATGTAACTGTTTAGAAAATTCAGCAGAAAGATTGGTATATTGGGAAGAGTAATCGATTCAATGTAGGACAACAATCTGACCATCGTTGCTGATGTACAGGAAGGGGAACGGTAGATCACTACGCATCGCATTTGCCGTGGAAGTGCAATAGGGTTGAAGATATCAAGAGATATCACTTCTATGCCATTATCTTGGAAAGAGGAAAATAGAACAGATGGAATATCAAGGGAGACAAATGCGGCAACTCCTCCGCCTTGATTAGGATCATTTAGGGAACGATCACATCTATACAACAAATATTTATGCTCCTTCAAAAACTCATGATCGGAATCTAAGGAAGAAAGCCAAGTTTCTGTAACGAAAACAAGATCATAGTTATTGTAAATAAGCAAAAAATCAAGATCAGCTACTTTATTGCGTATAGATCTCGCATTGAATAAACATGCTTTCGTTAAAGGGCAAGAAAAAGAATTCCTAACACTGCCACTGACCTAGCGAGAAGTTCTTTTGGTAACGTTAGCGAATGACCTCTTCTGTTCTTCTCAGAATGGTCTCGGCGTCGATAGCTTGGACAGATGAGTTCCTCTGACGGTCCAATCTATCTGCCCGGCCGCCTGGTTCCGTTCTCTGGCAATATGTCTGCACTGCTTTTCTAATTCGAGTCCAGTTCTGGTCAAGTCTTCTCTGACGAAGACTCGGGGAAGAGACTGCATGACATTAAGCCTTGAAGTTCTTATCTTTTTCAGACAAGCTGAGCGAAGAGTTGTCGACGGTAGATATATCTTCAGAACTCATCTTTTGTGCTCCGCTTTGCCAAACCGCTTGTATTTGACTTCGCCTCTCTTGAAGGCCTCCGAAATGCCCTGGATATCCAGTTATTGTATGAACTTTGAAACGAAGGTTTCATCGTTCGCGGCTGTGACTGAGTCCGATTCGTTTTCCTCCATACCAACAACCACGATATTCTTGGCCTTCTCTTCAATAACATCTTTGTCTTCGAGTAGGCAGCGTCTGACTGCCTCATATGCAACAGCGTCTGGAGACAAAGTGAAATGAGTAGATTGGGCTGCTGATGAAACGGCAAACTTTTCTTGAGTGAGAGACTCAATCTGCTTGTTTTGAGCCTCAATGGTTCGCGCTTGTGTTGCTATCGTGTCTGCTTGTAAACGGATGGTTTCCAGAAGAGAGGCGATTTCAATGTTGGCAGAAGAAGAGGACATGTTTGGACAGGAATAGGATATAGGGCACTGGGTGAAGAAATCAATATCAGAGCTCTCAATAAACGCACTTGGTTGATGAAGACAAATAAGAATTTTTCATATGAGAAATAGATGTAGAAAACTTTTTCAAGCTCTTCATGTAATAAGTTTTGATCTTTGTAGTAATCATTCGCAATCATACAAATCATCAGAAACTTTTTTGCGAAAAAAACATTTTTATCAATTACTCGTGTTCAATGAAACATTTTTGGTTGAGAAACAGTTACGCTAAAAGTAAGTTTTTTGCGAACTTCGATTGTATCCGAGTTTGCCATGTGATTTATATATAGTCATCGATCAAGATGCCCTCTGAACGTGAAAAAAGCTAAACTACGTTCGACCGTTTGATGTTTTTTCTTCAGAAAATTTTTCGTCGGTCTCATTACATCGCGGTTCAGTTCTCGCATTGCGTTCTCCGAGAGAAATGCGAGCCGAAAGATCCAATAGTCAGTTTCGATGCAAACGCTTTGAAGTTTTTTTATTTGTAATGTTCTTAAAAATTTTAGACAGTTGGTTTTACAAGAAAGGAAGAGAACAAACAGAGAGAGAGAGAGCCGAAGACAGAGAAAAACAGAAAGATAAAGATAAAGAGAGAGAGAGAGAGAGAGAGAGAGAGAGAGAGAGAGAGAGAGAGAGAGAGAGAGCCGAAGACAAAGAAAAACAGAAAGATAGAGGTAAAGGGAGAGGAAGAAGAAAACGGAGCAAAAAAAACATTCACTCAACAAATTGTAGTGTTACACCTCCGAAGACCTACCATGGACCCGTGAATGTCCATCGTTTCTTTCTTCATGCTCGGCCCTAGCGAGGTGTTGCCCCACTACTTCCAAGTACGTTTTCATTTATCAATGTTCAAATATGTTTGAAAAAGTCGAATGATAAAGCATTATTTTGACTGAGAATCAGGTATTAGTGATTATTCATCAAACAATGAATAGCTTTGTCTTTCATTGCCTGATAGTTGAATAACATTAACTGCTATTCATAAAAAACTTTTAAAAAGTTGTAGGCTAAGGTTATATTGATTTTATTTTTAATTTTAATCACTGTTATACATATATGGTATCAACTAACAATGCTTGAGGCCATTATTCACCGGAGAACAATTTTTTTCGAATGCTCAGATGGTTTCAGGTGTGCACATCACTTGGATTCTTCGCAGTCAAAAAAGCATTTGGTTCGCGCTTGCAAGAACTGTACGGTCACAACTGAAATGGCGGTGATTCTGAGAGGCTCTTTGAACTGAATGCTTCAAATATTGGCTCGAAAGCATTAATGAATAGCAAAGAAAAAAGGCAAGAAAATCCGTATCGAAGATCTTTTTACGAGGTGATTTATATCAGTAATAAAGCCTTTAATATTGACAGTTCATTGCAATCGCGTAATAATAATTTTAATGAAACTTTCAATAATGACAGTTCATCATTGAAGAAAAAAACATAGAAAAATTTAGGATGAAAACGAAAATGACGATTCAACACGGAAGTAGAAGAGACGGTTGTAAGTGATAAAAGTAAGCGGGGAATGTTGTAAAAATATTGTTTAACAGGTCTCTCACATTCCCACAAAGGTTTGTGTCCAGGACTCCCTTTCACTTTCAAAGCCTTATGAATTCATTCAGGTTGCATCTGTTATCAGTTTTTGCTAATACCTTGTAAGCTCAGATAACAACTATTCTTAGTAAAAAGCTCCTCTCATTTTATTATCTAGCCAACACAGATCTCCATTGACTCTCTTGGTTATTATCTTGGGACTTTCCAATGACTATATTTGAAGAATTGGACGACTAACTTCAATGAAATCCTAATACTAAACACTTTTTAACTTCAAAAGTTTTTTGTTAAGCTTGATTGAGAAAAATATATTTACTGATGTTGCCTTGTTATCAACAGAGAAACGAAGAACATAGTTTCGTAATTGGCATTCTTCAATAAACAGGACTGCGACAGAGAACGATTTTTTTGCAAAATACTTGAGAATATGTACTGTTAAAGTCTTTGTCGTGCCAGTGAAGAGATGCGGTGTGGTTTCGTGCAAAGAGTTCGGACGTTTCGCTTTATTTAAAGCATCATCAGCGATATGCAAATTACCCTAAAGCAGAACGAAATTGGTAAAAAAACAAAGCGAAAAAGCATAATTCACATGAAAGTTATCTCAATACAAGAGAGGAAATCTCCTAAAGAAGTAAAAAGCTATTTAGTGGGAGAAAGAAGCGAAATATGGTAAGTCTCGCGTTACAAAGCGAGTTAATTCAAAGACTGGGAAGAGAGATAAGAGCTAGTTGAATCATTTCCTCAGCGAGTTCATTCCGGTTGTTCAGGTCGGGAGCATTGGTATTTATAAGAAGGGCTTCGGTTAGACGTCGGCGTACAATATTCGGTTCAACTTGGAGTTTAACACCGGATAGAGTCATCTTTGAGCCAGAATGTTTTAGAATAGCATGTTGAGCAAATGCATTCGAGATATAAGATGGGGCATGGGGGTTGTTACCCGCTCGAGAATGCTCGGAGGCCCTAATGTGAACTGGTCGGCCAGTTTGTCCTATATAGAAGCTACCACATGTACATGAAATCTTATAAATACAACCTGAAGTGTTACAGCTGCCAATTTTCCCATTAGGGCAGAAAATACAAGATCTAGGTTTGGAACAGACATTATCATGAGACCGATTGCGGCTAAGAATTTTTCCTAGAGAAGGAGCAACCTTCTCAACAATTTCGATGTTTTCAAGATCAACATCATGCATGGCTCTACGTATGTCCTTAGTAAAGGCGTCTGAGATGTAAGGAATAATAAAAGCTATTCTGCCCTCGTTTCGCACTTTCGGTTGCTGTGTCTTAGAGATTTGAGTTTTTCCAGACACAGTATAACCGTTTTGAGAAAGGATAGACAGAGCTTTTGCTCTTGATTCTGTGCGAAACTCGGATGAACTTACAGAAGAAGCGGTACGAATAGTACTAGATACAATGGCTCGTTTCACGTGAACAGGATGAAATGATGATGAATGAACGATAATGTTTTTACTAGATGGTTTTCTATACCATTTCGTGAGAATCTTATCTCCAGATAATAAAATTGAAATATTCAGGTAAGGAAGGCAGTTATCTGATGCCTTTTCTCTAGTCAGGTTTATGAGAGGCACCTTTCCATTGAGAAATGTGAACAATTCATCAATGGCTCTCTGATTAGTACTGATGACAATGTAATCGTCAATATAACGCTTGAAAAGGACAATTTCACGAGTGGGAGCTGATTCTTCAATCGAATGCATGAATGAAACAGCTAAGAGAGGGGCGAGGCGATTACCCATTGCTAGGCCTCTATTCTGGGAGAAGATCTTGCCAGAGAACGAAAAAAATCGACATGAGAGGCATAATTCGAGAAGCTGTTATATCCTGAATACGAAAACCTAGAAGATTAAAGAGTTGGCGATTTTTTGTAACAATATCAATGACAGTATCGACGGCATCTGCATTCGAGACGTTTGTGTACAGAGA
>OZ057404.1:20955900-21030152 GCA_964056735.1 Allodiplogaster pararmata
AAAACAAACGGCATTTCAAATCTCTTCTTCTCATACTTTAATGAACTGTTTCGCGGGTTCCATGACTTTTTGCATCACGACATTTCGCACCGCGACAACTTGAACCCGTATTTCGCAATATTTTTTCACCAAAGCTTTTCATATGTGGCTGGTCATTGTATACGGTCTCGTACCAAGCCGAAAGGCCTCGTTAGCGTAATCTTTACCTGAACCTAAAATTCCTATGAAAAAATACATGGAAATTTTTCGATTCTGAAATTCCGGGTGTGAGGTGCGAAATTTCGTGGTTCGAAATGTCGTGAAACCGTTTCGCGTGCTCTCGCAACATTATCTCGTACCTCTCTAAACTATCAATTTTTTGCCTAAAAGGTGCGAGAGCCATGATCTCATGGCGAATTGCTACAGTTATATTAATACTGATTCGATCATCTCATCCATCGAGGAATGATGTCATCTTCTCAGATACAGCTCACGACCTCTCAACTTTTTTCGAGAGACCAAGTCGCGGTTGAACTGTCTCAAGCCAAATAATGAATAAGCTTTTTTTCAATTGGATACATTATTATCAGAATCTTTGATCTACTGCGCCTTCAATTTTACTATGTTGAAGTAACCGCTAACATCAACTCAGCGCTACACTGTTTGCGTTAGTTGTAATTAGACGTTTATCAGTTATAATAACACTGAAGATTTTATCAACTAGCTCGCACTAGTGTGAACTATCTCCTGAGCACACTAGTACGACCTTTTTTATGGTGAAATTAAAGGCGTGGCTGAATTTATGAACTTGAACAAAGATTGACTGGATCTACAGATCACGTATATATTGAGCAGTCATTTTGATTTTGCCATTGCATGTATTAAGATAAACGGTAACTGTAAATCTAATTTTTTAAATCTTTTCACTTGACTCAGCACTCTAAAAAAGGACAGGTTTGGGAAGGTGTGATGTGCTAAAAAGGCACACATGTGATTTATGAATAGTAACACTTTGAGAGCATTCCTGCGCGTAAGTATGAAAGTATGCTAGAGAGGCATACAATCAATATATGAATGGAATACTTTTGAAAGTATGCCTTGGTGGTTTCTCTTTCTTTTCTTGGCACTTAACCAATTATCAAACCCGGTAGACTTAGGTTGCTCTATATACTCTTAACATCTCGATTACTTCGCATGAAGGAAGCACACATACGGATCATATAAGACGATGCTGGGAATAATTTTCGCCAAAATGCTCAAAATGTTGTTCCTCGGGCAGATTTCCCTTGAAAAACCAAGCTTTTCCATGGCAAGAAACGGAAAAAAGCGCCATGATAAATGGCAGCAAATAACATGCGTTTTGACGGGCCTGGCAAGAAAAACCGTCAAAAAACAAGCTTTCTACTTTGTACTCGTTTTGTCACTGCTAAAGAAGGGACAAAATTTGTAACTGCTTATTTCACTGCCAAAAACGGGCTTTTTTGTGTACTTCTTTTTTTCCTGCCGAAATCGGGCTTTTTTTGTCCTTGTTTTGTCTCTGCCAAAACCGGCAATTTTTTTGTCCTTGTTTTGTCACTGCCAAAATCGGGTTTTGGTTTGTCCTTGTTTTGTCACTGCCAAAATCGGGCTTTTTTGTAGCCCCTGCAACTCCTTAGTCTCATTTCTGGGATGATGGAGGATCGCTCTCAGGAACTCTTTGGGGAGTGCCAATACTAGACTTTGATCTCTTTAAATGTGTGGTTCAGGCTACGTCTTTCAACGAGCCGGATCGAATTTTTATCTCAAACTTGGGTACTTAAACCGACTACAACCGCCACACAAATCTTTACGTACTAGCGCAGCAACATACATTTTTCTCAACTGTTTACTAAACTTGGTTGGGGTACGTCGCTAGAAGTGGTTAATATGTGGTCGTTGCGGAGCTTTGTTCAACGTACAAAAAGTGTTCCAAAATAGAGCCGAGTTTGGCAGTGCCCAAAACATGACGCAAAAGAAAAACAAAATTGTCCGTAATTTGGCATTGACAAAAAGTGTTCAAAAAAAGAGCCGAGTTTGGCAGTGCCAAAACATGTCACAAAGGAAAAAACAAAATTGTCCGTGATTTGGCGGGAACAAAACTTGGCCACAGAGTCATTCATCATTTGGCACTGCGAAATGGTGGCCGATTCTTCGTCCCTATTTTGGCAGCTAAAAAAAGACAAATAACGGAATTTCCTTCTCCCAAGTTCGCATACTCGAAATCTTGGCGAAATAAAGTTTTTGGCTGAGGAACAACATTTTTGGCGAAAATTATTCCCAGCATCGTCTTATATCGTGTAAATCATTTTACCCAGCCATTCTGGAAGGAAGGCATTGGGAAAAGTTTTCGATTGTGAAGCGCTCTCCTTGAAAAAAGCCTTTCTTTCCTTTCAGAAAAGTTACAAAAAAAGAAAAGGTTTTGGATGGAAAACCCGTAATAATTGGTACTTTCTTTTTGTAGACAGCATACTTTCATTGTATAACATACTTACAAAGTATCCCTAGGATACTTTCATGTTATTAATAGTCAGTCATACGTTCAAATTATGAATAGTAATACGTGCGGTATGATTTGGAATACTTTTAAAGTATTCCGTTCCATTTTCATATTTTCGAAAGAATTTCATTTTTTCGAAAGTCATACTATTTTTGTGTGAGCACACTAGGAAGAAGTTACTAAAAATTTTTGATGTTCTGGTTGGCAAAAAAATGAGCGCTTCATAATGATACAGATCGTTACACTTTTCCATGATTCAGTTTATTCACGGTAGTTTGTTAGAAAGAAAGATGATAACTGATAAAACGGCTCGTATTTTAGTGAAGGCTTCATAGAGAATTCGATAGATAGTTCATACTTCGGATTACACGTAAAAGTTGCCTTATTTTCGTCAAAGATCGCTCAGAGCTACTTGTTCTTATACATTTAACGAACCTGGATTTTCCAGTCTTTATTCCGGGATGTCTCTTCAGAAGAGCGTGCCCACCAAACAATTAGAAGCAACTTACCAATCGTCAAGTCAGACAAACAATTTGAACCACATAAGAAAACCTTTGAGTTTTTGATCATACGCAAACATTCAATATATGTACACCGTATTAGCGTTGGCCGAAAGTCATAAATTTACAATGGTCATAAAATTTCACTGATGGAAACCCTTTGATCGTTATACTGGAACTCTCTCTCTCTTACTCTATCTCTCTTTCTCTCTCTCTCTCTTTCTCTGTCTCTCTTTCTCTGTCTTTCTCTCTTCCTTCAAAATCTTTCGAATCTCCCGAATCTCCTCTATACATATTTTACTCTTTCTCTTTTCTCTTTCTCGTTTCTCTTTTTTTCTTTCTTTCTCTCACTATTTCCAGGCCTTCTTTCTCTCTATTTTTTATCGTTAAATTTCTTTCACAAAAATTTTTTTTGGAAAAGTTATACAAAGTGAACACATAATTACGACAAGGTGACATGTTCTTTAGTTGTCTGTGAATATTAGAGCTCGCTAATCGAGCGATTCATCAATTTTATTGCCAGCTATTCATGAGAAAGTGATAGTTCACAATAAACTTCTGATTTTCTTAATGATTCTTCAAATATAATTTTATAGTATTGAAAAAGGTAAACATTTGGCAATCGTTGCGTGTTTCGTGAAAAGTTCATAGTTCATCGTTTCAAACTCCTACACTCAATAGAGTGTTATGTGATGCAAACCTAGTTGTGCTCTCTGATAAGGAGTAAAAGTCTTAATCCCTTGGCGGGAACGAGAAGCTGCCAATTTACTATCTCTCTACACCTCTTCAAACTTCTTGTTATGGAGAGAGGTGTTTGTCAATTCGTGATAAAAGAATAGAGTTCCTAGCAGGGTTCGTCCTAATTGAAGGTGCTGTCTTTTTTATCATTCCCGGCCTTTCAATTCTAGACAAACTATTTATAAATCCCAAATAATTGTTTAAATAATAAATATCAATTACAACCGGAATGAATAGAATTTATTTACTATTACACCTTGCAACTTTTTTAGAATTCAGTCCTGCGTAGAAATGCCGTTGCACTTCCTGCTCATCTTTCTCCTGCCAGCGGCGCTTTTCAGCCGCGCTGAGAAGGACCTTATACACTATCCCGGGGAGAAGTACTTTGCCAATGTGCGCCAGCTCACATTCGGCGGCTCGAATGCAGAGGGATATTTCAGGTGCAGCTTCATTCCTACCCCGCTTCTCCCTCTTTTTTTCCCTCTTTTCATTTTTCTCTCTAACTCTCTCTCTTCTTTTTTTCTCTATAGTTTTCTCCTCTTGAATTCCAAAGATCCGATATATCTCGTAGAACGATCATGAATACACAATTATACAGCCGAGTTCGAAATTGAATTGACAGTACAATTTACCTTTTTAGAGTTTAGTACGATAGCTGAGATATGAACGATTGTATCTGAACATACATACATATGTATACCCCGATAGGATGGTAAGACTCTTATTTATTTATTCATTCATTCATCCAGTTTTCATTCCAGTTTCGACGACAAGAAATTGACGTTTCAAGCTAGCCTTCCAGGATCTACTAATTGCGATCAGGTGAGATTAACCGTTCAAGTAAGGGAAAGTACTGAAGAAAGACGAAAGTATAAATTTCAAATTTGTAGCCATGTTGATATTTTTATTATAATAACAATAATTATTATTGTTATTATTATTGTTTTTGATTATTATTATGTTGAAATACGGAATAATATAGTTATTCAAATGTTTTATCATAATAATTGAATATATATGACTATGAATGCGTAAAAAGTAAAACTTTCACGTAAAACCAGACATTTGTTCGTAAGTAAATATTGCATAAATAGTATTTAAAAATCTCTGAAACAACGCTTTGTTTTCATTTTGACCCTATGTTTACGCTTCACCATTAATAGTAACGTCGAAACGCACAATGATGACGTATTGATCGGGTAGATAGAACAACTGAAGTGAATATTGGAGTTTGATGTAGATCTACCAACTGGACTTGACAAAAGACTTCAAGACTCAATCACCGAAGAGAATGAGCACAGGACTTGGAGTAACGACGTGTTCCTATTTCATGGAGGATAATGAACACTTCCTCTACGCAGGCACATTCCATAAGGTTAATCAAGTTGATGTGTACAAACCGATTGTCGTTCAATTTTCGCGGGAAGGTCACTTCATTCGATCTATCAGACATTCGTGATGAGTTTGAAGGGTTATCCGCAACTCTAAATTTGAATGTCAGGTTCCTGTAAAGCTATTGAGGGAACAAAAAACAGTTAAACATAGAAATGTACTTTAATTACCAGGAACAAGGTTTTTGCTAACTGAGCTGTAAAGCGCTAATGCCAGTTTTATATCAAGACTTAGTAAAAAAAATTATTATTGTTATAGCAGCGTTCATAAGCGGGTGTCTATGCAAAATGATAAAGCTCTAGAATTAAGTAAAGTCTGATAAGAAATATTGAAAAAACTTGGAATCCATTTTTAGATCAACATGACAGCAAAACTTCCGACGGATCAATGGGACACTTGCCCGCCGAAAAAATGCAAGCAATCTGTGATCGCAGACCCCCTCCTTAAGAAGCTTTGCCAGACCTCCTACACATGGGATGTGTACCCGGAATTTGACATCTTCTTGGTACTGCAATGTTTCACAGGCTTAATATTTAACTGTCTGAACGGAACAGCCAAGAAGGAATCAAGACCAGGAGTTGCGGAATAAAACTTGTGTGTCTGAGATAATTTAGAAACTGATTCAAATAAAACTTGGAGGAGGGAGTGATAGAGAGAAATAGAGAAACGGGTAAAATGAGAAAGGGAGAGAGAGAGAACCGAGAGAGGAGATAGACAGTGGAATCGTCAATAATACAGTAACATAGTGGCAAGTAACAGGCAGATCGGTACGGGAACATCATGAGTCGTCTGACGGACGACGAAGGATACGATGCAGAGGGCGTCGTATCTCCCGATGGCAAACTGATTGCATATACTAGCATGCGAGGAGGGGATCTGGACCTGTGGATCATGAATGTCGATGGCAGCAATAAGACTCAGGTGACATGTGCAGTTCAAGTGACAATGGTCATTATAATAGATTCATTATGAAGATGCCAATGACTGTGAAAAGGACTACAATGTCGATGAAAACTTCATTTAATCAGAAAATCACTACACTGAAGAAAGTTACAATGAGTATGAGGATAATCACGTCAATCACTGTGAATATGAAAATAAAAACAAAGAAAGCGTTCACACACTACGCGAAACCACAACAATTGTCGTTCAGCGGTCAGTTCAATATGAGAGTTGAGATAACGAAGACAATCGGGTACGAAGGAGGTTCCTTCTTTTCTCCCGACGGCAAAAGGCTCATTTTCAGGGCGTCGACACCAAAAACTAAGGAGGAGATTGAAAAGTACAAGGTTTGGTCAGAAATACGATTCAATAACAAATATGCGTCTTCTTTAGTGTCGTGACCACGCACGCCCTCGCTCTTCATTGAAAACAAAAACAATTTATTTCGACCTCGCCTCGAGAACTTGTAATGATTCGAAATCACTACTATGATTTTTTCGAACGCATTATAAGAAGAACTTTTCGCGACTAAAACTATGAGTGTTTTTCTCTTCATTTTTTTCCTTTTGAATGATAAGTGACCTCTTCGACTTTTTTGTTGTTGGATTTTTGATCGATCACGTCCAAAGACACGAAGACGCATTCGTTCATACAATTCTACTTTGCAAACGTATTATTAGAACTGAAGAGAATGCCGATCATAATATGTACGCAGCTAAGATTTTTAAAACTTGCTAAATGTTTAGTTTTTGTTGAATATAATACAAATTAATATGACTTAAAGAAGAAACCGTCCATTAGTTAGTGCGTTTTACACTTTGACTTTCTCGCTGAAAAGCAAATCATGAAAAGCAACCAAAATGCAAACAAGTTTTTGCCTATTGATTCGGAATTATAACTATGATTTTTTAAGAAGAATAATGGAATTTTTTAAAGAAGCTTCTGGCTTACAATCTCGTCGCCCCCACGGAGATGGAATTGTTCCGCGTTGACATCGATGGGAGTAATCTGCAGCAGATCACCAAGTTGGGCGGTGCTAATTGGGCACCCTACTATTTGCATGACAATCGAAGGGTTAGCTGCTTTTGGTCAGAACGATAACTTATAAACCGGGTGGAGGGTTCCAAAATTCGTTTTCAAGACTGATAAAAGCAAATAACACTTCGAAAGAATACAGTTGTAAAGAGTTTTGTGTTCGGAAACCTCTTGACTATCACAGGTAATCTTCTCGAGTGACTTCAACTCGACTGCCGACTTCGGCGCTTTTAATTTGTACGTCATCAACGACGATGGAACTGACCTTGATCAGGTTGTAGACCAGCCAACTTATCGATAGTCCTAACCCATATACATCTTGAAAGTGAATGCTTTTTCCGCGAATAATTTTATCTTGGTTCTGAAAACTATTTATTTGGGGAAGGGGGGAAGACATAGGTCATTTCGTCCAAAGTTCCAGATTATCTCATGCGAGGAAGATTTTTTATTGGTCTCTGGTCATTAGGTGACTTACGACGGAGACGAATTCGACTCCTTCCCCATGATGAGCTACTCCGGGAAGCAGTTGGTGTGGGGGAGCAGTCGGAATGGCTCCTCCCAGTACGAGATGAATCTCTTCCTGGCTGATTGGGTCGATAGTCCTAACCCATTTCAAACTAGCGCTAGCAACTCACTCTACTCTTTTATCATTGGTCTCATAAGCCTATTCACTGCTTACTTAATGAATTGAACTCTGTTAATGCTGTCAAAACATGAAAAAAACAACGTAAGTTGTTATGTTAATTATGTCGCTTGATATGGTATTCATGTATCGAGTAATAAATATTTTCAAATTGAACAGACTTGTCGAATATATGGAGAATCAGCAACTTGATTCGATTGAACAATGAAAAGCAATTGAAAACCAAAGTCAATTAAGTAAACAAATATCACCAAGTGAAATTATTGTAGACCGTTCTCGTTCGGAACCAGACCTAAGAGAACATGACGTTCGGTATCACGACAGTTTGTTACAAAAAAAGTTTTTACACAATTTGTTAGAGGACGCTTTGTTACATGACAGTTTCTTACAAGACAGCTTGCGACACGACCTTCTTCTTTTTGAAGATAAAATCAGGCAATTTCTAAGAAGAAAACAAATCAACGCCTTTTAGTTTGAAGACTTTTGATTCAAAACTAATATCCCTGAAGATATTGAGATAGTATAAAATAAGTTTTTAGGGCATTGAATTTCAAATTCGTTAATTTAATTTCAATTTTTTTTCTTCAAATAACCTACTACATATATTAAAGTTTGAACTGAGTTTTTCTAGTTTTTCAGTCTGATAAATCTGAAGTTATTTTTCAGTTAGAAAATTGCCGTTTCTTGCTAGTGTTTTTGAGGCCAATTTAAATGTTTTTTTCATATTTTAATGCGTTCAAGAATTATCTTCGCATAAATGCTCGTAGAAGACATTGTTGAGGATCCCCTGTTTCTAAAGATTCTGCCTCGGAACCAAAAAATCGTGTAAAAAGTACACATGGGTAATCCACCTTTGGACGAATCGCATCGAGGGTCGCCAGAATAGTCCGAAAGCACACGAGGGTCGCCAGAATAGTCCGAAAGCACACTGTTGCTTGTTCAATTGTCTTTGAATTCTTCAAGCTGAGGGTGACCATGAATTGATTTTTGCTCAACTTTCCTTCCAGTGCGTTGATCGCAGTTTCAAGGGCTCGGGGGGCGAACACCGTATCATTTCGCTGTTTCAAGGCAGTCACTCTCGCTCCATAAGCAAGTATGTATGAGCCATGTAGCGGCCCCACATTGGGTGCGAACAGCTTTTTGGAAACGCGTCGGGAGAGTCATGCCGGATAGATGAGAGGTAGCTGAGTTTTTAAGAGACAGTTTGATCCATCCTTTCTCTGCGCCTTCCGCCTTGCCTTGCTTCGCCAGTGAACCATCCCCCGTAGTTTCGCAGTTGAGATCGATGAATCCGTGCATCCCTTCGATAGTGAACAAGAAAAGTCCGATTCCAGCCATGTACAATTCCCTGTTCTCAAAGCCTCCTATCATCTTCATCACCATGTTGTGCAATGCCAGTTTATGGAGGACATATCTCACGGAACGTTCTCCCACCACAATTTTGAACACCGAGCCACTTATTAAAATTTTTTTTTGAATTCGTCGTCGAAGCGCCAGTCCATCGTGAGAGAAGTAGCTGAGGTGTTTATGGTCTTCTGCCCGGACTCGACGAGCATAGCTCACCAAAAAGCAAAATTTCTCGCGGTCGTTCGCCCAATGTCCGAGAAAGAAATTAAGTCTTGGCGTTTATGTGATGCTTACAGAATGCCTCACAAAATTTATGTTTAAAATGTGCGTGCATAATAACCCAATTTTTCGACATGTTCAAAAAAATTAACGGACGGATACAATTGGGTGAATTTGAAAAAAATTCTTGTTGGGTCGCGTGGTCGCTTGCTCGGAATTAATTTTTTCCAGCTATTCCTGAAGAGCTATGTCGACGAAGAAAGATTTCCCGATTCTGTGTGTCAGCCAAAGGAGGACGGACTGGTGGGATTCTCCTGGGGCTAACTTTGGCTTTCCTTCGGAATCGACTGGCTGTTTCATAACAGTAGAAAAAAGCTGGAGAATCCCTTCCGCCCCGATTAGATTGACTGGCATGTCGAACTTATAGAACAACAAGAGGAGGACGCGCCCAGCCGCCTGCCATGATCTTAGTTTGAATTCGTCACCGCCCTTTTTGTAAAGAGCCCTCAGACTTTCAACACTTGTTCCCGTCTCCGAAAGAAGTTTCTTGCCCAGCAATCTTGGGGGCTAGCCTTTTCATCTCCTGCTTTCTTTAGCGATTCCTTGAGATGAGACTGATAGATTGTCATTTTCATCTGTCCGTCCTTTTCTTTAGTCGCAACGCTGAAATCAGAGTCCATTCACCATCTCTTCCTTTTTTCTTCACCGCAACGTTCGTTTTTGCTTTACTGGGCGCTTCTACTACTGGGTAAATTTTTGCGGAGATAATGTTTTATAAGCATATAAAAGCAGAAGTAAAACCTTCAGTTTATGATGCATCCTGTATGTGAACGTGTGAGAGTTGATGATGAACTGCTCAGAGTTGATGATGAACTGCTCAGAGTTTTCGAAACCCGTGTTAAAAAGTGACGTATAAAAAGGTTTGAACTTCAAAAAGGAGCTATGGACATCACTCGTTCAAAAAATTATAGGGGGCAGTTTGATAGAGAAGTTTCCTCGTAGAAAGTTAATCGTGACCCAACCATGGTAAAATACGTCTTGATTTACCAATAGGTCGATTGAGTAGGTTAAAAGTTTCACTTTCAACTTTACGAAACTGGCTGAGTTATGGCTAATGAAATGTTCTATTAATTTCGAGTAATGAAGCATTTTTTTCTTTCAGTTTCAACTGTGAAAACGCTTATACATTCATTTCGAGTTGAGGAGAGGTTCGGTAAGTCGGTCGCGCTAAAAAATGTTGTCTGTTGGCAGTTTACCTATGAACCCGAGCACACTTACAGCCATTGACTTATGGAATGAATCCGTGTCTGTCATTGAGTTCATGGTCGAGTGAATGGACTGTTGGATGGGAAAAGAGGCTGTTTTACCGCAAAGGCTTAGGCAAAGGTTGGGGTAAATTTAATTTTAACCTTCCGCCTGAAAGCAATTGCACTGTAAGAAAGCAGGTAGTAGAACAGCCCCCCATCTGCTATTTTTCTCTCTGTACTACTGTCTCACTGTCTCTACTGACTATATGCTCTTTCTTTCCCTACTGCTGTGCCTTGCTTTTGAGCGCGAACGCTTGTGAGAGAGAGAGAAAGTTTGAGAAGTTTTTGAGCGAAAACTCGCATGAGAGAGAAAGTTCGACAAAATTTTTGAGCGAGAACGCGCATGAGAGAGAGAGAAAGTTTGAGAAGTTTTTGAGCGAGAACGCGCATTAGAGAGAAATAGAGAAAGTTTGACCAGTTATTCACTGTTCTATTGATTGAGGATTCTAACTGTGTAGTTTGTATTCTAGTTAGTTTATTTGTGTTGTTCAGTTCGGATGCGTCTTGATGTCATTTCGTTTCTTTCGGAAATTGTTGATTGTTCATCTCAAAGGTTTACTGGTTTGGTCTTTTCAACGTACATATCTCGACAAAGCGATTCAAATTTCAAGTGTTGTCACCAAACTACAGTTTCTCCGGAATTGTAGTTGAACGTGAGCGGAGAAAAACTATCTGTTGAGTCTCTAAACTAAGTCTCCTAAATACGTCATCGAATCAGCATTCACTACAGTGTTCTATTACTTTTTATTCAACAACTTGCTCCTCACCTAATCAGCACTAATGATGTAACAGTGCAAAAAGTTTCACTCACCCTTCTGATAAGGAATTGTTGATGATCTCTTTTTTCGGCCATAATAAAAGGCCTTTTTTTCTTGATGAAGAAAAAACCTGCAACAAAATTAAATGGCTTTTTCATATATAGAAACCCTCGAGTCAGGAGAATCTTTATACTAAAGTAATATACATTGAACGTATCTGCGTTTGAAAAAAATCGGTTACTAGTCATCCAGACAGTACCTCAACTTCACTTGAAGAATTCAATATTTATTTATTTATTATTATCGTGGCAGGGGAAGATCAGGAAAGGAATTGCGGTGTAAGAGTTAGCGTTTGTATAGTCCATTTGCACACGAGATGAGAGGCTGCTATAGAAAACAGCCAATGTCGCGTGAAAGTTCATCTACTAGCTCCGTGGAGTAGATCCGTGTAGACTCTTCCGGAAAAAATACTCGCATATCTGAGTCGGTACATTATATGTTTTTGATCAAATTTTTGAAGTGGTTATATGAGCACTCGAAGAATGACTCGGGTAAAGCATTCCATATTGCTTCCACTCGGAATGGTAGAAAATTCTTTAGTTTATTATTTTTGCAGACTGGTAAAAGTAATTTGAATTTATGCCCTCTAGTAAAACGGCTGTTAGGTGCAAACTTCAGAAAGTTTTTCGATGTTTTTAAGCGACAGAAAACAGCTTTGTATACAGTAAGCAAATCAATAGAATTTCTTCGCGATAGTAAAGTACGCCCTTTGAGTATTTTTAGTCTCTGTTCATAGGATGGGATGTCATGCGAACGTTTGAATACTAAACGAGTGAACTGCCTCTGAATTTTTTCTATCTTCTTGATAGAAGCAACGTCGCTTGGGCTCCAAACCTCAGAAGAGAATTCGTACGTATTGAACAGGGTCCATAGGATATGTTTATTTCGTGTTTGAAAATAGCGTAAAATGAGAAAACTTACAGACCTAGCTTTGTTACAAATGTTGTAGATGTGCTTTGTAAAGCAAAATTTAGAATCGTAGGTGACACCTAAGTCACGGAAAACTGTTACTTCAGGCAGCTCAGAACCGTAGAGGGACAACTTGCATGTCGGATGAGACTGTCCGATTCGCATGAAAACCGTTTTAGTAGTTGAAATAGAGAGTCCCCACTTCCTAGACCAGAAAGCAAGGGCATCCAATCCTTGCTGAAGAAGTTGGTGATTGCCTATAGAATAAAGTTTAGCGTCATCAACGTATAAACAGCATTGAATACCAGGAGGAAGGCACTCGGGAAACTCATTGATGAAAAGGAGAAAAAAGAGGGGGCCCAAAACAGACCCCTGGGGCACTCGAGAAGTAACCACAGAAGACAGTGAGTAGCTATGGTTGATAACTACGCTCTGAGTTCGGTTATTCAAGAAAGAAGAAATCCACCTATGGAGATACCCAGTAATGCCGTAATAAGATAACTTATTACAAAGGAGATTAATTGGGATGGAGTCGAAGGCTTTTTTGTATTCTATGAAAACTGCCGTTATGTAACTGTTTTGGTCTAGAGTTACGTTAAATTCTGAAAGAGTCGAGAGGAGGGCTGAAGAGCAAGAACGCTGACTGCGAAATCCATGTTGCAGAGATGTTAGTAGCTCATGCGCTTCAAGATAATTGATCAAGGAATGACGTATTATTTTTTCGAATACCTTACTCGTACTAAAAGTCAGAGAAATCGGTCGATAATTATAAGGATCATGTAGGCTTCCTTTACGCTTATATAATGGTTTCACAATGGCATGTTTCCAAATTGATGGGGAAACGCCATCTAAAAGAAAGCTGTTGTATAAAAGAGAAAGAGGCAAAGAGAAAAGCATAAGGAATACCATCAGGTGATGTGGAACATCGTGATAAAAGTTTCTTGAAATAGCTGTATACAAGTGGAGGGCTAATATCAACAAAGTCAATAGAAGAAGTTACCTTTTTTCGGATATTAAAGTTTGATTCATATTATAATCATTATGAAATTAAAAGAAGAAGAGAAAACTCGGTAGAAGATGGATGCTTTTTCAGAGTCATCAGTTACAGTTTCACCTGAACAAGGATCTGTAAGAGAGCCAATAGGGTGATCCGACTTTAGTTTTTTTTATTTACAAAAGAATAGAAACGGCGAGGCCCAGATTTGGCAATAGAAGCTTCTTGGTTAGAGTTATAAAGACGAATTTCTTTGCGGAGTTGTCTAGAGACCCGTTTGTATGGGTTTAAACCAATTGAACGAGCCCTCTTGTATAGTCTCCTACTCTTTTGAAGAAGTCTGCTGATTTTCGAAGTATATTTTTTCTTTAAAGAATTTTGTATAGACTTCAATGGTATAGTTTTTTCTATGACTTTTTTTAATTATTTCACAAAAAGTTTTATATAGAACATCTGGATCAGTGTTGGGATTTAGAACATTCACCCAGTCAACCTTACATATTAACATTTCAGCAACAGTAAAATTAGCATTTTTGAAGTCTAGGAAGTGTTTAATGACTGGTTTGGGCTTCGAAGCTCGTATTTCGAAATAAACCAAACAGTGATCCAGAGAAGGTAAAGGAGGAATAGTGTAGAAGTTTATTATAGAAGAAGTATGACTAGAAAGCACAACATCCAAGCAATGCTCCAATCTTGTTGTTTTGGGAACAGTTGTATATTATATTGAAAAATGGTATACCTTTATATAATCATTTTCTTAACAGATTTTGGGTGGCTTGTAATTATTAAACGATTCTGAACTACCAAATCGCTTCTGAGTGTTTATTGAACTTTCAAATACAGAAAATACATTAAGGTAATGTTTTAAAAACAAAATTTCAAATGAGCGGGTTAATCTTCTGAGGGTACGATAATTTGCTGAAACACCCCCTAACAGACAAGTAGTGAAAAAGTCTTCCCTAAGCCCCATTTTCATTGAGCAAGACCATACAACCGCAAATTTGTTAATCTGCCGCTGTAACCCAACCATGGTAAAACACGTCTTGATTTTTCAATAGGTCCTTTGAGTAGGTTAAAAGTTTCACTTTCAACTTTACGAAACTGACTGAGTTATGGCTAATGAAATGTTCTATTATGTCGAGTAATGAAGCATTTTTCTTTCAGTTTCAACTGTGGAAACGCTTATAAAACGCTGTATATTCATTTTTTTTCATTTCGAGTGAAAGAGAGGTTCGGTAAGTCGGTCCAGGTGTTAAATGATACCGGTCTAAGGGCCATTACTAAAGCACGCCGCGCACGCTTGCACGCTAAATCATTACTAATGTACGCCAACGCGCAGGAAAATTCTTAACTCCGCCCCATGTGCTTTATTTAAAACGTCGCCCTACTAATATTCGGCCTTTATAAATGTTCTTACCTTTTACCCTCAATAGGCCATATGACGGCCATCCTCCATCCTGAAACTTCCTCAGGAGTTAATTATTACTAATTTCAAGTTACGATGTGTTTAACTACCGATTCGTGTGATTATTTATCTTTGAGTTTTTTTATTCTTCTGAATTAGCATCTGCGTATAGATCCATTGTACCATACTTGTGTATATACATAATATATACGCAGTTTCTTGAAAACAATATTTGGTATGGTGTCAGGAGAAGTATTACACTTATTGCTCAACTTTCTAATACCATTCAATATCATATCATGAGTTATGAAATCAAAGTACAATTTTGAGGGAGTCGTCGGATAGATCTCAGGAACAATAGAACGAGGGGTCGAGTACACCGAAGAGAAAAAATCTGAGAAAGCTTCGGCTTTAGATAATGAAGTAGCCGAAGTTCGATTAGATTGATCAACTATTGTGGGCATTGCTGAATTACGGCCCTTAGAGCGACTGCGACATTCGGAATAAAACAATTTCAGGTTTCCTTTACTAACTAGTTTGCTTTCTTTCTCAATCTGGTGCAAATGTAACTGTTTAGAAAATTCAGCAGAAAGATTGGTATATTGGGAAGAGTAATCGATTTAATGTAGGACAACAATCTGACCATCGTTGCTGATGTACAGGAAGGGGAACGGTAGATCACTACGCATCGCATTTGCCGTGGAAGTGCAATAGGGTTGAAGATATCAAGAGTTATCACTTCTATGCCATTATCTTGGAAAGAGGAAAATAGAACAGATGGAATATTAAGGGAGACAAATGCGGCAACTCCTCCGCCTTGATTAGGATCATTTAGGGAACGATCACATCTATACAACAAATATTTATGCTCCTTCAAAAACTCATGATCGGAATCTAAGGAAGAAAGCCAAGTTTCTGTAACGAAAACAAGATCATAGTTATTGTAAATAATCAAAAAATCAAGATCAGCTACTTTATTGCGTATAGATCTCGCATTGAATAAACATGCTTTCGTTAAAGGGCAAGAAAAAGAATTCCTAACACTGCCACTGACCTAGCGAGAAGTTCTTTTGGTAACGTTAGCGAATTCCTAACACTGCCACTGACCTAGCGAGAAGTTCTTTTGGTAACGTTAGCGAATGACCTCTTCTGTTCTTCTCAGAATGGTCTCGGCGTCGATAGCTTGGACAGATGAGTTCCTATGACGGTCCAATCTATCTGCCCGGCCGCCTGGTTCCGTTCTCTGGCAATATGTCTGCACTGCTTTTCTAATTCGAGTCCAGTTCTGGTCAAGTCTTCTCTGACGAAGACTCGGGGAAGAGACTGCAGGACATTAAGCCTTGAAGTTCTTATCTTTTTCAGACAAGCTGAGCGAAGAGTTGTCGACGGTAGATATATCTTCAGAACTCATCTTTTGTGCTCCGCTTTGCCAAACCGCTTGTATTTGACTTCGCCTCTCTTGAAGGCCTCCGAAATGCCCTGGATATCCAGTTCTTGTATGAACTTTGAAACGAAGGTTTCATCGTTCGCGGCTGTGACTGAGTCCGATTCGTGTTCCTCCATACCAACAACCACGATATTCTTGGCCTTCTCTTCAATAACATCTTTGTCTTCGAGTAGGCAGCGTCTGACTGCCTCATATGCAACAGCGTCTGGAGACAAAGTGAAATGAGTAGATTGGGCTGCTGATGAAACGGCAAACTTTTCTTGAGTGAGAGACTCAATCTGCTTGTTTTGAGCCTCAATGGTTCGCGCTTGTGTTGCTATCGTGTCTGCTTGTAAACGGATGGTTTCCAGAAGAGAGGCGATTTCAATGTTGGCAGAAGAAGAGGACATGTTTGGACAGGAATAGGATATAGGGCACTGGGTGAAGAAATCAATATCAGAGCTCTCAATAAACGCACTTGGTTGATGAAGACAAATAAGAATTTTTCATATGAGAAATAGATGTAGAAAACTTTTTCAAGCTCTTCATGTAATAAGTTTTGATCTTTGTAGTAATCATTCGCAATCATACAAATCATCAGAAACTTTTTTGCGAAAAAAACATTTTTATCAATTACTCGTGTTCAATGAAACATTTTTGGTTGAGAAACAGTTACGCTAAAAGTAAGTTTTTTGCGAACTTCGATTGTATCCGAGTTTGCCATGTGATTTATATATAGTCATCGATCAAGATGCCCTCTGAACGTGAAAAAAGCTAAACTACGTTCGACCGTTTGATGTTTTTTCTTCAGAAAATTTTTCGTCGGTCTCATTACATCGCGGTTCAGTTCTCGCATTGCGTTCTCCGAGAGAAATGCGAGCCGAAAGATCCAATAGTCAGTTTCGATGCAAACGCTTTGAAGTTTTTTTATTTGTAATGTTCTTAAAAATTTTAGACAGTTGGTTTTACAAGAAAGGAAGAGAACAAACAGAGAGAGAGAGAGCCGAAGACAGAGAAAAACAGAAAGATAAAGATAAAGGGAGAGAGAGAGAGAGAGAGAGAGAGAGAGAGAGAGAGAGAGAGAGAGAGAGAGAGAGAGAGAGCCGAAGACAAAGAAAAACAGAAAGATAGAGGTAAAGGGAGAGGAAGAAGAAAACGGAGCAAAAAAAACATTCACTCAACAAATTGTAGTGTTACACCTCCGAAGACCTACCATGGACCCGTGAATGTCCATCGTTTCTTTCTTCATGCTCGGCCCTAGCGAGGTGTTGCCCCACTACTTCCAAGTACGTTTTCATTCATCAATGTTCAAATATGTTTGAAAAAGTCGAATGATAAAGCATTATTTTGACTGAGAATCAGGTATTAGTGATTATTCATCAAACAATGAATAGCTTTGTCTTTCATTGCCTGATAGTTGAATAACATTAACTGCTATTCATAAAAAACTTTTAAAAAGTTGTAGGCTAAGGTTATATTGATTTTATTTTTAATTTTATTCACTGTTATACATATAGTGGTATCAACTAACAATGCTTGAGGCCATTATTCACCGGAGAACAATTTTTTTCGAATGCTCAGATGGTTTCAGGTGTGCACATCACTTGGATTCTTCGCAGTCAAAAAAGCATTTGGTTCGCGCTTGCAAGAACTGTACGGTCACAACTGAAATGGCGGTGATTCTGAGAGGCTCTTTGAACTGAATGCTTCAAATATTGGCTCGAAAGCATTAATGAATAGCAAAGAAAAAAGGCAAGAAAATCCGTATCGAAGATCTTTTTACGAGGTGATTTATATTAGTAATAAAGCCTTTAATATTGACAGTTCATTGCAATCGCGTAATAATAATTTTAATGAAACTTTCAATAATGACAGTTCATCATTGAAGAAAAAAACATAGAAAAATTTAGGATGAAAACGAAAATGACGATTCAACACGGAAGTAGAAGAGACGGTTGTAAGTGATAAAAGTAAGCGGGGAATGTTGTAAAAATATTGTTTAACAGGTCTCTCACATTCCCACAAAGGTTTGTGTCCAGGACTCCCTTTCACTTTCAAAGCCTTATGAATTCATTCAGGTTGCATCTGTTATCAGTTTTTGCTAATACCTTGTAAGCTCAGATAACAACTGTTCTTAGTAAAAAGCTCCTCTCATTTTATTGTCTAGCCAACACAGATCTCCATTGACTCTCTTGGTTATTATCTTGGGACTTTCCAATGACTATATTTGAAGAATTGGACGACTAACTTCAATGAAATCCTAATACTAAACACTTTTTAACTTCAAAAGTTTTTTGTTAAGCTTGATTGAGAAAAATATATTTACTGATGTTGCCTTGTTATCAACAGAGAAACGAAGAACATAGTTTCGTAATTGGCATTCTTCAATAAACAGGACTGCGACAGAGAACGATTTTTTTGCAAAATACTTGAGAATATGTACTGTGGAATACGATAGCGAACTTTCGGACACTGAAGAAAACTAAAAGTAGTAGAACTTGCTGCAGCTTTAATCTCTAAAAGATGAGATCATCGGTGAGTTGACCTCTTGTTAACAGATAAAAACTCAAAATTAAAGAGATCATGTAATATTGGTTTACCATATTTTTGTCATCAAAATTTCCTGCAATTCCATGTTCAATTCAATTCAAATTCAAACGCTTTATTCTCGATGTCTTGGTACATGAAGCGCCATCATATCGAGCAGCTCCATCTGATTCTCCGCACCGTACAGAATAATGAGAATGTTGACTGGAGTGTCGATCATGGCTTGGACATTACGGTGTTAAGGTGTCCAATTCTTTCGATTCTTTCATGCTGCCTTGCCAGCGGACGGTCGTGTCTAGCTCTGCTCTTCATTTTAAACAGTCGGCTTGAAAGAACCCGGTCTCTAGCAGGAACTGGACACCTTGAGATCGTATCCTTCAAACCGATTCGAATGATCGTATCGAGAGAGAGCGAGACAGATTGTTCATATATATATACATATATATATACATATGATATTGATTGCTGTGTAAAGTATTCCCTACTCCTCGTTGATCTCAAGCAACGGATTTTTATACCGAGCAAAGGAGCGGATTGTTCGTAGAAACTTGCGCAAAAATCGTGTGGTGTGACGGGAACCTAACCCGTGACCTTTCGCGTTCCGGGCGAATGTTCTCCCCACTGAGCTACACACGCATACATGATAAATGCACATTTTAAGGCCCATCCAACAGATGGCAGACGGAGCTGCCTCCCCGGGCGGGAGTGAAGCTGTTTAGACGAATAAGCATCTCCGTGGACACATAGTCATAACCGCAAATATAATAAAAATTCCATGTAAGAGTGTTGAAATCTTAGTTTTCAAAGACAAAGCTTAAAACGAAAAAAAACTAAGGCGCTTTTTTCTCGGAAAAATCGTCAATTTAATTGGTTGAGCTGACGATTTTTCGCTATTAACTTGACTTTCGATTTCGATTAGTTCATGGTATTTGTATGTACCTTTTGTTATGCTAAAGTCTAATTGGTTAGACTTTTAAGGTGAAATAACTTTCCAGTTTTTTTCTTTTATCTCTTTACTAGGCTGGATGAGGACATCATCAGGATAATCACTGATACAGGATCGGTAGTGGAAGATTCCGCATTGCAAAAAAAAACCTATCTCTGTTTAGTAATGAGCTTAAACATGAATTACTTCCAGTCTCAAATTGAAATTTCATTCCCTTCTCGAGTAAAAAAAGTTCAAGTCGTGTTCCCGGTTTCTATTACACTAAAACCTTTTTTTGATAGAATAATTATCTAGTGTTTTTTCACACAAATATCGAAGAATAGTTGAGTACTTTTTTTCCGGAAAAAAATTAAAACAAATTTTCAAAACGACATCTAATAGAATCAAAATTTTAAAACACGCAAATGGCAAATGTGCAAGTTTTCTTTAGAACTGATCTGGGAATTGAATAAAAAAAATGGCTTCCTGTGGCCACGAACCTCGAGATTTGCCTTTGAAAATTATCATAATGTCCAATTTTTTCAAAGAAAAAATGGTTAAATTATCACCATTTAAAAATAGAGAACCAGGCGTCTCCGCCTTTGTGAGCTCTTTTCAACTTGAAGGGAGCCACTATTCACTTGGGGGGTCAGGTACTTCAAACCTACTCGAGCGATTGACCTATTGGAAAGTCAAAACATATTTCACCTATGCTTCCAAAGAAGCTTGAGGAATGGAAAAAGCACATGCTAAAATTTTTAGTTATATTAGTTAGTATTTTAAGTCTTAGTAGAAAAACAAACGGCATTTCAAATCTCTTCTTCTCATACTTTAATGAACTGTTTCGCGGGTTCCATGACTTTTTGCATCACGACATTTCGCACCGCGACAACTTGAACCCGTATTTCGCAATATTTTTCACCAAAGCTTTTAATATGTGGCTGGTCATTGTATACGGTCTCGTACCAAGCCGAAAGGCCTCGTTAGCGTAATCTTTACCTGAACCTAAAATTCCTATGAAAAAATACATGGAAATTTTTCGATTCTGAAATTCCGGGTGTGAGGTGCGAAATTTCGTGGTTCGAAATGTCGTGAAACCGTTTCGCGTGCTCTCGCAACTTTATCTCGTACCTCTCTAAACTATCAATTTTTTGCCTAAAAGGTGCGAGAGCCATGATCTCATGGCGAATTGCTACAGTTATATTAATACTGATTCGATCATCTCATCCATCGAGGAATGATGTCATCTTCTCAGATACAGCTCACGACCTCTCAACTTTTTTCGAGAGACCAAGTCGCGGTTGAACTGTCTCAAGCCAAATAATGAATAAGCTTTTTTTCAATTGGATACATTATTATCAGAATCTTTGATCTACTGCGCCTTCAATTTTACTATGTTGAAGTAACCGCTAACATCAACTCAGCGCTACACTGTTTGCGTTAGTTGTAATTAGACGTTTATCAGTTATAATAACACTGAAGATTTTATCAACTAGCTCGCACTAGTGTGAACTATCTCCTGAGCACACTAGTACGACCTTTTTTATGGTGAAATTAAAGGCGTGGCTGAATTTATGAACTTGAACAAAGATTGACTGGATCTACAGATCACGTATATATTGAGCAGTCATTTTGATTTTGCCATTGCATGTATTAAGATAAACGGTAACTGTAAATCTAATTTTTTAAATCTTTTCACTTGACTCAGCACTCTAAAAAAGGACAGGTTTGGGAAGGTGTGATGTGCTAAAAAGGCACACATGTGATTTATGAATAGTAACACTTTGAGAGCATTCCTGCGCGTAAGTATGAAAGTATGCTAGAGAGGCATACAATCAATATATGAATGGAATACTTTTGAAAGTATGCCTTGGTGGTTTCTCTTTCTTTTCTTGGCACTTAACCAATTATCAAACCCGGTAGACTTAGGTTGCTCTATATACTCTTAACATCTCGATTACTTCGCATGAAGGAAGCACACATACGGATCATATAAGACGATGCTGGGAATAATTTTCGCCAAAATGCTCAAAATGTTGTTCCTCGGGCAGATTTCCCTTGAAAAACCAAGCTTTTCCATGGCAAGAAACGGAAAAAAGCGCCATGATAAATGGCAGCAAATAACATGCGTTTTGACGGGCCTGGCAAGAAAAACCGTCAAAAAACAAGCTTTCTACTTTGTACTCGTTTTGTCACTGCTAAAGAAGGGACAAAATTTGTAACTGCTTATTTCACTGCCAAAAACGGGCTTTTTTGTGTACTTCTTTTTTTCCTGCCGAAATCGGGCTTTTTTTGTCCTTGTTTTGTCTCTGCCAAAACCGGCATTTTTTTTGTCCTTGTTTTGTCACTGCCAAAATCGGGTTTTGGTTTGTCCTTGTTTTGTCACTGCCAAAATCGGGCTTTTTTGTAGCCCCTGCAACTCCTTAGTCTCATTTCTGGGATGATGGAGGATCGCTCTCAGGAACTCTTTGGGGAGTGCCAATACTAGACTTTGATCTCTTTAAATGTGTGGTTCAGGCTACGTCTTTCAACGAGCCGGATCGAATTTTTATCTCAAACTTGGGTACTTAAACCGACTACAACCGCCACACAAATCTTTACGTACTAGCGCAGCAACATACATTTTTCTCAACTGTTTACTAAACTTGGTTGGGGTACGTCGCTAGAAGTGGTTAATATGTGGTCGTTGCGGAGCTTTGTTCAACGTACAAAAAGTGTTCCAAAATAGAGCCGAGTTTGGCAGTGCCCAAAACATGACGCAAAAGAAAAACAAAATTGTCCGTAATTTGGCATTGACAAAAAGTGTTCAAAAAAAGAGCCGAGTTTGGCAGTGCTAAAACATGTCACAAAGGAAAAAACAAAATTGTCCGTGATTTGGCGGGAACAAAACTTGGCCACAGAGTCATTCATCTTTTGGCACTGCGAAATGGTGGCCGATTCTTCGTCCCTATTTTGGCAGCTAAAAAAAGACAAATAACGGAATTTCCTTCTCCCAAGTTCGCATACTCGAAATCTTGGCGAAATAAAGTTTTTGGCTGAGGAACAACATTTTTGGCGAAAATTATTCCCAGCATCGTCTTATATCGTGTAAATCAATTTACCCACCATTCTGGAAGGAAGGCATTGGGAAAAGTTTTCGATTGTGAAGCGCTCTCCTTGAAAAAAGCCTTTCTTTCCTTTCAGAAAAGTTACAAAAAAAGAAAAGGTTTTGGATGGAAAACCCGTAATAATTGGTACTTTCTTTTTGTAGACAGCATACTTTCATTGTATAACATACTTACAAAGTATCCCTAGGATACTTTCATGTTATTAATAGTCAGTCATACGTTCAAATTATGAATAGTAATACGTGCGGTATGATTTGGAATACTTTTAAAGTATTCCGTTCCATTTTCATATTTTCGAAAGAATTTCATTTTTTCGAAAGTCATACTATTTTTGTGTGAGCACACTAGGAAGAAGTTACTAAAAATTTTTGATGTTCTGGTTGGCAAAAAAATGAGCGCTTCATAATGATACAGATCGTTACACTTTTCCATGATTCAGTTTATTCACGGTAGTTTGTTAGAAAGAAAGATGATAACTGATAAAACGGCTCGTATTTTAGTGAAGGCTTCATAGAGAATTCGATAGATAGTTCATACTTCGGATTACACGTAAAAGTTGCCTTATTTTCGTCAAAGATCGCTCAGAGCTACTTGTTCTTATACATTTAACGAACCTGGATTTTCCAGTCTTTATTCCGGGATGTCTCTTCAGAAGAGCGTGCCCACCAAACAATTAGAAGCAACTTACCAATCGTCAAGTCAGACAAACAATTTGAACCACATAAGAAAACCTTTGAGTTTTTGATCATACGCAAACATTCAATATATGTACACCGTATTAGCGTTGGCCGAAAGTCATAAATTTACAATGGTCATAAAATTTCACTGATGGAAACCCTTTGATCGTTATACTGGAACTCTCTCTCTCTTACTCTATCTCTCTTTCTCTCTCTCTCTCTTTCCCTGTCTCTCTTTCTCTGTCTTTCTCTCTTCCTTCAAAATCTTTCGAATCTCCCGAATCTCCTCTATACATATTTTACTCTTTCTCTTTTCTCTTTCTCGTTTCTCTTTTTTTCTTTCTTTCTCTCACTATTTCCAGGCCTTCTTTCTCTCTATTTTTTTATCGTTAAATTTCTTTCACAAAAATTTTTTTTGGAAAAGTTATACAAAGTGAACACATAATTACGACAAGGTGACATGTTCTTTAGTTGTCTGTGAATATTAGAGCTCGCTAATCGAGCGATTCATCAATTTTATTGCCAGCTATTCATGAGAAAGTGATAGTTCACAATAAACTTCTGATTTTCTTAATGATTCTTCAAATATAATTTTATAGTATTGAAAAAGGTAAACATTTGGCAATCGTTGCGTGTTTCGTGAAAAGTTCATAGTTCATCGTTTCAAACTCCTACACTCAATAGAGTGTTATGTGATGCAAACCTAGTTGTGCTCTCTGATAAGGAGTAAAAGTCTTAATCCCTTGGCGGGAACGAGAAGCTGCCAATTTACTATCTCTCTACACCTCTTCAAACTTCTTGTTATGGAGAGAGGTGTTTGTCAATTCGTGATAAAAGAATAGAGTTCCTAGCAGGGTTCGTCCTAATTGAAGGTGCTGTCTTTTTTATCATTCCCGGCCTTTCAATTCTAGACAAACTATTTATAAATCCCAAATAATTGTTTAAATAATAAATATCAATTACAACCGGAATGAATAGAATTTATTTACTATTACACCTTGCAACTTTTTTAGAATTCAGTCCTGCGTAGAAATGCCGTTGCACTTCCTGCTCATCTTTCTCCTGCCAGCGGCGCTTTTCAGCCGCGCTGAGAAGGACCTTATACACTATCCCGGGGAGAAGTACTTTGCCAATGTGCGCCAGCTCACATTCGGCGGCTCGAATGCAGAGGGATATTTCAGGTGCAGCTTCATTCCTACCCCGCTTCTCCCTCTTTTTTTCCCTCTTTTCATTTTTCTCTCTAACTCTCTCTCTTCTTTTTTTCTCTATAGTTTTCTCCTCTTGAATTCCAAAGATCCGATATATCTCGTAGAACGATCATGAATACACAATTATACAACCGAGTTCGAAATTGAATTGACAGTACAATTTACCTTTTTAGAGTTTAGTACGATAGCTGAGATATGAACGATTGTATCTGAACATACATACATATGTATACCCCGATAGGATGGTAAGACTCTTATTTATTTATTCATTCATTCATCCAGTCATTCATCTTCTCATTCATTCCAGTTTCGACGACAAGAAATTGACGTTTCAAGCTAGCCTTCCAGGATCTACTAATTGCGATCAGGTGAGATTAACCGTTCAAGTAAGGGAAAGTACTGAAGAAAGACGAAAGTATAAATTTCAAATTTGTAGCCATGTTGATATTTTTATTATAATAACAATAATTATTATTGTTATTATTATTGTTTTTGATTATTATTATGTTGAAATACGGAATAATATAGTTATTCAAATGTTTTATCATAATAATTGAATATATATGACTATGAATGCGTAAAAAGTAAAACTTTCACGTAAAACCAGACATTTGTTCGTAAGTAAATATTGCATAAATAGTATTTAAAAATCTCTGAAACAACGCTTTGTTTTCATTTTGACCCTATGTTTACGCTTCACCATTAATAGTAACGTCGAAACGCACAATGATGACGTATTGATCGGGTAGATAGAACAACTGAAGTGAATATTGGAGTTTGATGTAGATCTACCAACTGGACTTGACAAAAGACTTCAAGACTCAATCACCGAAGAGAATGAGCACAGGACTTGGAGTAACGACGTGTTCCTATTTCATGGAGGATAATGAACACTTCCTCTACGCAGGCACATTCCATAAGGTTAATCAAGTTGATGTGTACAAACCGATTGTCGTTCAATTTTCGCGGGAAGGTCACTTCATTCGATCTATCAGACATTCGTGATGAGTTTGAAGGGTTATCCGCAACTCTAAATTTGAATGTCAGGTTCCTGTAAAGCTATTGAGGGAACAAAAAACAGTTAAACATAGAAATGTACTTTAATTACCAGGAACAAGGTTTTTGCTAACTGAGCTGTAAAGCGCTAATGCCAGTTTTATATCAAGACTTAGTAAAAAAAATATTATTGTTATAGCAGCGTTCATAAGCGGGTGTCTATGCAAAATGATAAAGCTCTAGAATTAAGTAAAGTCTGATAAGAAATATTGAAAAAACTTGGAATCCATTTTTAGATCAACATGACAGCAAAACTTCCGACGGATCAATGGGACACTTGCCCGCCGAAAAAATGCAAGCAATCTGTGATCGCAGACCCCCTCCTTAAGAAGCTTTGCCAGACCTCCTACACATGGGATGTGTACCCGGAATTTGACATCTTCTTGGTACTGCAATGTTTCACAGGCTTAATATTTAACTGTCTGAACGGAACAGCCAAGAAGGAATCAAGACCAGGAGTTGCGGAATAAAACTTGTGTGTCTGAGATAATTTAGAAACTGATTCAAATAAAACTTGGAGGAGGGAGTGATAGAGAGAAATAGAGAAACGGGTAAAATGAGAAAGGGAGAGAGAGAGAACCGAGAGAGGAGATAGACAGTGGAATCGTCAATAATACAGTAACATAGTGGCAAGTAACAGGCAGATCGGTACGGGAACATCATGAGTCGTCTGACGGACGACGAAGGATACGATGCAGAGGGCGTCGTATCTCCCGATGGCAAACTGATTGCATATACTAGCATGCGAGGAGGGGATCTGGACCTGTGGATCATGAATGTCGATGGCAGCAATAAGACTCAGGTGACATGTGCAGTTCAAGTGACAATGGTCATTATAATAGATTCATTATGAAGATGCCAATGACTGTGAAAAGGACTACAATGTCGATGAAAACTTCATTTAATCAGAAAATCACTACACTGAAGAAAGTTACAATGAGTATGAGGATAATCACGTCAATCACTGTGAATATGAAAATAAAAACAAAGAAAGCGTTCACACACTACGCGAAACCACAACAATTGTCGTTCAGCGGTCAGTTCAATATGAGAGTTGAGATAACGAAGACAATCGGGTACGAAGGAGGTTCCTTCTTTTCTCCCGACGGCAAAAGGCTCATTTTCAGGGCGTCGACACCAAAAACTAAGGAGGAGATTGAAAAGTACAAGGTTTGGTCAGAAATACGATTCAATAACAAATATGCGTCTTCTTTAGTGTCGTGACCACGCACGCCCTCGCTCTTCATTGAAAACAAAAACAATTTATTTCGACCTCGCCTCGAGAACTTGTAATGATTCGAAATCACTACTATGATTTTTTCGAACGCATTATAAGAAGAACTTTTCGCGACTAAAACTATGAGTGTTTTTCTCTTCATTTTTTTCCTTTTGAATGATAAGTGACCTCTTCGACTTTTTTGTTGTTGGATTTTTGATCGATCACGTCCAAAGACACGAAGACGCATTCGTTCATACAATTCTACTTTGCAAACGTATTATTAGAACTGAAGAGAATGCCGATCATAATATGTACGCAGCTAAGATTTTTAAAACTTGCTAAATGTTTAGTTTTTGTTGAATATAATACAAATTAATATGACTTAAAGAAGAAACCGTCCATTAGTTAGTGCGTTTTACACTTTGACTTTCTCGCTGAAAAGCAAATCATGAAAAGCAACCAAAATGCAAACAAGTTTTTGCCTATTGATTCGGAATTATAACTATGATTTTTTAAGAAGAATAATGGAATTTTTTAAAGAAGCTTCTGGCTTACAATCTCGTCGCCCCCACGGAGATGGAATTGTTCCGCGTTGACATCGATGGGAGTAATCTGCAGCAGATCACCAAGTTGGGCGGTGCTAATTGGGCACCCTACTATTTGCATGACAATCGAAGGGTTAGCTGCTTTTGGTCAGAACGATAACTTATAAACCGGGTGGAGGGTTCCAAAATTCGTTTTCAAGACTGATAAAAGCAAATAACACTTCGAAAGAATACAGTTGTAAAGAGTTTTGTGTTCGGAAACCTCTTGACTATCACAGGTAATCTTCTCGAGTGACTTCAACTCGACTGCCGACTTCGGCGCTTTTAATTTGTACGTCATCAACGACGATGGAACTGACCTTGATCAGGTTGTAGACCAGCCAACTTATCGATAGTCCTAACCCATATACATCTTGAAAGTGAATGCTTTTTCCGCGAATAATTTTATCTTGGTTCTGAAAACTATTTATTTGGGGAAGGGGGGAAGACATAGGTCATTTCGTCCAAAGTTCCAGATTATCTCATGCGAGGAAGATTTTTTATTGGTCTCTGGTCATTAGGTGACTTACGACGGAGACGAATTCGACTCCTTCCCCATGATGAGCTACTCCGGGAAGCAGTTGGTGTGGGGGAGCAGTCGGAATGGCTCCTCCCAGTACGAGATGAATCTCTTCCTGGCTGATTGGGTCGATAGTCCTAACCCATTTCAAACTAGCGCTAGCAACTCACTCTACTCTTTTATCATTGGTCTCATAAGCCTATTCACTGCTTACTTAATGAATTGAACTCTGTTAATGCTGTCAAAACATGAAAAAAACAACGTAAGTTGTTATGTTAATTATGTCGCTTGATATGGTATTCATGTATCGAGTAATAAATATTTTCAAATTGAACAGACTTGTCGAATATATGGAGAATCAGCAACTTGATTCGATTGAACAATGAAAAGCAATTGAAAACCAAAGTCAATTAAGTAAACAAATATCACCAAGTGAAATTATTGTAGACCGTTCTCGTTCGGAACCAGACCTAAGAGAACATGACGTTCGGTATCACGACAGTTTGTTACAAAAAAGTTTTTACACAATTTGTTAGAGGACGCTTTGTTACATGACAGTTTCTTACAAGACAGCTTGCGACACGACCTTCTTCTTTTTGAAGATAAAATCAGGCAATTTCTAAGAAGAAAACAAATCAACGCCTTTTAGTTTGAAGACTTTTGATTCAAAACTAATATCCCTGAAGATATTGAGATAGTATAAAATAAGTTTTTAGGGCATTGAATTTCAAATTCGTTAATTTAATTTCAATTTTTTTTCTTCAAATAACCTACTACATATATTAAAGTTTGAACTGAGTTTTTCTAGTTTTTCAGTCTGATAAATCTGAAGTTATTTTTCAGTTAGAAAATTGCCGTTTCTTGCTAGTGTTTTTGAGGCCAATTTAAATGTTTTTTTCATATTTTAATGCGTTCAAGAATTATCTTCGCATAAATGCTCGTAGAAGACATTGTTGAGGATCCCCTGTTTCTAAAGATTCTGCCTCGGAACCAAAAAATCGTGTAAAAAGTACACATGGGTAATCCACCTTTGGACGAATCGCATCGAGGGTCGCCAGAATAGTCCGAAAGCACACGAGGGTCGCCAGAATAGTCCGAAAGCACACTGTTGCTTGTTCAATTGTCTTTGAATTCTTCAAGCTGAGGGTGACCATGAATTGATTTTTGCTCAACTTTCCTTCCAGTGCGTTGATCGCAGTTTCAAGGGCTCGGGGGGCGAACACCGTATCATTTCGCTGTTTCAAGGCAGTCACTCTCGCTCCATAAGCAAGTATGTATGAGCCATGTAGCGGCCCCACATTGGGTGCGAACAGCTTTTTGGAAACGCGTCGGGAGAGTCATGCCGGATAGATGAGAGGTAGCTGAGTTTTTAAGAGACAGTTTGATCCATCCTTTCTCTGCGCCTTCCGCCTTGCCTTGCTTCGCCAGTGAACCATCCCCCGTAGTTTCGCAGTTGAGATCGATGAATCCGTGCATCCCTTCGATAGTGAACAAGAAAAGTCCGATTCCAGCCATGTACAATTCCCTGTTCTCAAAGCCTCCTATCATCTTCATCACCATGTTGTGCAATGCCAGTTTATGGAGGACATATCTCACGGAACGTTCTCCCACCACAATTTTGAACACCGAGCCACTTATTAAAATTTTTTTTTGAATTCGTCGTCGAAGCGCCAGTCCATCGTGAGAGAAGTAGCTGAGGTGTTTATGGTCTTCTGCCCGGACTCGACGAGCATAGCTCACCAAAAAGCAAAATTTCTCGCGGTCGTTCGCCCAATGTCCGAGAAAGAAATTAAGTCTTGGCGTTTATGTGATGCTTACAGAATGCCTCACAAAATTTATGTTTAAAATGTGCGTGCATAATAACCCAATTTTTCGACATGTTCAAAAAAATTAACGGACGGATACAATTGGGTGAATTTGAAAAAAATTCTTGTTGGGTCGCGTGGTCGCTTGCTCGGAATTAATTTTTTCCAGCTATTCCTGAAGAGCTATGTCGACGAAGAAAGATTTCCCGATTCTGTGTGTCAGCCAAAGGAGGACGGACTGGTGGGATTCTCCTGGGGCTAACTTTGGCTTTCCTTCGGAATCGACTGGCTGTTTCATAACAGTAGAAAAAAGCTGGAGAATCCCTTCCGCCCCGATTAGATTGACTGGCATGTCGAACTTATAGAACAACAAGAGGAGGACGCGCCCAGCCGCCTGCCATGATCTTAGTTTGAATTCGTCACCGCCCTTTTTGTAAAGAGCCCTCAGACTTTCAACACTTGTTCCCGTCTCCGAAAGAAGTTTCTTGCCCAGCAATCTTGGGGGCTAGCCTTTTCATCTCCTGCTTTCTTTAGCGATTCCTTGAGATGAGACTGATAGATTGTCATTTTCATCTGTCCGTCCTTTTCTTTAGTCGCAACGCTGAAATCAGAGTCCATTCACCATCTCTTCCTTTTTTCTTCACCGCAACGTTCGTTTTTGCTTTACTGGGCGCTTCTACTACTGGGTAAATTTTTGCGGAGATAATGTTTTATAAGCATATAAAAGCAGAAGTAAAACCTTCAGTTTATGATGCATCCTGTATGTGAACGTGTGAGAGTTGATGATGAACTGCTCAGAGTTGATGATGAACTGCTCAGAGTTTTCGAAACCCGTGTTAAAAAGTGACGTATAAAAAGGTTTGAACTTCAAAAAGGAGCTATGGACATCACTCGTTCAAAAAATTATAGGGGGCAGTTTGATAGAGAAGTTTCCTCGTAGAAAGTTAATCGTGACCCAACCATGGTAAAATACGTCTTGATTTACCAATAGGTCGATTGAGTAGGTTAAAAGTTTCACTTTCAACTTTACGAAACTGGCTGAGTTATGGCTAATGAAATGTTCTATTAATTTCGAGTAATGAAGCATTTTTTTCTTTCAGTTTCAACTGTGAAAACGCTTATACATTCATTTCGAGTTGAGGAGAGGTTCGGTAAGTCGGTCGCGCTAAAAAATGTTGTCTGTTGGCAGTTTACCTATGAACCCGAGCACACTTACAGCCATTGACTTATGGAATGAATCCGTGTCTGTCATTGAGTTCATGGTCGAGTGAATGGACTGTTGGATGGGAAAAGAGGCTGTTTTACCGCAAAGGCTTAGGCAAAGGTTGGGGTAAATTTAATTTTAACCTTCCGCCTGAAAGCAATTGCACTGTAAGAAAGCAGGTAGTAGAACAGCCCCCCATCTGCTATTTTTCTCTCTGTACTACTGTCTCACTGTCTCTACTGACTATATGCTCTTTCTTTCCCTACTGCTGTGCCTTGCTTTTGAGCGCGAACGCTTGTGAGAGAGAGAGAAAGTTTGAGAAGTTTTTGAGCGAAAACTCGCATGAGAGAGAAAGTTCGACAAAATTTTTGAGCGAGAACGCGCATGAGAGAGAGAGAAAGTTTGAGAAGTTTTTGAGCGAGAACGCGCATTAGAGAGAAATAGAGAAAGTTTGACCAGTTATTCACTGTTCTATTGATTGAGGATTCTAACTGTGTAGTTTGTATTCTAGTTAGTTTATTTGTGTTGTTCAGTTCGGATGCGTCTTGATGTCATTTCGTTTCTTTCGGAAATTGTTGATTGTTCATCTCAAAGGTTTACTGGTTTGGTCTTTTCAACGTACATATCTCGACAAAGCGATTCAAATTTCAAGTGTTGTCACCAAACTACAGTTTCTCCGGAATTGTAGTTGAACGTGAGCGGAGAAAAACTATCTGTTGAGTCTCTAAACTAAGTCTCCTAAATACGTCATCGAATCAGCATTCACTACAGTGTTCTATTACTTTTTATTCAACAACTTGCTCCTCACCTAATCAGCACTAATGATGTAACAGTGCAAAAAGTTTCACTCACCCTTCTGATAAGGAATTGTTGATGATCTCTTTTTTCGGCCATAATAAAAGGCCTTTTTTTCTTGATGAAGAAAAAACCTGCAACAAAATTAAATGGCTTTTTCATATATAGAAACCCTCGAGTCAGGAGAATCTTTATACTAAAGTAATATACATTGAACGTATCTGCGTTTGAAAAAAATCGGTTACTAGTCATCCAGACAGTACCTCAACTTCACTTGAAGAATTCAATATTTATTTATTTATTATTATCGTGGCAGGGGAAGATCAGGAAAGGAATTGCGGTGTAAGAGTTAACGTTTGTATAGTCCATTTGCACACGAGATGAGAGGCTGCTATAGAAAACAGCCAATGTCGCGTGAAAGTTCATCTACTAGCTCCGTGGAGTAGATCCGTGTAGACTCTTCCGGAAAAAATACTCGCATATCTGAGTCGGTACATTATATGTTTTTGATCAAATTTTTGAAGTGGTTATATGAGCACTCGAAGAATGACTCGGGTAAAGCATTCCATATTGCTTCCACTCGGAATGGTAGAAAATTCTTTAGTTTATTATTTTTGCAGACTGGTAAAAGTAATTTGAATTTATGCCCTCTAGTAAAACGGCTGTTAGGTGCAAACTTCAGAAAGTTTTTCGATGTTTTTAAGCGACAGAAAACAGCTTTGTATACAGTAAGCAAATCAATAGAATTTCTTCGCGATAGTAAAGTACGCCCTTTGAGTATTTTTAGTCTCTGTTCATAGGATGGGATGTCATGCGAACGTTTGAATACTAAACGAGTGAACTGCCTCTGAATTTTTTCTATCTTCTTGATAGAAGCAACGTCGCTTGGGCTCCAAACCTCAGAAGAGAATTCGTACGTATTGAACAGGGTCCATAGGATATGTTTATTTCGTGTTTGAAAATAGCGTAAAATGAGAAAACTTACAGACCTAGCTTTGTTACAAATGTTGTAGATGTGCTTTGTAAAGCAAAATTTAGAATCGTAGGTGACACCTAAGTCACGGAAAACTGTTACTTCAGGCAGCTCAGAACCGTAGAGGGACAACTTGCATGTCGGATGAGACTGTCCGATTCGCATGAAAACCGTTTTAGTAGTTGAAATAGAGAGTCCCCACTTCCTAGACCAGAAAGCAAGGGCATCCAATCCTTGCTGAAGAAGTTGGTGATTGCCTATAGAATAAAGTTTAGCGTCATCAACGTATAAACAGCATTGAATACCAGGAGGAAGGCACTCGGGAAACTCATTGATGAAAAGGAGAAAAAAGAGGGGGCCCAAAACAGACCCCTGGGGCACTCGAGAAGTAACCACAGAAGACAGTGAGTAGCTATGGTTGATAACTACGCTCTGAGTTCGGTTATTCAAGAAAGAAGAAATCCACCTATGGAGATACCCAGTAATGCCGTAATAAGATAACTTATTACAAAGGAGATTAATTGGGATGGAGTCGAAGGCTTTTTTGTATTCTATGAAAACTGCCGTTATGTAACTGTTTTGGTCTAGAGTTACGTTAAATTCTGAAAGAGTCGAGAGGAGGGCTGAAGAGCAAGAACGCTGACTGCGAAATCCATGTTGCAGAGATGTTAGTAGCTCATGCGCTTCAAGATAATTGATCAAGGAATGACGTATTATTTTTTCGAATACCTTACTCGTACTAAAAGTCAGAGAAATCGGTCGATAATTATAAGGATCATGTAGGCTTCCTTTACGCTTATATAATGGTTTCACAATGGCATGTTTCCAAATTGATGGGGAAACGCCATCTAAAAGAAAGCTGTTGTATAAAAGAGAAAGAGGCAAAGAGAAAAGCATAAGGAATACCATCAGGTGATGTGGAACATCGTGATAAAAGTTTCTTGAAATAGCTGTATACAAGTGGAGGGCTAATATCAACAAAGTCAATAGAAGAAGTTACCTTTTTTCGGATATTAAAGTTTGATTCATATTATAATCATTATGAAATTAAAAGAAGAAGAGAAAACTCGGTAGAAGATGGATGCTTTTTCAGAGTCATCAGTTACAGTTTCACCTGAACAAGGATCTGTAAGAGAGCCAATAGGGTGATCCGACTTTAGTTTTTTTTATTTACAAAAGAATAGAAACGGCGAGGCCCAGATTTGGCAATAGAAGCTTCTTGGTTAGAGTTATAAAGACGAATTTCTTTGCGGAGTTGTCTAGAGACCCGTTTGTATGGGTTTAAACCAATTGAACGAGCCCTCTTGTATAGTCTCCTACTCTTTTGAAGAAGTCTGCTGATTTTCGAAGTATATTTTTTCTTTAAAGAATTTTGTATAGACTTCAATGGTATAGTTTTTTCTATGACTTTTTTTAATTATTTCACAAAAAGTTTTATATAGAACATCTGGATCAGTGTTGGGATTTAGAACATTCACCCAGTCAACCTTACATATTAACATTTCAGCAACAGTAAAATTAGCATTTTTGAAGTCTAGGAAGTGTTTAATGACTGGTTTGGGCTTCGAAGCTCGTATTTCGAAATAAACCAAACAGTGATCCAGAGAAGGTAAAGGAGGAATAGTGTAGAAGTTTATTATAGAAGAAGTATGACTAGAAAGCACAACATCCAAGCAATGCTCCAATCTTGTTGTTTTGGGAACAGTTGTATATTATATTGAAAAATGGTATACCTTTATATAATCATTTTCTTAACAGATTTTGGGTGGCTTGTAATTATTAAACGATTCTGAACTACCAAATCGCTTCTGAGTGTTTATTGAACTTTCAAATACAGAAAATACATTAAGGTAATGTTTTAAAAACAAAATTTCAAATGAGCGGGTTAATCTTCTGAGGGTACGATAATTTGCTGAAACACCCCCTAACAGACAAGTAGTGAAAAAGTCTTCCCTAAGCCCCATTTTCATTGAGCAAGACCATACAACCGCAAATTTGTTAATCTGCCGCTGTAACCCAACCATGGTAAAACACGTCTTGATTTTTCAATAGGTCCTTTGAGTAGGTTAAAAGTTTCACTTTCAACTTTACGAAACTGACTGAGTTATGGCTAATGAAATGTTCTATTATGTCGAGTAATGAAGCATTTTTCTTTCAGTTTCAACTGTGGAAACGCTTATAAAACGCTGTATATTCATTTTTTTTCATTTCGAGTGAAAGAGAGGTTCGGTAAGTCGGTCCAGGTGTTAAATGATACCGGTCTAAGGGCCATTACTAAAGCACGCCGCGCACGCTTGCACGCTAAATCATTACTAATGTACGCCAACGCGCAGGAAAATTCTTAACTCCGCCCCATGTGCTTTATTTAAAACGTCGCCCTACTAATATTCGGCCTTTATAAATGTTCTTACCTTTTACCCTCAATAGGCCATATGACGGCCATCCTCCATCCTGAAACTTCCTCAGGAGTTAATTATTACTAATTTCAAGTTACGATGTGTTTAACTACCGATTCGTGTGATTATTTATCTTTGAGTTTTTTTATTCTTCTGAATTAGCATCTGCGTATAGATCCATTGTACCATACTTGTGTATATACATAATATATACGCAGTTTCTTGAAAACAATATTTGGTATGGTGTCAGGAGAAGTATTACACTTATTGCTCAACTTTCTAATACCATTCAATATCATATCATGAGTTATGAAATCAAAGTACAATTTTGAGGGAGTCGTCGGATAGATCTCAGGAACAATAGAACGAGGGGTCGAGTACACCGAAGAGAAAAAATCTGAGAAAGCTTCGGCTTTAGATAATGAAGTAGCCGAAGTTCGATTAGATTGATCAACTATTGTGGGCATTGCTGAATTACGGCCCTTAGAGCGACTGCGACATTCGGAATAAAACAATTTCAGGTTTCCTTTACTAACTAGTTTGCTTTCTTTCTCAATCTGGTGCAAATGTAACTGTTTAGAAAATTCAGCAGAAAGATTGGTATATTGGGAAGAGTAATCGATTTAATGTAGGACAACAATCTGACCATCGTTGCTGATGTACAGGAAGGGGAACGGTAGATCACTACGCATCGCATTTGCCGTGGAAGTGCAATAGGGTTGAAGATATCAAGAGTTATCACTTCTATGCCATTATCTTGGAAAGAGGAAAATAGAACAGATGGAATATTAAGGGAGACAAATGCGGCAACTCCTCCGCCTTGATTAGGATCATTTAGGGAACGATCACATCTATACAACAAATATTTATGCTCCTTCAAAAACTCATGATCGGAATCTAAGGAAGAAAGCCAAGTTTCTGTAACGAAAACAAGATCATAGTTATTGTAAATAATCAAAAAATCAAGATCAGCTACTTTATTGCGTATAGATCTCGCATTGAATAAACATGCTTTCGTTAAAGGGCAAGAAAAAGAATTCCTAACACTGCCACTGACCTAGCGAGAAGTTCTTTTGGTAACGTTAGCGAATTCCTAACACTGCCACTGACCTAGCGAGAAGTTCTTTTGGTAACGTTAGCGAATGACCTCTTCTGTTCTTCTCAGAATGGTCTCGGCGTCGATAGCTTGGACAGATGAGTTCCTATGACGGTCCAATCTATCTGCCCGGCCGCCTGGTTCCGTTCTCTGGCAATATGTCTGCACTGCTTTTCTAATTCGAGTCCAGTTCTGGTCAAGTCTTCTCTGACGAAGACTCGGGGAAGAGACTGCAGGACATTAAGCCTTGAAGTTCTTATCTTTTTCAGACAAGCTGAGCGAAGAGTTGTCGACGGTAGATATATCTTCAGAACTCATCTTTTGTGCTCCGCTTTGCCAAACCGCTTGTATTTGACTTCGCCTCTCTTGAAGGCCTCCGAAATGCCCTGGATATCCAGTTCTTGTATGAACTTTGAAACGAAGGTTTCATCGTTCGCGGCTGTGACTGAGTCCGATTCGTGTTCCTCCATACCAACAACCACGATATTCTTGGCCTTCTCTTCAATAACATCTTTGTCTTCGAGTAGGCAGCGTCTGACTGCCTCATATGCAACAGCGTCTGGAGACAAAGTGAAATGAGTAGATTGGGCTGCTGATGAAACGGCAAACTTTTCTTGAGTGAGAGACTCAATCTGCTTGTTTTGAGCCTCAATGGTTCGCGCTTGTGTTGCTATCGTGTCTGCTTGTAAACGGATGGTTTCCAGAAGAGAGGCGATTTCAATGTTGGCAGAAGAAGAGGACATGTTTGGACAGGAATAGGATATAGGGCACTGGGTGAAGAAATCAATATCAGAGCTCTCAATAAACGCACTTGGTTGATGAAGACAAATAAGAATTTTTCATATGAGAAATAGATGTAGAAAACTTTTTCAAGCTCTTCATGTAATAAGTTTTGATCTTTGTAGTAATCATTCGCAATCATACAAATCATCAGAAACTTTTTTGCGAAAAAAACATTTTTATCAATTACTCGTGTTCAATGAAACATTTTTGGTTGAGAAACAGTTACGCTAAAAGTAAGTTTTTTGCGAACTTCGATTGTATCCGAGTTTGCCATGTGATTTATATATAGTCATCGATCAAGATGCCCTCTGAACGTGAAAAAAGCTAAACTACGTTCGACCGTTTGATGTTTTTTCTTCAGAAAATTTTTCGTCGGTCTCATTACATCGCGGTTCAGTTCTCGCATTGCGTTCTCCGAGAGAAATGCGAGCCGAAAGATCCAATAGTCAGTTTCGATGCAAACGCTTTGAAGTTTTTTTATTTGTAATGTTCTTAAAAATTTTAGACAGTTGGTTTTACAAGAAAGGAAGAGAACAAACAGAGAGAGAGAGAGCCGAAGACAGAGAAAAACAGAAAGATAAAGATAAAGGGAGAGAGAGAGAGAGAGAGAGAGAGAGAGAGAGAGAGAGAGAGAGAGAGAGAGAGAGAGAGAGCCGAAGACAAAGAAAAACAGAAAGATAGAGGTAAAGGGAGAGGAAGAAGAAAACGGAGCAAAAAAAACATTCACTCAACAAATTGTAGTGTTACACCTCCGAAGACCTACCATGGACCCGTGAATGTCCATCGTTTCTTTCTTCATGCTCGGCCCTAGCGAGGTGTTGCCCCACTACTTCCAAGTACGTTTTCATTCATCAATGTTCAAATATGTTTGAAAAAGTCGAATGATAAAGCATTATTTTGACTGAGAATCAGGTATTAGTGATTATTCATCAAACAATGAATAGCTTTGTCTTTCATTGCCTGATAGTTGAATAACATTAACTGCTATTCATAAAAAACTTTTAAAAAGTTGTAGGCTAAGGTTATATTGATTTTATTTTTAATTTTATTCACTGTTATACATATAGTGGTATCAACTAACAATGCTTGAGGCCATTATTCACCGGAGAACAATTTTTTTCGAATGCTCAGATGGTTTCAGGTGTGCACATCACTTGGATTCTTCGCAGTCAAAAAAGCATTTGGTTCGCGCTTGCAAGAACTGTACGGTCACAACTGAAATGGCGGTGATTCTGAGAGGCTCTTTGAACTGAATGCTTCAAATATTGGCTCGAAAGCATTAATGAATAGCAAAGAAAAAAGGCAAGAAAATCCGTATCGAAGATCTTTTTACGAGGTGATTTATATTAGTAATAAAGCCTTTAATATTGACAGTTCATTGCAATCGCGTAATAATAATTTTAATGAAACTTTCAATAATGACAGTTCATCATTGAAGAAAAAAACATAGAAAAATTTAGGATGAAAACGAAAATGACGATTCAACACGGAAGTAGAAGAGACGGTTGTAAGTGATAAAAGTAAGCGGGGAATGTTGTAAAAATATTGTTTAACAGGTCTCTCACATTCCCACAAAGGTTTGTGTCCAGGACTCCCTTTCACTTTCAAAGCCTTATGAATTCATTCAGGTTGCATCTGTTATCAGTTTTTGCTAATACCTTGTAAGCTCAGATAACAACTGTTCTTAGTAAAAAGCTCCTCTCATTTTATTGTCTAGCCAACACAGATCTCCATTGACTCTCTTGGTTATTATCTTGGGACTTTCCAATGACTATATTTGAAGAATTGGACGACTAACTTCAATGAAATCCTAATACTAAACACTTTTTAACTTCAAAAGTTTTTTGTTAAGCTTGATTGAGAAAAATATATTTACTGATGTTGCCTTGTTATCAACAGAGAAACGAAGAACATAGTTTCGTAATTGGCATTCTTCAATAAACAGGACTGCGACAGAGAACGATTTTTTTGCAAAATACTTGAGAATATGTACTGTGGAATACGATAGCGAACTTTCGGACACTGAAGAAAACTAAAAGTAGTAGAACTTGCTGCAGCTTTAATCTCTAAAAGATGAGATCATCGGTGAGTTGACCTCTTGTTAACAGATAAAAACTCAAAATTAAAGAGATCATGTAATATTGGTTTACCATATTTTTGTCATCAAAATTTCCTGCAATTCCATGTTCAATTCAATTCAAATTCAAACGCTTTATTCTCGATGTCTTGGTACATGAAGCGCCATCATATCGAGCAGCTCCATCTGATTCTCCGCACCGTACAGAATAATGAGAATGTTGACTGGAGTGTCGATCATGGCTTGGACATTACGGTGTTAAGGTGTCCAATTCTTTCGATTCTTTCATGCTGCCTTGCCAGCGGACGGTCGTGTCTAGCTCTGCTCTTCATTTTAAACAGTCGGCTTGAAAGAACCCGGTCTCTAGCAGGAACTGGACACCTTGAGATCGTATCCTTCAAACCGATTCGAATGATCGTATCGAGAGAGAGCGAGACAGATTGTTCATATATATATACATATATATATACATATGATATTGATTGCTGTGTAAAGTATTCCCTACTCCTCGTTGATCTCAAGCAACGGATTTTTATACCGAGCAAAGGAGCGGATTGTTCGTAGAAACTTGCGCAAAAATCGTGTGGTGTGACGGGAACCTAACCCGTGACCTTTCGCGTTCCGGGCGAATGTTCTCCCCACTGAGCTACACACGCATACATGATAAATGCACATTTTAAGGCCCATCCAACAGATGGCAGACGGAGCTGCCTCCCCGGGCGGGAGTGAAGCTGTTTAGACGAATAAGCATCTCCGTGGACACATAGTCATAACCGCAAATATAATAAAAATTCCATGTAAGAGTGTTGAAATCTTAGTTTTCAAAGACAAAGCTTAAAACGAAAAAAAACTAAGGCGCTTTTTTCTCGGAAAAATCGTCAATTTAATTGGTTGAGCTGACGATTTTTCGCTATTAACTTGACTTTCGATTTCGATTAGTTCATGGTATTTGTATGTACCTTTTGTTATGCTAAAGTCTAATTGGTTAGACTTTTAAGGTGAAATAACTTTCCAGTTTTTTTCTTTTATCTCTTTACTAGGCTGGATGAGGACATCATCAGGATAATCACTGATACAGGATCGGTAGTGGAAGATTCCGCATTGCAAAAAAAAACCTATCTCTGTTTAGTAATGAGCTTAAACATGAATTACTTCCAGTCTCAAATTGAAATTTCATTCCCTTCTCGAGTAAAAAAAGTTCAAGTCGTGTTCCCGGTTTCTATTACACTAAAACCTTTTTTTGATAGAATAATTATCTAGTGTTTTTTCACACAAATATCGAAGAATAGTTGAGTACTTTTTTTCCGGAAAAAAATTAAAACAAATTTTCAAAACGACATCTAATAGAATCAAAATTTTAAAACACGCAAATGGCAAATGTGCAAGTTTTCTTTAGAACTGATCTGGGAATTGAATAAAAAAAATGGCTTCCTGTGGCCACGAACCTCGAGATTTGCCTTTGAAAATTATCATAATGTCCAATTTTTTCAAAGAAAAAATGGTTAAATTATCACCATTTAAAAATAGAGAACCAGGCGTCTCCGCCTTTGTGAGCTCTTTTCAACTTGAAGGGAGCCACTATTCACTTGGGGGGTCAGGTACTTCAAACCTACTCGAGCGATTGACCTATTGGAAAGTCAAAACATATTTCACCTATGCTTCCAAAGAAGCTTGAGGAATGGAAAAAGCACATGCTAAAATTTTTAGTTATATTAGTTAGTATTTTAAGTCTTAGTAGAAAAACAAACGGCATTTCAAATCTCTTCTTCTCATACTTTAATGAACTGTTTCGCGGGTTCCATGACTTTTTGCATCACGACATTTCGCACCGCGACAACTTGAACCCGTATTTCGCAATATTTTTCACCAAAGCTTTTAATATGTGGCTGGTCATTGTATACGGTCTCGTACCAAGCCGAAAGGCCTCGTTAGCGTAATCTTTACCTGAACCTAAAATTCCTATGAAAAAATACATGGAAATTTTTCGATTCTGAAATTCCGGGTGTGAGGTGCGAAATTTCGTGGTTCGAAATGTCGTGAAACCGTTTCGCGTGCTCTCGCAACTTTATCTCGTACCTCTCTAAACTATCAATTTTTTGCCTAAAAGGTGCGAGAGCCATGATCTCATGGCGAATTGCTACAGTTATATTAATACTGATTCGATCATCTCATCCATCGAGGAATGATGTCATCTTCTCAGATACAGCTCACGACCTCTCAACTTTTTTCGAGAGACCAAGTCGCGGTTGAACTGTCTCAAGCCAAATAATGAATAAGCTTTTTTTCAATTGGATACATTATTATCAGAATCTTTGATCTACTGCGCCTTCAATTTTACTATGTTGAAGTAACCGCTAACATCAACTCAGCGCTACACTGTTTGCGTTAGTTGTAATTAGACGTTTATCAGTTATAATAACACTGAAGATTTTATCAACTAGCTCGCACTAGTGTGAACTATCTCCTGAGCACACTAGTACGACCTTTTTTATGGTGAAATTAAAGGCGTGGCTGAATTTATGAACTTGAACAAAGATTGACTGGATCTACAGATCACGTATATATTGAGCAGTCATTTTGATTTTGCCATTGCATGTATTAAGATAAACGGTAACTGTAAATCTAATTTTTTAAATCTTTTCACTTGACTCAGCACTCTAAAAAAGGACAGGTTTGGGAAGGTGTGATGTGCTAAAAAGGCACACATGTGATTTATGAATAGTAACACTTTGAGAGCATTCCTGCGCGTAAGTATGAAAGTATGCTAGAGAGGCATACAATCAATATATGAATGGAATACTTTTGAAAGTATGCCTTGGTGGTTTCTCTTTCTTTTCTTGGCACTTAACCAATTATCAAACCCGGTAGACTTAGGTTGCTCTATATACTCTTAACATCTCGATTACTTCGCATGAAGGAAGCACACATACGGATCATATAAGACGATGCTGGGAATAATTTTCGCCAAAATGCTCAAAATGTTGTTCCTCGGGCAGATTTCCCTTGAAAAACCAAGCTTTTCCATGGCAAGAAACGGAAAAAAGCGCCATGATAAATGGCAGCAAATAACATGCGTTTTGACGGGCCTGGCAAGAAAAACCGTCAAAAAACAAGCTTTCTACTTTGTACTCGTTTTGTCACTGCTAAAGAAGGGACAAAATTTGTAACTGCTTATTTCACTGCCAAAAACGGGCTTTTTTGTGTACTTCTTTTTTTCCTGCCGAAATCGGGCTTTTTTTGTCCTTGTTTTGTCTCTGCCAAAACCGGCATTTTTTTTGTCCTTGTTTTGTCACTGCCAAAATCGGGTTTTGGTTTGTCCTTGTTTTGTCACTGCCAAAATCGGGCTTTTTTGTAGCCCCTGCAACTCCTTAGTCTCATTTCTGGGATGATGGAGGATCGCTCTCAGGAACTCTTTGGGGAGTGCCAATACTAGACTTTGATCTCTTTAAATGTGTGGTTCAGGCTACGTCTTTCAACGAGCCGGATCGAATTTTTATCTCAAACTTGGGTACTTAAACCGACTACAACCGCCACACAAATCTTTACGTACTAGCGCAGCAACATACATTTTTCTCAACTGTTTACTAAACTTGGTTGGGGTACGTCGCTAGAAGTGGTTAATATGTGGTCGTTGCGGAGCTTTGTTCAACGTACAAAAAGTGTTCCAAAATAGAGCCGAGTTTGGCAGTGCCCAAAACATGACGCAAAAGAAAAACAAAATTGTCCGTAATTTGGCATTGACAAAAAGTGTTCAAAAAAAGAGCCGAGTTTGGCAGTGCTAAAACATGTCACAAAGGAAAAAACAAAATTGTCCGTGATTTGGCGGGAACAAAACTTGGCCACAGAGTCATTCATCTTTTGGCACTGCGAAATGGTGGCCGATTCTTCGTCCCTATTTTGGCAGCTAAAAAAAGACAAATAACGGAATTTCCTTCTCCCAAGTTCGCATACTCGAAATCTTGGCGAAATAAAGTTTTTGGCTGAGGAACAACATTTTTGGCGAAAATTATTCCCAGCATCGTCTTATATCGTGTAAATCAATTTACCCACCATTCTGGAAGGAAGGCATTGGGAAAAGTTTTCGATTGTGAAGCGCTCTCCTTGAAAAAAGCCTTTCTTTCCTTTCAGAAAAGTTACAAAAAAAGAAAAGGTTTTGGATGGAAAACCCGTAATAATTGGTACTTTCTTTTTGTAGACAGCATACTTTCATTGTATAACATACTTACAAAGTATCCCTAGGATACTTTCATGTTATTAATAGTCAGTCATACGTTCAAATTATGAATAGTAATACGTGCGGTATGATTTGGAATACTTTTAAAGTATTCCGTTCCATTTTCATATTTTCGAAAGAATTTCATTTTTTCGAAAGTCATACTATTTTTGTGTGAGCACACTAGGAAGAAGTTACTAAAAATTTTTGATGTTCTGGTTGGCAAAAAAATGAGCGCTTCATAATGATACAGATCGTTACACTTTTCCATGATTCAGTTTATTCACGGTAGTTTGTTAGAAAGAAAGATGATAACTGATAAAACGGCTCGTATTTTAGTGAAGGCTTCATAGAGAATTCGATAGATAGTTCATACTTCGGATTACACGTAAAAGTTGCCTTATTTTCGTCAAAGATCGCTCAGAGCTACTTGTTCTTATACATTTAACGAACCTGGATTTTCCAGTCTTTATTCCGGGATGTCTCTTCAGAAGAGCGTGCCCACCAAACAATTAGAAGCAACTTACCAATCGTCAAGTCAGACAAACAATTTGAACCACATAAGAAAACCTTTGAGTTTTTGATCATACGCAAACATTCAATATATGTACACCGTATTAGCGTTGGCCGAAAGTCATAAATTTACAATGGTCATAAAATTTCACTGATGGAAACCCTTTGATCGTTATACTGGAACTCTCTCTCTCTTACTCTATCTCTCTTTCTCTCTCTCTCTCTTTCCCTGTCTCTCTTTCTCTGTCTTTCTCTCTTCCTTCAAAATCTTTCGAATCTCCCGAATCTCCTCTATACATATTTTACTCTTTCTCTTTTCTCTTTCTCGTTTCTCTTTTTTTCTTTCTTTCTCTCACTATTTCCAGGCCTTCTTTCTCTCTATTTTTTTATCGTTAAATTTCTTTCACAAAAATTTTTTTTGGAAAAGTTATACAAAGTGAACACATAATTACGACAAGGTGACATGTTCTTTAGTTGTCTGTGAATATTAGAGCTCGCTAATCGAGCGATTCATCAATTTTATTGCCAGCTATTCATGAGAAAGTGATAGTTCACAATAAACTTCTGATTTTCTTAATGATTCTTCAAATATAATTTTATAGTATTGAAAAAGGTAAACATTTGGCAATCGTTGCGTGTTTCGTGAAAAGTTCATAGTTCATCGTTTCAAACTCCTACACTCAATAGAGTGTTATGTGATGCAAACCTAGTTGTGCTCTCTGATAAGGAGTAAAAGTCTTAATCCCTTGGCGGGAACGAGAAGCTGCCAATTTACTATCTCTCTACACCTCTTCAAACTTCTTGTTATGGAGAGAGGTGTTTGTCAATTCGTGATAAAAGAATAGAGTTCCTAGCAGGGTTCGTCCTAATTGAAGGTGCTGTCTTTTTTATCATTCCCGGCCTTTCAATTCTAGACAAACTATTTATAAATCCCAAATAATTGTTTAAATAATAAATATCAATTACAACCGGAATGAATAGAATTTATTTACTATTACACCTTGCAACTTTTTTAGAATTCAGTCCTGCGTAGAAATGCCGTTGCACTTCCTGCTCATCTTTCTCCTGCCAGCGGCGCTTTTCAGCCGCGCTGAGAAGGACCTTATACACTATCCCGGGGAGAAGTACTTTGCCAATGTGCGCCAGCTCACATTCGGCGGCTCGAATGCAGAGGGATATTTCAGGTGCAGCTTCATTCCTACCCCGCTTCTCCCTCTTTTTTTCCCTCTTTTCATTTTTCTCTCTAACTCTCTCTCTTCTTTTTTTCTCTATAGTTTTCTCCTCTTGAATTCCAAAGATCCGATATATCTCGTAGAACGATCATGAATACACAATTATACAACCGAGTTCGAAATTGAATTGACAGTACAATTTACCTTTTTAGAGTTTAGTACGATAGCTGAGATATGAACGATTGTATCTGAACATACATACATATGTATACCCCGATAGGATGGTAAGACTCTTATTTATTTATTCATTCATTCATCCAGTCATTCATCTTCTCATTCATTCCAGTTTCGACGACAAGAAATTGACGTTTCAAGCTAGCCTTCCAGGATCTACTAATTGCGATCAGGTGAGATTAACCGTTCAAGTAAGGGAAAGTACTGAAGAAAGACGAAAGTATAAATTTCAAATTTGTAGCCATGTTGATATTTTTATTATAATAACAATAATTATTATTGTTATTATTATTGTTTTTGATTATTATTATGTTGAAATACGGAATAATATAGTTATTCAAATGTTTTATCATAATAATTGAATATATATGACTATGAATGCGTAAAAAGTAAAACTTTCACGTAAAACCAGACATTTGTTCGTAAGTAAATATTGCATAAATAGTATTTAAAAATCTCTGAAACAACGCTTTGTTTTCATTTTGACCCTATGTTTACGCTTCACCATTAATAGTAACGTCGAAACGCACAATGATGACGTATTGATCGGGTAGATAGAACAACTGAAGTGAATATTGGAGTTTGATGTAGATCTACCAACTGGACTTGACAAAAGACTTCAAGACTCAATCACCGAAGAGAATGAGCACAGGACTTGGAGTAACGACGTGTTCCTATTTCATGGAGGATAATGAACACTTCCTCTACGCAGGCACATTCCATAAGGTTAATCAAGTTGATGTGTACAAACCGATTGTCGTTCAATTTTCGCGGGAAGGTCACTTCATTCGATCTATCAGACATTCGTGATGAGTTTGAAGGGTTATCCGCAACTCTAAATTTGAATGTCAGGTTCCTGTAAAGCTATTGAGGGAACAAAAAACAGTTAAACATAGAAATGTACTTTAATTACCAGGAACAAGGTTTTTGCTAACTGAGCTGTAAAGCGCTAATGCCAGTTTTATATCAAGACTTAGTAAAAAAAATATTATTGTTATAGCAGCGTTCATAAGCGGGTGTCTATGCAAAATGATAAAGCTCTAGAATTAAGTAAAGTCTGATAAGAAATATTGAAAAAACTTGGAATCCATTTTTAGATCAACATGACAGCAAAACTTCCGACGGATCAATGGGACACTTGCCCGCCGAAAAAATGCAAGCAATCTGTGATCGCAGACCCCCTCCTTAAGAAGCTTTGCCAGACCTCCTACACATGGGATGTGTACCCGGAATTTGACATCTTCTTGGTACTGCAATGTTTCACAGGCTTAATATTTAACTGTCTGAACGGAACAGCCAAGAAGGAATCAAGACCAGGAGTTGCGGAATAAAACTTGTGTGTCTGAGATAATTTAGAAACTGATTCAAATAAAACTTGGAGGAGGGAGTGATAGAGAGAAATAGAGAAACGGGTAAAATGAGAAAGGGAGAGAGAGAGAACCGAGAGAGGAGATAGACAGTGGAATCGTCAATAATACAGTAACATAGTGGCAAGTAACAGGCAGATCGGTACGGGAACATCATGAGTCGTCTGACGGACGACGAAGGATACGATGCAGAGGGCGTCGTATCTCCCGATGGCAAACTGATTGCATATACTAGCATGCGAGGAGGGGATCTGGACCTGTGGATCATGAATGTCGATGGCAGCAATAAGACTCAGGTGACATGTGCAGTTCAAGTGACAATGGTCATTATAATAGATTCATTATGAAGATGCCAATGACTGTGAAAAGGACTACAATGTCGATGAAAACTTCATTTAATCAGAAAATCACTACACTGAAGAAAGTTACAATGAGTATGAGGATAATCACGTCAATCACTGTGAATATGAAAATAAAAACAAAGAAAGCGTTCACACACTACGCGAAACCACAACAATTGTCGTTCAGCGGTCAGTTCAATATGAGAGTTGAGATAACGAAGACAATCGGGTACGAAGGAGGTTCCTTCTTTTCTCCCGACGGCAAAAGGCTCATTTTCAGGGCGTCGACACCAAAAACTAAGGAGGAGATTGAAAAGTACAAGGTTTGGTCAGAAATACGATTCAATAACAAATATGCGTCTTCTTTAGTGTCGTGACCACGCACGCCCTCGCTCTTCATTGAAAACAAAAACAATTTATTTCGACCTCGCCTCGAGAACTTGTAATGATTCGAAATCACTACTATGATTTTTTCGAACGCATTATAAGAAGAACTTTTCGCGACTAAAACTATGAGTGTTTTTCTCTTCATTTTTTTCCTTTTGAATGATAAGTGACCTCTTCGACTTTTTTGTTGTTGGATTTTTGATCGATCACGTCCAAAGACACGAAGACGCATTCGTTCATACAATTCTACTTTGCAAACGTATTATTAGAACTGAAGAGAATGCCGATCATAATATGTACGCAGCTAAGATTTTTAAAACTTGCTAAATGTTTAGTTTTTGTTGAATATAATACAAATTAATATGACTTAAAGAAGAAACCGTCCATTAGTTAGTGCGTTTTACACTTTGACTTTCTCGCTGAAAAGCAAATCATGAAAAGCAACCAAAATGCAAACAAGTTTTTGCCTATTGATTCGGAATTATAACTATGATTTTTTAAGAAGAATAATGGAATTTTTTAAAGAAGCTTCTGGCTTACAATCTCGTCGCCCCCACGGAGATGGAATTGTTCCGCGTTGACATCGATGGGAGTAATCTGCAGCAGATCACCAAGTTGGGCGGTGCTAATTGGGCACCCTACTATTTGCATGACAATCGAAGGGTTAGCTGCTTTTGGTCAGAACGATAACTTATAAACCGGGTGGAGGGTTCCAAAATTCGTTTTCAAGACTGATAAAAGCAAATAACACTTCGAAAGAATACAGTTGTAAAGAGTTTTGTGTTCGGAAACCTCTTGACTATCACAGGTAATCTTCTCGAGTGACTTCAACTCGACTGCCGACTTCGGCGCTTTTAATTTGTACGTCATCAACGACGATGGAACTGACCTTGATCAGGTTGTAGACCAGCCAACTTATCGATAGTCCTAACCCATATACATCTTGAAAGTGAATGCTTTTTCCGCGAATAATTTTATCTTGGTTCTGAAAACTATTTATTTGGGGAAGGGGGGAAGACATAGGTCATTTCGTCCAAAGTTCCAGATTATCTCATGCGAGGAAGATTTTTTATTGGTCTCTGGTCATTAGGTGACTTACGACGGAGACGAATTCGACTCCTTCCCCATGATGAGCTACTCCGGGAAGCAGTTGGTGTGGGGGAGCAGTCGGAATGGCTCCTCCCAGTACGAGATGAATCTCTTCCTGGCTGATTGGGTCGATAGTCCTAACCCATTTCAAACTAGCGCTAGCAACTCACTCTACTCTTTTATCATTGGTCTCATAAGCCTATTCACTGCTTACTTAATGAATTGAACTCTGTTAATGCTGTCAAAACATGAAAAAAACAACGTAAGTTGTTATGTTAATTATGTCGCTTGATATGGTATTCATGTATCGAGTAATAAATATTTTCAAATTGAACAGACTTGTCGAATATATGGAGAATCAGCAACTTGATTCGATTGAACAATGAAAAGCAATTGAAAACCAAAGTCAATTAAGTAAACAAATATCACCAAGTGAAATTATTGTAGACCGTTCTCGTTCGGAACCAGACCTAAGAGAACATGACGTTCGGTATCACGACAGTTTGTTACAAAAAAGTTTTTACACAATTTGTTAGAGGACGCTTTGTTACATGACAGTTTCTTACAAGACAGCTTGCGACACGACCTTCTTCTTTTTGAAGATAAAATCAGGCAATTTCTAAGAAGAAAACAAATCAACGCCTTTTAGTTTGAAGACTTTTGATTCAAAACTAATATCCCTGAAGATATTGAGATAGTATAAAATAAGTTTTTAGGGCATTGAATTTCAAATTCGTTAATTTAATTTCAATTTTTTTTTCTTCAAATAACCTACTACATATATTAAAGTTTGAACTGAGTTTTTCTAGTTTTTCAGTCTGATAAATCTGAAGTTATTTTTCAGTTAGAAAATTGCCGTTTCTTGCTAGTGTTTTTGAGGCCAATTTAAATGTTTTTTTCATATTTTAATGCGTTCAAGAATTATCTTCGCATAAATGCTCGTAGAAGACATTGTTGAGGATCCCCTGTTTCTAAAGATTCTGCCTCGGAACCAAAAAATCGTGTAAAAAGTACACATGGGTAATCCACCTTTGGACGAATCGCATCGAGGGTCGCCAGAATAGTCCGAAAGCACACGAGGGTCGCCAGAATAGTCCGAAAGCACACTGTTGCTTGTTCAATTGTCTTTGAATTCTTCAAGCTGAGGGTGACCATGAATTGATTTTTGCTCAACTTTCCTTCCAGTGCGTTGATCGCAGTTTCAAGGGCTCGGGGGGCGAACACCGTATCATTTCGCTGTTTCAAGGCAGTCACTCTCGCTCCATAAGCAAGTATGTATGAGCCATGTAGCGGCCCCACATTGGGTGCGAACAGCTTTTTGGAAACGCGTCGGGAGAGTCATGCCGGATAGATGAGAGGTAGCTGAGTTTTTAAGAGACAGTTTGATCCATCCTTTCTCTGCGCCTTCCGCCTTGCCTTGCTTCGCCAGTGAACCATCCCCCGTAGTTTCGCAGTTGAGATCGATGAATCCGTGCATCCCTTCGATAGTCAACAAGAAAAGTCCGATTCCAGCCATGTACAATTCCCTGTTCTCAAAGCCTCCTATCATCTTCATCACCATGTTGTGCAATGCCAGTTTATGGAGGACATATCTCACGGAACGTTCTCCCACCACAATTTTGAACACCGAGCCACTTATTAAAATTTTTTTTTGAATTCGTCGTCGAAGCGCCAGTCCATCGTGAGAGAAGTAGCTGAGGTGTTTATGGTCTTCTGCCCGGACTCGACGAGCATAGCTCACCAAAAAGCAAAATTTCTCGCGGTCGTTCGCCCAATGTCCGAGAAAGAAATTAAGTCTTGGCGTTTATGTGATGCTTACAGAATGCCTCACAAAATTTATGTTTAAAATGTGCGTGCATAATAACCCAATTTTTCGACATGTTCAAAAAAATTAACGGACGGATACAATTGGGTGAATTTGAAAAAAATTCTTGTTGGGTCGCGTGGTCGCTTGCTCGGAATTAATTTTTTCCAGCTATTCCTGAAGAGCTATGTCGACGAAGAAAGATTTCCCGATTCCGTGTGTCAGCCAAAGGAGGACGGACTGGTGGGATTCTCCTGGGGCTAACTTTGGCTTTCCTTCGGAATCGACTGGCTGTTTCATAACAGTAGAAAAAAGCTGGAGAATCCCTTCCGCCCCGATTAGATTGACTGGCATGTCGAACTTATAGAACAACAAGAGGAGGACGCGCCCAGCCGCCTGCCATGATCTTAGTTTGAATTCGTCACCGCCCTTTTTGTAAAGAGCCCTCAGACTTTCAACACTTGTTCCCGTCTCCGAAAGAAGTTTCTTGCCCAGCAATCTTGGGGGCTAGCCTTTTCATCTCCTGCTTTCTTTAGCGATTCCTTGAGATGAGACTGATAGATTGTCATTTTCATCTGTCCGTCCTTTTCTTTAGTCGCAACGCTGAAATCAGAGTCCATTCACCATCTCTTCCTTTTTTCTTCACCGCAACGTTCGTTATTGCTTTACTGGGCGCTTCTACTACTGGGTAAATTTTTGCGGAGATAATGTTTTATAAGCATATAAAAGCAGAAGTAAAACCTTCAGTTTATGATGCATCCTGTATGTGAACGTGTGAGAGTTGATGATGAACTGCTCAGAGTTGATGATGAACTGCTCAGAGTTTTCGAAACCCGTGTTAAAAAGTGACGTATAAAAAGGTTTGAACTTCAAAAAGGAGCTATGGACATCACTCGTTCAAAAAATTATAGGGGGCAGTTTGATAGAGAAGTTTCCTCGTAGAAAGTTAATCGTGACCCAACCATGGTAAAATACGTCTTGATTTACCAATAGGTCGATTGAGTAGGTTAAAAGTTTCACTTTCAACTTTACGAAACTGGCTGAGTTATGGCTAATGAAATGTTCTATTAATTTCGAGTAATGAAGCATTTTTTTCTTTCAGTTTCAACTGTGAAAACGCTTATACATTCATTTCGAGTTGAGGAGAGGTTCGGTAAGTCGGTCGCGCTAAAAAATGTTGTCTGTTGGCAGTTTACCTATGAACCCGAGCACACTTACAGCCATTGACTTATGGAATGAATCCGTGTCTGTCATTGAGTTCATGGTCGAGTGAATGGACTGTTGGATGGGAAAAGAGGCTGTTTTACCGCAAAGGCTTAGGCAAAGGTTGGGGTAAATTTAATTTTAACCTTCCGCCTGAAAGCAATTGCACTGTAAGAAAGCAGGTAGTAGAACAGCCCCCCATCTGCTATTTTTCTCTCTGTACTACTGTCTCACTGTCTCTACTGACTATATGCTCTTTCTTTCCCTACTGCTGTGCCTTGCTTTTGAGCGCGAACGCTTGTGAGAGAGAGAGAAAGTTTGAGAAGTTTTTGAGCGAAAACTCGCATGAGAGAGAAAGTTCGACAAAATTTTTGAGCGAGAACGCGCATGAGAGAGAGAGAAAGTTTGAGAAGTTTTTGAGCGAGAACGCGCATTAGAGAGAAATAGAGAAAGTTTGACCAGTTATTCACTGTTCTATTGATTGAGGATTCTAACTGTGTAGTTTGTATTCTAGTTAGTTTATTTGTGTTGTTCAGTTCGGATGCGTCTTGATGTCATTTCGTTTCTTTCGGAAATTGTTGATTGTTCATCTCAAAGGTTTACTGGTTTGGTCTTTTCAACGTACATATCTCGACAAAGCGATTCAAATTTCAAGTGTTGTCACCAAACTACAGTTTCTCCGGAATTGTAGTTGAACGTGAGCGGAGAAAAACTATCTGTTGAGTCTCTAAACTAAGTCTCCTAAATACGTCATCGAATCAGCATTCACTACAGTGTTCTATTACTTTTTATTCAACAACTTGCTCCTCACCTAATCAGCACTAATGATGTAACAGTGCAAAAAGTTTCACTCACCCTTCTGATAAGGAATTGTTGATGATCTCTTTTTTCGGCCATAATAAAAGGCCTTTTTTTCTTGATGAAGAAAAAACCTGCAACAAAATTAAATGGCTTTTTCATATATAGAAACCCTCGAGTCAGGAGAATCTTTATACTAAAGTAATATACATTGAACGTATCTGCGTTTGAAAAAAATCGGTTACTAGTCATCCAGACAGTACCTCAACTTCACTTGAAGAATTCAATATTTATTTATTTATTATTATCGTGGCAGGGGAAGATCAGGAAAGGAATTGCGGTGTAAGAGTTAGCGTTTGTATAGTCCATTTGCACACGAGATGAGAGGCTGCTATAGAAAACAGCCAATGTCGCGTGAAAGTTCATCTACTAGCTCCGTGGAATAGATCCGTGTAGACTCTTCCGGAAAAAATACTCGCATATCTGAGTCGGTACATTATATGTTTTTGATCAAATTTTTGAAGTGGTTATATGAGCACTCGAAGAATGACTCGGGTAAAGCATTCCATATTGCTTCCACTCGGAATGGTAGAAAATTCTTTAGTTTATTATTTTTGCAGACTGGTAAAAGTAATTTGAATTTATGCCCTCTAGTAAAACGGCTGTTAGGTGCAAACTTCAGAAAGTTTTTCGATGTTTTTAAGCGACAGAAAACAGCTTTGTATACAGTAAGCAAATCAATAGAATTTCTTCGCGATAGTAAAGTACGCCCTTTGAGTATTTTTAGTCTCTGTTCATAGGATGGGATGTCATGCGAACGTTTGAATACTAAACGAGTGAACTGCCTCTGAATTTTTTCTATCTTCTTGATAGAAGCAACGTCGCTTGGGCTCCAAACCTCAGAAGAGAATTCGTACGTATTGAACAGGGTCCATAGGATATGTTTATTTCGTGTTTGAAAATAGCGTAAAATGAGAAAACTTACAGACCTAGCTTTGTTACAAATGTTGTAGATGTGCTTTGTAAAGCAAAATTTAGAATCGTAGGTGACACCTAAGTCACGGAAAACTGTTACTTCAGGCAGCTCAGAACCGTAGAGGGACAACTTGCATGTCGGATGAGACTGTCCGATTCGCATGAAAACCGTTTTAGTAGTTGAAATAGAGAGTCCCCACTTCCTAGACCAGAAAGCAAGGGCATCCAATCCTTGCTGAAGAAGTTGGTGATTGCCTATAGAATAAAGTTTAGCGTCATCAACGTATAAACAGCATTGAATACCAGGAGGAAGGCACTCGGGAAACTCATTGATGAAAAGGAGAAAAAAGAGGGGGCCCAAAACAGACCCCTGGGGCACTCGAGAAGTAACCACAGAAGACAGTGAGTAGCTATGGTTGATAACTACGCTCTGAGTTCGGTTATTCAAGAAAGAAGAAATCCACCTATGGAGACACCCAGTAATGCCGTAATAAGATAACTTATTACAAAGGAGATTAATTGGGATGGAGTCGAAGGCTTTTTTGTATTCTATGAAAACTGCCGTTATGTAACTGTTTTGGTCTAGAGTTACGTTAAATTCTGAAAGAGTCGAGATGAGGGCTGAAGAACAAGAACGCTGACTGCGAAATCCATGTTGCAGAGATGTTAGTAGCTCATGCGCTTCAAGATAATTGATCAAGGAATGACGTATTATTTTTTCGAATACCTTACTCGTACTAAAAGTCAGAGAAATCGGTCGATAATTATAAGGATCATGTAGGCTTCCTTTACGCTTATATAATGGTTTCACAATGGCATGTTTCCAAATTGATGGGGAAACGCCATCTAAAAGAAAGCTGTTGTATAAAAGAGAAAGAGGCAAAGAGAAAAGCATAAGGAATACCATCAGGTGATGTGGAACATCGTGATAAAAGTTTCTTGAAATAGCTGTATACAAGTGGAGGGCTAATATCAACAAAGTCAATAGAAGAAGTTACCTTTTTTCGGATATTAAAGTTTGATTCATATTATAATCATTATGAAATTAAAAGAAGAAGAGAAAACTCGGTAGAAGATGGATGCTTTTTCAGAGTCATCAGTTACAGTTTCACCTGAACAAGGATCTGTAAGAGAGCCAATAGGGTGATCCGACTTTAGTTTTTTTTATTTACAAAAGAATAGAAACGGCGAGGCCCAGATTTGGCAATAGAAGCTTCTTGGTTAGAGTTATAAAGACGAATTTCTTTGCGGAGTTGTCTAGAGACCCGTTTGTATGGGTTTAAACCAATTGAACGAGCCCTCTTGTATAGTCTCCTACTCTTTTGAAGAAGTCTGCTGATTTTCGAAGTATATTTTTTCTTTAAAGAATTTTGTATAGACTTCAATGGTATAGTTTTTTCTATGACTTTTTTTAATTATTTCACAAAAAGTTTTATATAGAACATCTGGATCAGTGTTGGAATTTAGAACATTCACCCAGTCAACCTTACATATTAACATTTCAGCAACAGTAAAATTAGCATTTTTGAAGTCTAGGAAGTGTTTAATGACTGGTTTGGGCTTCGAAGCTCGTATTTCGAAATAAACCAAACAGTGATCCAGAGAAGGTAAAGGAGGAATAGTGTAGCAGTTTATTATAGAAGAAGTATGACTAGAAAGCACAACATCCAAGCAATGCTCCAATCTTGTTGTTTTGGGAACAGTTGTATATTATATTGAAAAATGGTATACCTTTATATAATCATTTTCTTAACAGATTTTGGGTGGCTTGTAATTATTAAACGATTCTGAACTACCAAATCGCTTCTGAGTGTTTATTGAACTTTCAAATACAGAAAATACATTAAGGTAATGTTTTAAAAACAAAATTTCAAATGAGCGGGTTAATCTTCTGAGGGTACGATAATTTGCTGAAACACCCCCTAACAGACAAGTAGTGAAAAAGTCTTCCCTAAGCCCCATTTTCATTGAGCAAGACCATACAACCGCAAATTTGTTAATCTGCCGCTGTAACCCAACCATGGTAAAACACGTCTTGATTTTTCAATAGGTCCTTTGAGTAGGTTAAAAGTTTCACTTGCAACTTTACGAAACTGACTGAGTTATGGCTAATGAAATGTTCTATTATGTCGAGTAATGAAGCATTTTTCTTTCAGTTTCAACTGTGGAAACGCTTATAAAACGCTGTATATTCATTTTTTTTCATTTCGAGTGAAAGAGAGGTTCGGTAAGTCGGTCCAGGTGTTAAATGATACCGGTCTAAGGGCCATTACTAAAGCACGCCGCGCACGCTTGCACGCTAAATCATTACTAATGTACGCCAACGCGCAGGAAAATTCTTAACTCCGCCCCATGTGCTTTATTTAAAACGTCGCCCTACTAATATTCGGCCTTTATAAATGTTCTTACCCGTTTTTACCCTCAATAGGCCATATGACGGCCATCCTCCATCCTGAAACTTCCTCAGGAGTTAATTATTACTAATTTCAAGTTACGATGTGTTTAACTACCGATTCGTGTGATTATTTATCTTTGAGTTTTTTTATTCTTCTGAATTAGCATCTGCGTATAGATCCATTGTACCATACTTGTGTATATACATAATATATACGCAGTTTCTTGAAAACAATATTTGGTATGGTGTCAGGAGAAGTATTACACTTATTGCTCAACTTTCTAATACCATTCAATATCATATCATGAGTTATGAAATCAAAGTACAATTTTGAGGGAGTCGTCGGATAGATCTCAGGAACAATAGAACGAGGGGTCGAGTACACCGAAGAGAAAAAATCTGAGAAAGCTTCGGCTTTAGATAATGAAGTAGCCGAAGTTCGATTAGATTGATCAACTATTGTGGGCATTGCTGAATTACGGCCCTTAGAGCGACTGCGACATTCGGAATAAAACAATTTCAGGTTTCCTTTACTAACTAGTTTGCTTTCTTTCTCAATCTGGTGCAAATGTAACTGTTTAGAAAATTCAGCAGAAAGATTGGTATATTGGGAAGAGTAATCGATTTAATGTAGGACAACAATCTGACCATCGTTGCTGATGTACAGGAAGGGGAACGGTAGATCACTACGCATCGCATTTGCCGTGGAAGTGCAATAGGGTTGAAGATATCAAGAGATATCACTTCTATGCCATTATCTTGGAAAGAGGAAAATAGAACAGATGGAATATTAAGGGAGACAAATGCGGCAACTCCTCCGCCTTGATTAGGATCATTTAGGGAACGATCACATCTATACAACAAATATTTATGCTCCTTCAAAAACTCATGATCGGAATCTAAGGAAGAAAGCCAAGTTTCTGTAACGAAAACAAGATCATAGTTATTGTAAATAAGCAAAAAATCAAGATCAGCTACTTTATTGCGTATAGATCTCGCATTGAATAAACATGCTTTCGTTAAAGGGCAAGAAAAAGAATTCCTAACACTGCCACTGACCTAGCGAGAAGTTCTTTTGGTAACGTTAGCGAATGACCTCTTCTGTTCTTCTCAGAATGGTCTCGGCGTCGATAGCTTGGACAGATGAGTTCCTCTGACGGTCCAATCTATCTGCCCGGCCGCCTGGTTCCGTTCTCTGGCAATATGTCTGCACTACTTTTCTAATTCGAGTCCAGTTCTGGTCAAGTCTTCTCTGACGAAGACTCGGGGATCATTACTAATGTACGCCAACGCGCAGGAAAATTTCTTACGCCAACGCGCAGGAAAATGTACGCCAACGCGCAGGAAAATTCTTAACTCCGCCCCATGTGCTTTATTTAAAACGTCGCCCTACTAATATTCGGCCTTTATAAATGTTCTTACCCGTTTTTACCCTCAATAGGCCATATGACGGCCATCCTCCATCCTGAAACTTCCTCAGGAGTTAATTATTACTAATTTCAAGTTACGATGTGTTTAACTACCGATTCGTGTGATTATTTATCTTTGAGTTTTTTTATTCTTCTGAATTAGCATCTGCGTATAGATCCATTGTACCATACTTGTGTATATACATAAATAAAGAATGATATGCATTGCGAGAGGTTTATGCGTAAACTTTCTTATTTATCCTGACGCTCATAGGCCGTATCCACGTACACGCGGGTAACATTTTCCTGTTTTCAAGGAAATCATTGTGCGACACGAACAAAATTCAACATGCATTCTAGCTGCGCTTTCACTTTTTTGACAGCTTTAAAATTAGTTAAAAAACGTAGCTTAGTAGTTAGCCACTTTGATCTAATTTTTATAAGATTGAGGGCTCTTTCTGAGTTAAGGGGGCCGTACGGCATGAGAGCAAGACGTATGAAAAAATTTTCACAATGTGAGGTTTTATCTGGTGATATTTTATCATTTTCATTGACGAGCTTCGTGCGCTCACGTTGAGGCTTAGAACTGAAGGTAGATAAACATTTTTTTTTGTTTGCAGAAGCGAAGACCACATCCAAAAAGAGACGGCTTCATTCTCGCAGCAATCTTCTCATCGATACGGTTACTGAATTTAAAAATTTCACTGCTTGTTGATTTACTCATTTTAATAACCCCTATCACTATCTTATGTTGGCTGTACCTTTTTATGTTTTCTATTGGCTTGCACTTGCCGATCTCTTGATATGTTGTGGTACAGTTAATGAGATTGGGGTTGGAAGGAGATGTCAGGTTGGAAGGAATTGATGAAGGAGCCTTTTACTTTTTAAAGTCGGAAATTCTTCCCTTGAAATTGGAGATGATCATGTTTTTGAATGAAGGTAGATAGCGTTAGTTTTTAAAAGAAATGTTTGGTCACATTATTACTTGAAGAACCAGTTTAATGGGATAAATCGTGTTAGGCGTTTTTGAGGTTTTGGAACAATTTTACTTAGCGGGGGTGGGCACTTTACTTGGGGAGGGCTTTTGTTTTTAGTGTTTTCAAACTACTGTATTCCTTAAACCATTTCTCTTTTTTTGAAAAATTTAGTCATTGAATTTGCAAAAAAGTTAATATGATAAACTTTCTAGAAACTTTTTTTTGTTGTTGGCTCGCATCACCACATCGCCCTTCTCCCACGCTCGCGCTCCAGAACCCGATAAGCTGCGCAGGTCTGCTACAAGGAGACGTTTCTTGTTTGTTTTGGTTGTAGTATTTAGTATTTAGTAAGTTTGTTTGGAAGTTATTAAGAATTGCTGATAAATCAGTAAAGTAAGTCGTGGCAGGCATCATTGAGCATTATTGAAGAACCATTGCTTTTGGCATTCTTTATCTGAACACACAGCCTTATGAAACTTACAACCACAATCCACATACCTTATTCGTTTCGGTTCCTTTCACGAACAATCACATAATTTCTTTCGACTACAAGCACATGGTACACTATCTACAATGACCACATCACACTGCAAGACTACGAGATTCACGATGGATTCAATTTTGAACTATTTCAAACTTGATTCTGTTTCAAAACAAAAAAAAAGTAAAAATCATAAATATTGAAAGATTTCTATGTTGGTCACATAATCTGCGGCTCCTCGCCACGTATATATGAGCTCCATGAAAAAGGTGAATGCGACTCGGGTATCTTGTGGGCCCTCGAAGTTGTTCAGCCAGCTATTAATAGCTGTGAATTGGTTGGAATCAATCCAGCAATAGCCGTTGGTTAGATCACGCAAGAAACTGGCAGGAGAACAATCGGCAAAGAAATTACTCGCCCTGGATTGTCTTCGGTTGGTCACTTTCGGAATCTCTTGTTCGCATAAAGGCAGTGTCACACCGATTAAAGAACAAATCGAGAGGTACTCGAGTGCTCTACGCCTGGCTGAGTCTACGAGTGTTGCATCAAAGACAGACGATGAAAGGCAATGTGCTCTGAAGTATTCGTACTCCGAGTTTGTGCTCGTAGAAGACCTGCTACTCACGGTAACACTACGCTCCCGCTCGTCTCCAGATCCGTCTGAGCCGTTCACATCGAAGTCTGGTTCACCTGTCGGTCTGGTAACCTGCTGGTCTCCGCCTTCTCTAATCGGTACTATGATATCGCAAGTTACCGCGGGTTTTGCCGCGTGGCAAACTCCCTTTTTAGATAGTATCGTTGCAACCGCTCGGAAGTGGTTCGCAGTACCAGTGGGTAACTTCTCAAAAATCTGTTCCTATAGGGAAAACCTTGATCTAGTCGCATTTGCGAACGATTGGGTTGGGGACACTGAAGTAGGTTGCAGACACGTCTGTTCTTCCATCCTGAAAAAAAGGAAAAATTAGCAATGAACGTGTTCCCACACCTCACGAGAGGAAGTGAGAACTACTAGTCACGATAAAATGCGCCTACACAAGGAAACGCGACAACTCATTACTAACTATAAATTAAATAATATTTGATTGTATTAAACCACTATTCATGGGGGTTATCGGTTCTATTAAAGAACGACCAAATGGTTGAAGGCTCCTCAATTTCTGAGGCCAAGAGGTCACGCCTGTATAAAGGGGTTTTTTGGCGATAACCCACCACGGGATAGTGGTGAGATACAAAGCAACCCGCGTAGGTCCTCCAAGGTCCCGACCCAGTTTTAGAGGGAAGGGACCATGTACTAACCTATAGGGGGAGTGGAAGGGCGAGGCCGAAGCCCCGCCCTTCAAATCCACCCAAACCAAGGGAGTTAAGAAATGTTGGTAGTGCTCATGCACGAATCTGACTCTCCCCACTGCTGCTATTCATACTAGCAGTGATCTAGCAGGCAGCCACTGGTTCTACCAGGATAGGTCAGTCCTGCATCTCAGGGGAGCGCGTACCCTGCCGTGAGGTGGGAATAAGCGCGAGGAAGATAGATTGATTGAAAGATTTCTAACTTGACGGTGGTTGAACTTTCCGAGATCTGCACAAACTTGTTTCGGCAAATTGTCCCTCAGTTGATCTTTCATGTTCTCTTTATCGCACTCGGTTATTCTGACCTTCCAAAGTAAACACAAATTATCTTAGGGCTCACTCATTTTTCAAGTACAAATCCTCGAAGAAAAAAACAAGAAACTCATTTGTTTCTAAGTTACATGGGCCAAATTTCGCATAAAACGAGTTTGATGGAATCGATCTATGTTTTAAAGATGAATAAATAAGTAAAAATACCTTTCGAAGTTAATTTATGTCGATAGATGGCTTTTGCGAAAAATGGTAAATAATGATCGCTTGATTGTTGAATACTGCTCCAGTCGTCGGATTTGCCACGATGACTATCAGCAAAAGAGCTACATACAGTGTAGTGCAATCTTTCCCAAATTTTTTTCTTCAGAGATTTGTTTAAAAATTTAATAAAAAAACTTGCACGGCGTGCGCGGCATGTTTTTTGGAGAAAATTAATTATAGTGTGAAACACAATAGTGCGTCAAACACTCTTTCTCTATTTCCCGCGCGTTTGCGTGCATTAGTAATGATTTAGCGTGCGGCGTGCGGCACAGCGTGCGCGGCGTGCTTTAGTAATGGCCTGTCTAAGGCATGTTTGTACGCGCCGAGCGAGTTGGAAAAGGGATGGAGAGAGGCAAAAAGAGTGGAATGAAAAGTAGAGGAAAAGTAAAATAGAACGGGAAAAGGAGAGAATGTAGATCATTTTCGGCGTGAACATGTAGGCGCCAACAAGGCTGGTCCGGTAACTATTCAACCCCTGAGTCAATCGCCCTAAAAAATGTTGTCTGTTGGCAGTTTACCTATGAACCCGAGCACACTTAGAGCCATTGACCTATGAAATGAATCCGTGTCTGTCATTGAGTTCATGGTCGAGTGAAGGGACGGTTGGATGGGAAGAAAGGCTGTTTTACCGCTAAGGCTTAGGCAAAGGTTGAGGTAAATTAAATTTTAACCCCCCGCCTGAAAGCAATTGCACTGTAAGAAAGCAGGTAGTAGAACAGCCCCCCCATCTGCTATTTCTCTCTGTACTGTTGTCTCGCTGTCTCTACTGAATATCTGCTCTTTCTTTCTCTACTGCTGTGCTTTGCTTTTGAGCGCGAACGCGTGTGAGAGAGAGAGAGAAAGTTTGAGAAGTTTTTGAGCGCGAACGCGCATGAGAGAGAGAGAGAAAGTTTGAAAAGTTTTTGAGCGAGAACGGGCATGAGAGAGAGAGAAAGTTTGAGAATTTTTTGAGCGCGAACGCGCATGAGAGAGAGAGAGAAAGTTTGAAAAGTTTTTGAGCGAGAACGGGCATGAGAGAGAGAGAAAGTTTGAGAATTTTTTGAGCGCGAACGCGCATGAGAGAAAGAGAGAAAGTTCGAGAATGGCTTTTTGGCGGGGAAGCTGTCTCGAAGCTTCAAGTGAATGTAAAATTATTTCGTTTTTGTTTTTTTTTGTAAGGTAAAATTTTTTGAATGTTAAGTTTTTTGTAGAATGTTTTCAGTTTTGCTTGGTATTGTTTTTGACGTTTTCATAATATTTTTTGTTCGTATCATAATATTTTTTTATGATTCAGGAATTTTTCAGATGTCGCTTAATGATTGAATTTTAACCCCCCTTGAGAGGGGGGGTTAAAATTCAATCAAACATTTTACTGGAGAAGTGTTGGTCGGCGGGAGTATAAAAGTAAAAAGGTCCGAATATGTACTTTAACCCCCCCCCCCGTTTTGTGTGGTGGGGGATCAAAAATAAATTTAATTTAGCCCCACCCCATTTTGGTCCTTTACTTTTCGACCCCCCATTTGGGCCGTTTTACTGGGGAGTGGGCCCCTTCTACCACGGGGGGAGGGGCAGAAGTGAAATGGGGACCTCAAGTAAAATTTTCCCCAAAGGTTACGCTAACGAGGCCGTGCGGCTTAGGAAAGAGACCAAATGGGAAAATTTCTTTCATTTCTAATTTTTTGTCGATACAATGACTAAATTTGTCAAAAAAGAGAAAATGGTGTAATAAATACAGCAGTTTGAACACATTAACCCTCCCCCCGAGTGAAATTGTGCCAAATAACTCTATATTTTGAGAAGTCTCAAGATGGTCAGGCTCAAAACTTAGAAAAAAGAGAATCTCAACATTGAGACAGTTATGTCGTTTGTTATTATATACATTTGCCGTTTTCTTGTTCCTAGTGAGTGAATAGTTATAATGTGCACAGTCGTCTTACAAAATAAACTTACAATGCGAGCCAGCCCGGCAACCTCTTTCTATAATTTAATAGCTTTCAACGCACTTTGTTACTTGGGAGGACACACTTTAATTGGGTGGCAGGTTACTTTTCACTGATTTTTTTTCGCTTAGGCCAAGGTAAAATGTATGCTTAAGAGGTCGTACGGCTTAGGAAAGAGCCCATATAGAACAATTAGCCACAAATATTTAGTTTTATCCAGTCAAATAGAGTGATTTGGCTTAGCTGTTTCCAGCTATTATGCAATGTTTTTTTTCGCTTAGGCTTACGAAAAAGTTTACGATAACGAGGCCGTATGGCTTAGGCTAACGAAATCACATGAGAGAAAAAATTTAAACAAAAAGCCCCCAAAGTAAAAAGCGGTCCTTCTAAGTGAAATTGTACCACTTTCAAAAAGTACCTGAAAGAAAAAGGCTATTTGATATTTAAAAAAATTCTACTTTAGATTTCATCTGCGTTTCTCCATTGTTACAAAAAATCAGGTTAACTAACTTCTCTGAAAGGAGCAGTAGAGCGAATGGGCTCTGCCGTAGTCAATCAAAGGTTTTAGAGCTTTATAGGAGCTCAAATATCTGAAAAGAGACCGTAATTTAGGAAATTCTATTTTTCAACGGGGAATCGTAAAAAAGCTATTTCAAAACAATATAATTACTCGAAAGCATATAAAGACAAGTTCTAAAAGGAAGAACCCGGAATTCCGAGTATTTCCTTTTCTCGAAAACCGTAAAACTTTCTTACGAGACGCCCAATAATTCAATTTAGGCACCAACTCGCACTATGGATTATTTATTTTCAAAATTAACTGCCGCGACATTAATCTCTAAACGATGAGATCATCGCGCCGATCGCGCCGATGATCTCATCGTTCAGAGATTAATGTCGCGGCTGTATTTAGAAGAAAAAAATGGCAATTGCCGAAAAGCGTGATTCCGAAAAGCGTGATTCCCAAATTAAACTACATGCACCATACACCACACTTTCTGCTTACACACAACACACTTTCCATAATTTTTCAATTTTTCGAAAATCAAACAATAATTTCACTAAACATCGGCTTAGACATTGGTCAAGTTTACGCCAACGAGAGCGTGATGACAAAGCCCATTCGCTCCAATACTCTTTTCAGAGAAGTTAGTTTACCTAATTTTTTTATTAACACTGGATAAACACAGATAAAATCTAAAGTACTATTTTTTTGAATATCAAATAGCATTTTTCTTTCAGTGACTTTTTGTAATCGGTACAATTTTACTTAGGGTTTTTAATTGTCTCAAAAACTGAAGAAAAATTTTTGAAATCACTGTGTGCCTACGTCGCTTACTTAGGTCACGTTATGTATAAAAACTCAAAATCGCTAGTTTTCCGTAAATGCTTACCAGTTAAACTGCACTAGCGCCAAAAACTTTCTTTTTGAAGTTTTTTGTGTTTAAAAAGATTGAATCCAACTCAACTATCGGTGTTTCTTGTTAAAAAAAAACTTGAACTTGACAGAAACCGCTACACATGGTTGAAAGCGAGACGGCACAAGTTTACTTGGGAGGGGGGCTGCGGTTCCCTTGGGGGGGTTCTTTTCGGTGCGTTCAAATAATGTTTTTTAAAAATACAAAAAATTTTAAATTTTGTTTTTACAATAAAAAAATTATTTGTACATTAAAGACTTAGGCTTAGAAAAAATTTTACGCTAACGAGGCCGTACGGCTTAGGCGAACGAGACCGTATCAAGAAAATGACCCACTTAAACCTCTGGGAGGGGAGGGGGTTGCTAAAGTGAAGAAGTTCCACAGTTTATGACTTTTCTCGCAATAAATATTTATGCCAAATTCAAAATAATGTAACACATATAGCAGAGCTAAATAACAAAAAAGGTAAAACATTATAATGCAGAACATACGCAACGTTTCACGGGAATACGGAAAATTTTGAAACTCAAAATACCTTCCGTGTAAGATTACTGACGATTCAATTTTTATGAGAGCTAGCTAGCTAGCTTTACAAATAAACCAGACATAAACACACTAAAATTAAAAGAGTATATATATATATTTAATAATAGGTCGTAGCGTTTCAAAACATGGAAATAATTAAAAATTCTTGACATTATTTCATAATTGAACAAACAAGTAAATGCAACCGAGTGGATAAATGTATAATAAATAAAACTGAAGCCGAAGCAATTTAAACTTAGTTTGATAGTATTGAAATATGAAATAAGTAATTGAAGTATAATTGTAGTAACAATAACAGAGAAATGATGAGAACTTCGGAAAGGTTTCCACGTTCTTCACTAGGACGCAGTCTTTTAGAACTAGTTCATTTGAGCGCTGCTATTATCCGACCGTCAATCTGAGCGAGATAAATTTTCGCAACTCTTAAATTTCCTTGGCGTTTTCGCTTGAAACGGTGAACGGTTATTTTGAGCATGGTATGTATATGTTATGGCTAGAATTTATCCGGCGCTTTGAATGGATCAGATCTCTTTCTTTCGACTTTCCGATGGCTCTTTCGGCTATATTTGAGAAGTTTTCTTATGCGACCTCCTTAGCCTAAGCCGTACGGCCTCATTAGCGTAAACTTTTACCTTAGCCTAAGCGTTTTTTTAATGTAAAAATACTTTTTTGACATAAAAACAAATTTACTGTGAAACTAGAAAGGGGAGTGCGTGAGCGTGATGAATGATTTTTTTAAAGTTGGGAAACATGAATTGAACAGTATACAAGATGTTGAAAAATAAAATCAACACCAGCGCATCCGAACCCTTGCCGAACTATTGACAGAGTAGCTCCTTCACCTCTACACTATACTGCTCTGCTTTAATGGATGAACAAGAATGAAACATATACAGTGAAATGAGCCGATTATGCCGATCCAGCAAATTACGTCGGACTGCAAAATTTCACAAGTATTTTGAATAATTTGATCAAGTTTATAGAACTTTCGATACGCTTTATTTGAGAAAACAAATAACAAGTTTATTAAAATTAGTCTTCTAAAACTGCAAAACTATTCAATTCTAGAATCACATTTTTTTAAAACACTTAAATTTGTTCACAGCATAATCGAAAAACAAGAAGAAAAAATGTTGGGTACAAAGTTTCGGGGTACGAAGTGTCGTATTAACATGGGTACAAAGCGTCGAGATATGTGTCGCGGTACGAAGTATCGCGGTACGAAGTGTCGCCGTTACGAAATTTCGTGGTACAAGGTGTCGCGAGTACGAAGTGCCGGGTACGAAGTGTTGAAAATACGAGGTGTCGTGATACCATTTCAAAGCGGCTTTGAGACTCTACCAAATAATTGTTGAACGTTCACCAAATAAGTCCACCAAAAAGTTCACTGAATACGTCCCAAAAATGCTTACATTTCTACCAAACAAGTCCGCCTAATATAGATTATATTATATAATACGTCGCGCAACTAGTTTTTTTTTGTTTAATGTCGAATTGTTTTTTTTTTCCTTGCAGTCTCTTTCTTGCTATTTTTTAAAGTGTATTTTCTCTTCTTTTTCCTCACAACTCATTGTTTTTTTTATTGTTCCATCATCATCATGGCGGTCTCAGCGACAGCACACGCACACAGCGTATCAACTGAGACATGAAGCTTACTCTTATTACTCGAACTCGATAACAATAATCTTCCTCGTGCATGTGGCAGGGTACGCGCTCCCCTAGAATACGGGACATACCTATCCTGGTAGAACCAGTGGCTGCCCGCTATATGCCAGTGTGAGTATCAGCAGTGGGTAGAGTCAGATTCGTGCATGAGAACTACCAACATATCTTAACCCCTTGGATTGGGTGAATCTGTCCGGGTGGGAGTCGAACTTGGGAGTCCCAAGTTGGGACTCTTCGCACAATAGTTGAACACACTACCATTATGCCACTCCCGGACATTACTCGAACTCGATATTTATTACAAATGAATTCACAGTTGTGCGAAAAATTATTTCAACAGGCAATTTTCTAATTCCTGCTATCAAAATACCAAATATGCGGAAGGAAATAACAGAAAATATTTGATTACTTCAAAATTGTTTCTCTTTATTTGAAAATATTAGCTATAATTTGAAAAAAATTAAAAAGCTTTCGGAAACCTCTCCCCCTTTCCCGCTCCATAGGGTCCTTCTCCCCCACCCCCCCCCCCTGTAGGACCATCTCCTCCCTCTAGGGCCCCCTTCCCTCAATCCCCTCTAACGTCGTCGCTTAGGTAGGACCCCCTTCTTCTCCTCTTTGAAGCTTCCCCTCCCTGCTTAGGTAAAGCCCCATTCCTCCTCCCCCTTTCCTATTCCACTAACAAAGACCCAATATTAACAAGAAATATCTTGTTAATCTGTATGTTGATTGATGTCTTCTATAATTTTCACTCAAATTGAGTCAAGAAAAAAACATCATGAATAAAAAAAAAACAAAGTTTTTGGTGGACGTTTAATCAATATTTAGTGAACGTGTCAACATTATTTGGTGGACGTGTCAACAATATTTGGTGGACTTGTTGCGTGAGATTTTTGGTGGACGTTGTTTAGTGGAAGTGTCAACATTATTTTCTGGAATTTTTTAGTGGACTGGTTCGGTGGATTTATTCAGTGGACGTACAACATTTATTTGGTAGACGTCTAATTCACGTTCATATATGAGCGAGGCCTGTATTTTGTTAACTTTTTTCTGTGAAATAAATGATGACCAAGCGGCTTTGAGACTATATATGAGCGGGGTCTGTGTTAATTTGCATCTCTTGCGTTTTATAATAGCCTGCTGACAGCTTCACTCTCGGCTATATTTTTGAAACAAAACCCTCTACCAGGCGTCACTGCCTTAAAACTGTGTAACTGAGCATTTGAAGATTTATCATCCATCTTCGACCTCTCTTCTGTCTTAATTGTGAAATCTGGAGTTATGCTCCATTCACGACGCTTTCGCTTCATGAGCATGCGTGACTAAGAGAACGAGGCAATTGAGCCTTTAATAAGCACTATCGCACGGAATAGCAATGTGTCACCGTGGTGTAATGGTTAACACGCTCGCTCCCGGATAGAGGAGAGATGGTTGCATGGGTTCGAGTCCCCCCGGTGACTAGCTTTTTTCCGTGCGGTGGTTTGATCAATTTGTCTTCTCTACCAGGCGTCACTGCCTTAAAACTGTGTAACTGAGCATTTGAAGATTAAAACCCAATACACACATAACATAACACACGACAATACACACATAACACAAAGAGAGTTTCTGTTGCTTTGAATAACATGGAAGGCTGTCATAGGTTTTTTTCTCAAATCGTGTACCTTTTTATGCTGTTTGGGACAACATTTTTGTTCGTAGCTTGGTTACTTCAACTGGTTTTTTCGGTAACACGACACCGTGCAGAGCGACACCTTGCACCGGACACCTTGCAGAGCGACACCTTGCACCGGATACTTTGCAGAACGACACCTTGCAGAGCGAGACCTTGCAGAGCCTTTAACAAAGTGTACACCCTACGGCCTGGCTCAATTAATTAGTATTCTTTTTTCTTTCTCTTTTTATTGTTTCTCTTTCTTTTTTCTTACTTGTTCTCTTACTTTCTTTTTTCTTTCTCTTACTTTTCTTTTCCTTTTTCTAAAAATTATCTTTATAAATTTATATTTTTACATCAGAAAATTATTTTTACATTAAAAAACGCTTAGGCTTAGTAAAAAATTGGCTTTAATCTACTTTAGCCGTCCAAAGATTTTTTATCAGGAAGAGATTTTATTCATGAAAACTCCCTTCCCCCCTTTCTCCTTAGGGCCCCCCTCCCCTTTCCCCCCTAGGGCCCCTACCCCCTTGCTTAGGTAGGACCCTCTTCCTCCCCCTTCCCCCTTTAGGGCTCCCCCTCCCTTCCCTGCTTAGGTGAACCCCCCTCCCCCTCCCCCTTTCCTTTCCCCAAAATTTATAAAGATTTTTTTTTTAAAAAGGAAAAGAAATGATAGAGAAAAAGGAAAGAAAGAGAACAAGTAAGAAAAAAAAGAGAAAAAAAGTAAAAAGAGAAAGAAAAAAGAATACTAATTAATTGAGCCAGGCCGTAGGGTGTACACTTTGTTAAAGCCAGGCCGTAGGGTGGACACTTTGTTAAAGGCCAAGAAAGTCGCTCTGCAAGGTGTCACTCTGCAAAGTGTCCGGTGCAAGGTGTCGCTCTGCAAAGTGTGCGGTGTAAGGTGTCGCTCTGCAAGATGTCATGGAACCTGTTTTTTTTTCAGTTGACACTGTTAATGAATCGGGCATTTTTACATATTTGCCTCATATGAAATTGGTTTCTTTCGAAATGCGCGGGTGCACAAATATTGCATGGATGATAAGTTTTATAAGCATTATGAACTATAACAACTGAGTTGAATCCTTTATATCAGAAAATTAACTTTATTATCTAAAAAAACTCACTTTTAATCGCGTAAAAATCTCTGGTTTAATCCTACATGATTGAATTACGAGAATAATTTAATATTTAAACAGAAATAGGTATGGTTCGAACCAGGGCCGTTCTTTTTTCGTTTTTGTTTTTTTCGACAATTTTCAAAAAAAAACTTTTTTCGAAAATTCGAAAAATGAATTAGTCGAAAAAAAACTTTTTTCGAAAATTCGAAAAACCAAAAATTCGAAAAACTTTTTTTCGAAATTCCGGAAAAAAAGGTCCAACAAAAGTTTTTTCGAGGTGTCGAAAAAATTTTCGAGAGCAAACCAACAAAAACCGAAAAAGAGCCAAAAATAGAGTTTTGCGGTGGTTTTGGTGTTTCCTGCCTGGCAAATGTTTCAATGTTTTTTTACAAACAGAGTCTCAGCGCTTGCGTGCTAATAACTAATTGGCCCGATCGAACCGAGTTCCGGTATTCTCGGAATTTATCTTTTTTCAATGGAACTGCTCTTGTTAAAAATTACGAAATTCCTGTCAGCGGGTTTCGATCCCATTTATCCATGTGACATTCATAGATATTACTATGATAGGTTCGGATAGAATTTTAACTGTACAATGGCCCTGGAATACCTGGTTCTTCCGGTGAGCTCTACGGATTGTGAGCGATGTTTTAGCGGAGCTGAAAGGATTCTGTCGGATTATCGTAAAAGTCTATCTCCGTCCAATTTTTGTAAGCTGTTGTTCTTGAATCAGAACCTCACCATCATCGGCCCACATTAATAAGTATAACGTCCGTGCTCCAAAGTTGACTGAATATATAGTTATATTGACTCCTACTGTCGTAAACTCCATCCGTCGTCTCATATAACCTTTGTTTAAATACACCCGCCTTCGGGATGTACAACACTTGAACGCAGTGAATAAACCATGAGGTTGAAAACAACTCGTACTGTACAGTTGATACACAATAACATTCACTCCTTGGTGACATTGAATAATTGAAACACACATAACATACAAGGCACATTTATTGTTCACTTTTCCGCATTATCATCTGATAGTTCAACAGTTTGCTTCATTCATATAGTCTTATTGCTACATATCTCAGAAAGTTGTAAAAACAAACATTGCCTCTATTCATATTGACAACACACCTCATGGTGTCTTTAATACATTCTTGACATACGGTGCGATCCCTTGCTGATAAATCCTTTACCTACGTTTTGCTTACTCCAATTATGCTCCTTTAAATGCTCTAGACGCCTTCTTCTTCTGAGCTGAAGTATGGTGAGCTCGTCCGGCCAGCTCCTTCACAAGCTTGCTAGCACTCTTTTCGTAAATGATCCGTCGATATTGGGTTGCCTATATATACTTAAACAATGGAAACGAGGGCGAGCACTTCCTAACTAAGATGAGCTATATGTACATATGTCATAGGAAACCTGGTTCAGAGTTATCGCTCCCATGGCTGACCGACAGATTATTAAATTGGAAAACACTTGGATATAGGACTGGAATGTGCAACTGTGGCGTTGTTGCGAACAGTCCTAGTATATCGGTTGGTATCTCAACTTTCTATTCCAGTGATTAGTTCAGTCCGAATGTTGAATTCATCACGAAAAGACGAGAAGCAGTATTGGAACCGAAGAATGGTAGAGGCCATAAAATCTGGTGATCGATAAATAAGATAATGTATTATACATATTTTTCTCAAACCGCTCTTCTTCGAACATTTAACTCGTCCACTAACTTTAGCCTTACCTTTTCCATTTTATTAATCTTTGGTCGTCTAACTCCAATTCTAATAGAGCCTTACTTTTATGACACCTCCTCTTAGATGACACATCCTCTTAGTAACCTCGGCATATTATTCGAAATGCCACGAGCCCACATTTCTGTCCTTCAACCGTCTCAGTCAGCCTATTTCTTCAAGGCCAGTCTAGGTAACGCTTCTTTTGTCCATGATGTTCCGTATTTTCACTCTTGTAATTCGCGACGTAGTCGCTTTGACCGTCCCCAAGATACGACTATAAGCCTCGTCTTCTTGCTTAACTCCAGCCGCGAATGGATACCATTGTAACTCCTATCCCGCAGCCATTTCAACTCCGATCCCGCATTACAACGCTTCTTCGTAAATTTTCTGTAAACATTTTCTTACTCATACTACCACTTAAAGCATCTTGCTTTAACGCAGTTACTTCCCTCTTTCAACTCCCCTTATGCAACGCATACGCAACGCACCTGCAGTACATTTCCTAAGGCGCGTATTCAAACACCAATTTTGGAACGGCAGTGAAAAATAAAAAACTATAGTGTATGCAAATTACACTACACACTAAACACAGACACGAAACACTGATACAAAATACTGAAATTTTCTTTTGATTCGTTTCCACATGATTTTTTCGCATCTTACTCAAGTGTTTTGTTGGGTAACACGACACCTTGCAGAGCGACACCTTGCACCGGTCACTTTGCAGAGCGACACCTTGCAGAGTGATACCTTGCAGAGCGACACCTTGCACCGGACACTTTGCAGAGCGACACCTTGCAGAGCGACTTTCTTGGCCTTTAACAAAGTGTACACCCTACGGCCTGGCTCAATTAATAGTATTCTTTTGTCTTTCTCTTTTTTTATTTTTTTCTCTTTCTTTTTTCTTACTTGTTCTCTTACTTTCTTTTTTCTTTCTCTTACTTTTCTTTTTTTTTTAATTATCTTTTTTAATCTTTATTTTTACATCAGAAAATTATTTTTACATTAAAAAACGCTTAGGCTTAGTAAAAAAATTGGCTTTAATCTACTTTAGCCGTCCAAAGATTTTTTCGTGTGTATGACTGTTCATACTTCGCATGTATAAATTTTCATAATTCAGGGCAGAATCAACTCTCTCCATGCTGAAGATCAAACTCAAGTTTTTTCCTCGAAATTTTTGGGTATGGATTGAAATCCTTCGAACAAATTTTCTGTGACGAATTCCATTCAAGAACTTCATTTCAAAACAGTTCTCTAAGTCCTTTCATTTATGGCACTTTTATTCGAACTTTCGTTTCAATCTTGTAAATTATAATTATGACAATGTTTTGAACCCTAATTTGTAGCAAGAACAGTGGGTTGGAGAAAGGAACCCTAATTTGTAGCAAGAACAGTGGGTTGGAGAAAGGAACCCTAATTTGTAGCAAGAACAGTGGGTTGGAGAAAGGAACCCTAATTTGTAGCAAGAACAGTGGGTTGGAGAAAGGAACCCTAATTTGTAGCAAGAACAGTGGGTTGGAGAAAGGAACCCTAATTTGTAGCAAGAACAGTGGGTTGGAGAAAGGAACCCTAATTTGTAGCAAGAACAGTGGGTTGGAGTAAGGAACCCTAATTTGTAGCAAGAACAGTGGGTTGGAGAAAGGAACCCTAATTTGTAGCAAGAACAGTGGGTTGGAGAAAGGAATAATAATCTTATAGCGAATTAGAGCAAAATTGCCACTTTTTCAGCGTTATTTCAAAGTTATTGAATTAGTAGACAGAGATAAAAACAGAGATACATGAACGGAACAATCAAGCTCTCGGCGAAATGTTTTGTCTGCATTCAGCCGGGAAGTATAAAGAGGTGTACAGATAGAAAGAAACTCTTTCTATCTGTATATGTAGTTCTGTGCATATGTTCTATTAATATGTAGTAATACCTAATGAACAGGGATAATATAGTGTCATGTCACTTTTTTTCGGCAGATACGTACAAGCATAGGTAAAATGTCTTGATTTGTCGGTAGGTCGCCCAGAGAGCCAAAAAAAATTTTACAGTTAAAAAAATTTTTTTTCATGATCAAAACCTGATTTTTATAGATCTGATGCCACAGAAGAACGGAAAGCTTAGACTGCAGAGGGAAGACCACGTAATCGTCGAGCCTGCATCTATTTACGCATCATTTCGAGTATCATGTTGATATGAAATAAAAAATAAATTCGCCTTTATAATTGCATCTCACGTGTACCATTTTTTCATAAATAAAATTATATCTCAGGTGTACCATGTTTTCATGAAAAAAATTATCTGTTTGTATCAAATTGGAGAAAAAACACTACAAGAACGACAATCACTCTTGTACTATTCGAATAGGAACGAGAACGAGAAGAAATTCGAATAGGAACGAGAACGAAAAGAAATTCGAATAGGAATGAGAACGAAAAGAAATTCGAATAGGAACGAGAACGAGAAGAAATTCGAATAGGAACGAGAATGAAAAGAAATTCGAATAGGAACGAGAACGAAAAGAAATTCGAATAGGAACGAGAACGAAAAGAAATTCGAATAGGAACGAGAACAAAAAGAGGCTCTTATATACTCACGGGCATACCCTGCGTCTTGTCTTGCAGACATTGGAATACTAAACGAAAAATTGGTTTTAAACGCATATCGAAAAATTTCTTTATAAGTGATCATTTTGAGCATCAGAGACTCCGGTTCGTGAAAAAAAGTTTTTTTTACATCAAAAAATTATTTTTACATTAAAAATGATTTTTACATTAAAAAAAAGCTTAGGCTTATGTAGTGGTCCGTATTTTTGAGGTAATTCCTGATCATGGCTTTACAGCCGAAACGTCGAAAAAAACGACTAACTAACTACATCTTTTAACGACTCAACACAGAACACTCATTATTCAAGAACTTCAAGATGCGAGTAACTCAGATCAATACATTTATCGTTAGGGAAATCGTTGCCGGTCACCGTATGAACTGAGTTGAACTTAGGTCTACAATATACTAGGGCAAAATTCACCCCTGAGTTAATCTTAGATCTCTGATTACGGCCCGTGGTCGCTAAAATACTCTCGCCGCAGAGAAAGAGAGACTTTTGGGGCCAACAAATCCTAATTGTGAAAAAAAGAAAAAAGCCACCGTCGAACTGTAAAAGTACCGAATTGCAAAGCCAGAGTGGAACGAAATCAAACGAATCTCTTTCTCTCTCTCTCTCTCTCTCTCTCTCTCTCTCTCTCTCTCTCTCTCTCTCTCTCTCTCTCTCTCTCTCTCACACTGCATCGACATACAGTAGCAGTGACTCAGGAGGTAGTCATCAAAACCACCATGTTAGGTCAATATTTCATATTACGCGCGCGGATATCCTCCCATGAAACGTGAATAAGCGCAAGGGAGAGCCTAAGGTCGCAAAACTAGCACATTTCAACGTAGGCTTGCATGATTGCATGATGTTTAGTTTTCACAAATCTCATTTTAGAATTTTACTGAAGGTCGGAAACAGAGGTTTTCGCAGTCATTCCGTGATCATCTCGTGGTGAAAAGCAGTCGCCTCCACTCACGCTCTTAAGGCTTGGGATGGTTAGTTTTGAGATATGGAATATTGGACCTCATAAATATTCTATTGTTTTAATAATACACTTTTTATAGCTCATTACTACTCGCTAATCACACGCGATAAAGATAGCATCATATCTTTCTCTCCTCAACTTGATTTTTTGTGAGCTTTGAATGAGCTACTCCAAACAAGAAAGACAAAGAGTCTTTCGTGAGCTGACCTAAGAAAACTTAAACTACTCTTCGAGGCCTTTGACTGTGTTCTTCTATCAGTTTTT
>OZ057404.1:21030352-21242969 GCA_964056735.1 Allodiplogaster pararmata
CACAATCTTGTTTTCATTGCGCATCTCTCGCGCTGATAGGCTTAATGAGATTTTTTTTATATTCATCATCCTCAAAAACACTGATTAATTTTTAATACGGGAAAACGATACATTTTTCAACATTCATCCATCGTGCAGTTAATGTATTTTCAATCGCGGTTTATCTTGTATTCAATGTGTAGCGAGTTTACTTCAACCGTCTGCATGTTACAGTTTTCTTCAGACTTGCTCGTCTACTATCAGTATAATGGTGAGACTTTTCTAATTTTCTTACTTGTTTAGTTCGTCTAAAAAATTCGGGTAACAAATCTACGGAGATTCACAAATTTGTACGGATAAATTGTTCTCAAAGAACTCAATCGTTTCAAGAAATTAGACTTTAGTATATTCTGCCATCATAGGTTTACGACATCATCAAGCTTAATCATGGCGAGTAATTGGCACTACCGCAGTTTAATTGGCACCGCTAATTACACTTTAAACGCTACAATTTTAAATTTTTTTCTTCATACCTAATCATTTTGAACATCAGGGACACCGGTTCTTTAACAAAAATTTAGTTTTTTAAACAAAAAAACAATATTTTTTCAAAAATTAAATTTTTCAGAAAAAAACTTTTTTTTCTGCCTATATCTGTACTTTTTGCGTTTATGGACCCTCCCTCCCAGAGGTTCAATTGGGTCATTTTCTTGATACGGTCTCGTTCGCCTAAGCCGTACGGCCTCGTTAGCATAAACTTTTTCCTAAACCTAAGCGTTTTTCAATGAAAAACTAGTTGTTCAATGTAAAAATATCTTTTAATTTAAAAAGAACTTTTTTTAATGTTAAAAAACTTTTTGTAAATATAAATAAGTCAGAAGTATGACCCATGGAACCTCTGGGAGGGGGGTCCATAAACGCAAAAAGTGCCCCTATATCTGTATATAAAATTAAAGGTTCATCTCTGAAAGCTGAAAATGGTGAAAATCAAAAAAACGCTTATGAAATTTTATGAAAAAAAACGCGCTTATGAAAAAAAAATTTTTTTATGAAAAAAAAAAACACGCTTATGAAAAAAAAGCCTAAGCCGTACGGCCTCGTTAGTTAAGCCGTACGGCCTCAGCTAAGCCGTACGACCTCATTAGCTAAGCCGTACGGCCTCGTTAGCTAAGCGTATGGCCTTGTAGCTAACAGCTAAGCGTACGGCCTTGTAGCTAACAGCTAAGCGTACGACATTGTAGCTAACGGCCTCGTTAGCTAAGCCGTACGGCTTCGTTAGCTAAGCCGTACGGCTTCGTTAGCTAAGCCGCACGGCCTCGTTAGCTAAGCCGCACGGCCTCGTTAGCGTAAACTTTTCCTTTTAATGTAAAAATACTTTTTATAATAATTTTTGATCTAAATAAATTTATGTTGTAAAGTTTTTTTCAAGAACCGGAGTCGCTAATGCTCAAAATGATCACCTATGAAGAAATTTTTCGAAACTGAATCGTTCAAAGCTCACGAGCGCCATCAATTAAACTGCAGTAGTGCCAAATTCTTGTGCTTGAATCAATTTTTGGACTCTGAGGGACTTTATAGGATTCGAAACTTGATTCAGCTCTTGAATGAAAATATTTATTTTAAATTTAAGTAAAATAGTAATTGATAAAACTTTTGGGTGAACAATCACTCAACCAACCGTTTGTTTTTTTGTGAAAGAGACAACAAAAAATTTCCTCAGAGTCCAAGATTGCTTGAAGCACAAGAATTCATGGTTTATATTCAAGAATAGGGTTGGTTTAGAAGCCACTCTTTTTCTGTTATGAGAAGCTTATCACTGTTCAAACGAATTCAGCGCGAAGTGATTTCACTCCATGTCGGCCAAGCGGGCGTCCAGATCGGCAACTCCTGCTGGGAGCTGTACTGTCTGGAGCATGGCATTAATCCGAACGGTGAAATGCCGCCTGACCATAAGGTACTGGGCTAATATAGGTTTTCCCGGAACGAAAAGGTTTGTATTGGCCAATCAGCAAACTCCAAAAAAGGAAGAAGGCTTTAGAGATAAAAGAGAAGGAAAGCGTTGTCACAAAGCTCTACCGATAGTTCACAAAATAGATTGAGAAAAGGGTCAAAAATCAGGGCATTGTTTTACCTGTGAATGCTCGTTTTTCACCCAAAAAAACTAACGGTTTCAATATCGAGGTTGACGACTCCTTCACGACCTTCTTTTCTGAGACTGGCGAGGGCAGATATGTGCCCAGAGCAATCATGGTCGACCTCGAGGAGACAGTTATTGGTGAGTGTAATATTGAAATGAATATGTAAGAATCTTATCAAATCTTTGAAGAAATTCGCTTCATGCTCTTGAGAGAAAGTAGAAGATAAATAATTAGTAGGGTCCAACCTCGCCTGATTGGCTTGTATTCAATCATATTAAGGCTCTTCTGCAGTTTATTCTGTCAACCATAAATTTCTTCAAAATGTTTTTCTAATTTTTATCTTTTTAGACTCAGACGGCGCTCATAAAGAGCTGTTTTAAAAAATTGAACTTGAGATTCTACAGTTTTTATTAAAAAATTTCATTTTCTCGAGAACTTTTTGTTGTTGATGCCTGAAAATCATAGATCGTTTGTGTCTCATGATGAGTGGTGACCTCCTTCACCCTCTCTTATCAAATATAAAAAATAAACCCAAACTCATGGAAATCGACATTCCCATGGTGCCACTTCCATACATCAGCTCTATTCTGCAAGAGATCGTCACTAAAGCTGTCTTACCTCTCCACAAAATGATTGCGGATCAGGCAAGTCAACTTCAACTAATTAGTAGTCAAATGGCTGAACTTAAGTACCGGATGTCTCCAGCAACGCTTTGGCCCCATCTCTACTCAGCAGTGGTTGAGTCTACTGTTCGTGACAAGACCATGCTCGACTGCAAGTCTAGAAGAGCAGTCATTCTCAAACTGAAAGAGGGTAAATCGGAGGACGAAACTACAGCTAGAGATCTCGACACGATCTCTAGACTTCTCGAGAAACTTGGATCTGACGTTCTTCAAGACGATTTCGAAAGGGGACTGATAACATTTCATCGTCACCCCGCCAGCAAACCTCGCCTTGGCTTCGTTAATGGTCGATCTCTGAAGATTGAGTTTTCCTCTTCCGACAAGCGCAACGTCTTCCTGCTACTCTATAGGAAAACAAAAAAACCTCTTCCTTCTGGTTGCTACGCAAGGGCAGACTTATCTCCCATCGAATTGATTGCTGAAAGAGAATGTCATCGCATTCACAATGACCCCACACATCCTCCCGTCAAAGTGGTCGATGCACATCTCGTCCATATTCCTCCTGTCTTCGATAGACCGTCTCGCACCCCTCGTCATGTTTTCTCCACTCAACAGGTCATGAAACAGTCTGACGTCTCTCTACTAGGCCCCTCGACTAAAGCAATCTCTACTACGACGTCTCGTCCTCTTCGCTGCCCCATCGACAGATCTCACAGCCCTCCCCGCTCTACTCCTATATCTGCTAGTACTTCCCCCGTGATCTCCACTAATCCTGCCGCTCCTCCGCAGTCCAATGTCAGAAAATGCCGTCGGAGAATTAACGCACCCAAGCATTTTTCACCATAGGCCGGGAAGGGTGTGAGTTCATCGAAGCATTTACATTGTCTAGCATTTAACTGTAGATCCGTTAAGAACAAGCTGTATGATTTGTATCATTTACTTCGTCAATCTGGTGCTTTCATTTTGTTTTTATCGGAAACCTGGCTCTCTAACTCAGATCCTAACTCTATTCTCACTGACAATCTTCCCTTTAATGTATTTAGAAGCGATCGGAACCAAGATCGCGGTGGAGGCACTGCAATATTAGTGCATAACTCCATTTCTTCCGTTTTGATTGACCATTACTCACATAACTGTATTGAATGCGTAATCGTTGATATATATCCTAACTCTTCTCTTCATCTCTCTTTCCCTGCCATAAGGCTTATTTCGTCCTATCGTTCCCCTAACACTTCTCGAAATTCTGTCGATAGTTTCATATCCTATATCTCTCATCACTGCTCTTTGTCATATCCTACTTTACTATGTGGAGATCTCAATCTCCCTCATATTCACTGGCCCTCACTATCAGCACCCACTAACTGTTTTATCTCTCAATCTTTTTTACAATTAACATGTGATAATCATTTCACCCAGCATGTAGTTTCCGCGACACGTGCTCACAATATACTCGACTATGTACTTTGTAATAGAGATATCATCATTGATTGCAAGACCATACCTCCTTTCGCAAATAGTGATCACGCATCAATATCCTTCTCTGTATCCAAATGTAATATGAAAGCTTGCAAACCTCCACTAACTAGACCTGTCTGGAGTAAGGCCAATTGGGCGGCCATTAATTTTCATATCTCGAGCATTGATTGGACGCTCATGTTTTCATGTCTCACTGTTGATGAATGTGTTGAAGCACTCACTGATACTATCACTAACCTTATCTTGCTCCACGTTCCTCACAAAAAGCCTCTAAAACCCCATTTCCGATACCCGCGTAAAATCCGTCAGATATATAGTTTTCTTCAGAGATCAAAAAAGCGTTCATCACAATCGTCCTTAACCAAACGCTATTGTAACAAGTTGCATAGAGAAATTTTCAAATTTGAGTGCAAGAGAGAAGAATCTCTAGCGATGCCTAAGAATTATAAGCTATTCTTTCGTTCTCTATCTAACCGTATCAAAACTAAAACTAGCCCATCCGCTCTCAAAGTACAAAATCAAACTTTGACGGATCCTCTGGAAGTAGCAAATGCTTTCTCTGATTTTTTCAATTCACTCGATTCTGTAACTACTCATTTTCCCCTTCCAAAATCTCGCCCTTTGCATGTTCTCGAGTGTACTCATCCTGTTTCACCGTTTGACATAAATAAATTAATTAGCAAGATTCGCCCTAGAATTAACAGGTCACCTGACTCTGTTCCTAATTTGTTAGTCAAGAATTGTCACCATTCGTTAACAATTCCACTATCAATCATTTTCTCTAATAGTATCAACGCAGGATATTACCCTTCCAAATGGAAAGAAGGCATCATCATTCCAATTCACAAAAAAGGCAGTAATTCTGATATTAACAATTTTCGACCAATAACACTCGTTTGTTCGCTTTCGAAGTTGTTTGAAAAGTTCATACATGACACTGTTTACAATCATCTCGAATCGAATAGTCTTTTGAATCCCTGTCAATCTGGCTTCAGACACAAACGTTCAACTGTTACTTCTTTAGTTCATTCGCATTCCCTTTATCTCTCTCTCATTGCACAGAATAAGTCCTTTGATATTTGTCTTATAGACTTTTCTAAGGCTTTTGATTCAATTAACCATAGACTACTAATTCACAAAATAGCATCACTAGGAATTAATTCTTCCTTTCTCAGACTAATTGAATCGTTTCTCACTAACCGTAGTTCTCGAGTTCTAATCGCTTCCTCACTATCTAACAGTAGAACTTATCCTAATGGTGTACCCCAAGGCAGTTCCTTGGGGCCATTATTCTTCTCAATCTTTATTAATGATATTGTCGATGTTATACCTCATGGTGTACATTGTTTTTTGTATGCTGATGACATAAAACTTTTTTCTGAATGCCCAATTTTAATGCAAGCAGCTATTAACTCGATTGTTGACTACGCTCTTAATTGGAGCCTTACCATCTCCATACCTAAATGCTTCGTTACCAACTGTGGCCCTCGTAATCCAAAGTCAATATACTTCATTAACGGCAATATACTACCTTCATCTAGTACAATCAAAGACCTGGGCATACTTTTCAATGAGAAGCTCAGTTTTACTAACCATATTAATGTAACCGTAAATAAGGCTCTCAAGTGCATAAATCTAATCTTAAGGGCTTTTAAAACATCTTCTATTTCGGTCTTAATACGAGCATACAAGTCCTATATTCTGCCTATACTCGAGTATGGGACGGAAATCTGGTCCCCTGTGTCTATTGGCCTAGTTAATGATCTGGAAAGGGTTCAGAGAACCTTCACACGTAGAATACTATATAGAACTGGCCAAACTAATTTGAGTTACAGTTCTCGTATTCATTTACTTAACCTCAACACCCTTGAATACAGAAGAACTATTGCTGATCTTTGTTTCGTGCACAAATGTATTCATGGCAACTTTGTGATGGATTACTCTTCTCTATTTACGATCTTACCCTCACCTTATCCTAATAGGTCATCGCACTCACTACGATTAGTACTTCCCTTCAGAAACTCACACTCGAATAACACTTGTGCCTCTCGTGTTATTGATATCTGGAACAATTTGCCTGAAAATGTAGTAACATTAAAATCCTCCATTGCTTTCATGAAATCTATACAGAATTTAACAGTTGATATCATAGTCCCTAAAACACGTCTACGTATTTAGACTTATCTTTCTCCTTGAATAGTTTTTTTTGTTTCTTCTGTGAATACTCAACTTATCTATCTAAACACTGAACTCACATCCGTGGCAGTATCCTTGTCATGCATACTTCTTTGTAAATGTTTGACTGGAATAAAGAATTGAAATTGAATTGAATTGTGTATATTCAAATACTCTACACATATCTTCAAATGAAACAACAACACTATATCACAAACGAAACAAAAATCAACATGCAAAAATAGAAAAAAAAACAAAACAATAATTATGATTAGACAATTGATTCATAATTGCATTAACCAGCTGTGTGCCAATTATCAAGTGTGAAACTTTTGAGGACACCTTTTTATCATGAGTATTGCGGACATAGGTAAATTGCCAACTGGCAAACGAATTTTTTAGGGCGACCGACCTACCGACCAGGGGTTTTTTTTAGTGTGCAAGAGAAAGGTACAGACGCCCGCACAAAGCAGAAAAAATTTGTTTCACATAAGGGTCACCCCTTACGATTTTTTTCACGGTTGGAGGACAAAAAGTTTTGCAAATTTTTTTGTTTTTGCAGGTTTGTTTTTCAGGTCCCCACTTTTTTTTCAAAAAAACAGAAACCCGCGAAAAAACTTTTTTCTTTTCACATAAAGGTCTCCCCTTGTGATTTGAAAAAAACAGATACCCGCCGACAGAAAGTCTTACATGACCATTTAACTCCTGCTACCGACCCTCTCCCTCACTAAAATGAATGTATCAGTTTTCACAGCTAAAATTGAAAGTGAAAAATTTCTCATTTCTCCACATAAATATAACGTTTTATTAGCCATAACTCCGCCCCAACCAGTTTTGTAACGTTAGAGGCCGTATGCATGGAAAACAGATTATAACAATCTGGATTATCCAAATCCAAGGATTACAAAATCCAAAAAAGTTAAAAAAATGTTGTCGGATTATCTCTAATCCAAAAGTATTACAGCATACCGGATTAGTGAAATGTATTTGGATAACTTCTAATCCAAGCTCATAATCCTTTTGGATTGCTCCATGCATACGGCCTTAGAAGTGCAACTTTTAAACTACTTCAGCGATCGACCTATTGAAAAATCAATACATATTTCACCTATGATTGCTGACAGACTGAAGTTATCAACAAGAAACTCGAAACACACTGGCAACAGTGGCCATTCGTGACTCTACAGCCTTAAGAGCCTGTCACGGATGGAGCCGGATTATCCAGTCCAGAATCGAGCGCGACCTCAGGTGGCGGATAGAGGAACGCCTCCCTACGAAGAATTCGTGCTGGGAGGTAGCGGGAGAAATCCCGCCGCGGACCAAAACTGGGTAGTATAGCTCGTCAAAGGAGGGCGATGCCGGACCGGCCTGGGCATGCCACCGGACAAAACATCAGCCGATACTTCGCTATACTTTTCAATGGCGAGTCGAGGCGCCAGTAAAATAACCTCTTGCCCTTCTCCGGTTAACCAATGGGTCTCGCCAAGAGGATCGCCGACTGCGGTGCGAGTGTAGACGGAGAAACTCTCTCCGGACTCAAAAGGATCCTCACCACCAACCTATCCCAAAAGGACTCCCCTCGACAGGACCTATGGGCAAGACAACAACAACAACATCAACAAGAAAAGCAATAAACCCTACTTCATAGCCCCCCCCTTCTCCCCCTTTCCCCTTCCCCTTTATCTCCCTGATTCGGTAAACCCCAATTCCCCTCCCCTCCCCCCTCCGCTCCCCCTTCCACCTTGATGAAATTTTTTTTCTAAACATTTTTTTAATTTTGTAAATGTATTTTTTACAAAATTTTTTTCTTTTGCTGCTCTTCGTATGGGCAGACTGAGTCTACAGAGAATTAAGTTATCAAAATCGTATGAAATAAAAGTTTATCCGTGTCTGAATAAAGCAGAAATGCCCAGTTCCAGCCTTTGAAGCATAGGCCTTAAAGTCTTATATCTCGCTCGCTGGCTTCATTTTCACTGCCTTGCACCGTTCTCTCCATTTTCTTTGGTATATAAAATTGAAGTTCAGATGAAATTCGCTCTGGGCCGTTCAAGCATCTCTTCCATCCTCAGCAAATGATCACTGGCAAGGAGGATGCGGCGAATAATTACGCGAGAGGACATTATACCATTGGAAAGGTCAGTCTTCAATCCGTTATTTTGTATAGTGCACCGCAAACAGAAGGTTTTTATATCTGTGAATGAATTCATTACGAAAAAAGCCGCCTTTAATTTCTAGGTAAATCACTTCTTAATAGGGTTTGAATAGTTACCGGTCCAGCTATGTTGGCGCATAATTGTTCGCGCCGAGAATGATCTACATTTTCTTCTTCCGATCTACATTTTCTTCTTCTATTTTACTTTTCTCTACTTCTTTTTTCACTTTTTTTAACCTTTCCACATCCCTTTTCCAACTGACTCGGCCTGCTTCTTAACAAAACATCAAGCCGAGTGGGTCACCCAACCGGATAGGACTCATGGGTTCGAGAAACACAAAAAAAAAAGAATTTTCTCCAAACAGAGATCCGCCAATAATAGTTTATTTGATCGGTAAGTGTTTTTTCATGTTATCTTTATCTTAGAGTTTAAAACAGATACTCATCTAAGCTGATCTGAGGACCGCTGTGAGACGATGGACTGGAAAAGTCAAGATTAGCTGATTTCCCCGAAAAAATTAAATTCCCATATAAAACCGAATCGATACAAAATAGATCAGCTTTTTTTAAATTCTGCGCAGACCATGCCGAAAAATTTTCGCCATCGAAAATTATGAAAGTTTTTCATTAAACTGCTTTTTTATGTTTGTTTGGTATTAGTAGAATTGATTGAGTCAGTTCTATAAAAAATAGACAGCTCAATAGCTCTATGAAAGTTCTGTCAGCTTGTGGCTTACTGTGGAGAGCGCAGAAAGACGGTAAAAGTTTGTAAACAGAAGTTGCATAATGTGATACATAAGCCTCGAATCATATGCGCTTTCGAGCAAGGTTATATGTAGGAAGCGAGCGAGAGCTCAAAAGACATACAGAAGATGGGTTGAGGAATATAAGAGTTGTGCACTGTGGAGACTTGCTAACTTCTCATTATTCTAAGCCAAAACTAGAGTAAGCTGTAAATTTTATCAGTTTTTGACATCAGCGGAGGGGCTCATGACGTAAGCCGAAAGAGCGTTTACTGTACAAATGGAAGTTTTACGCTTCGACGTTCATAGAAGCATTATTGATTAGACGGGAACAGGGTTAAATAGTAACCGGGTCAACTAATGGAGCGTTAGAGTTCAACTGTTCACTTTACAAAGTAATCTCTGCAAAGTGATCCCGTTAAAAGCTCTAGGCCGCATCCCGTTAAGCGTTTAACGCTCTAGGCCGCATCCCTCACTTTGCAGAGATTACTTTGCAAAGTGAAAAGTTGAATTCTAACGCTCCATGAGTCATAGCATATATGTTCGCGCCAAAAATGATCTACATTCTCTTCTTTTACTGTTCTATTTAACTTTTTTTATAGCGGAACATTCGCAATGAAGAGGGATAAGGGGATTTCATGATTAAATTTAAGAAAAGTAAGGAGCAGAAAGTGTTGTAATAAGCACTTTTTTATTTTTTTGTTTGGTAAAAGTCATCCAGCGCTGGAAATTTTGAAAATCAACCGTTCTTTGAACGAAGAAAGCTAGTCTCTTTCTCTTTTCTGCTCTTTACCTTTAGCTAACTTCTCATTATTTCAGACTTCCCCGCTCTAAAAGCTGTCGTTCTTTTCAAAATTTCAGTAATTCCGCAAAACCATTCCTTTTACAACTTGCTCGGAGCCTATAAACATTTTTTGAAGGGTCTCATTCAACGCTTAGACCAGTCGTTAGACGAGACCGGTCTGAGGTATGTTTGTATGCGTCGAGCGAGTTGGAAAAGAGATGAGGAAGGCGAAAAGAGGAATAGAGGAAAAGTAAAATTTAACGGAAGAAGAAGAGAATGTAGATCATTTCAGACGCAAAGATGTATGCGCCAACGTAGCTGGTCCGGTAATTACTTAACCCCTGACCTGCACGGAAGGACCATTCAATTATTGATTGTGAATGTTAAGGAGATCATCGACCTGGTCCTTGACCGCGTCCGTCGCCTGGCGGACAATTGCTCAGGTCTCCAAGGATTCCTCATCTTCCACTCTTTCGGAGGAGGAACCGGCTCCGGCTTCACTTCTCTTCTTATGGAAAGACTCTCCGTTGACTACGGCAAGAAGAGCAAGCTGGAGTTCAGCATCTACCCTGCTCCGCAGGTCAACGAACAATTCTCGTCTATTTCTCAATCGGTTATAAGTTTTTACTGGTTTTCCAGTAAAAAAACAAAAACTTGTTTCTGCTAAAGTTCGAAAACAAGGCCCGTCAGAAGACGGAAGATGAACTTCATCATATCACTCCAACTTTTTTGCAAAAGAGCTTTTCTCGACAAGAGAGCTAATGCATCTGTTTGCAGGTCTCGACCGCCGTAGTCGAGCCATACAACTCGGTCCTCACCACGCACACGACACTCGAGCACTCGGACTGCGCCTTCATGGTAGACAACGAGGCGATCTATGACATCTGCAGGCGCAACTTGGACGTTGACCGACCCAGCTACCCTAACCTCAACCGAATCATCTCACAGGTTTGGGTTGTTGTTGTTGCTGTTGTGGTTGTTGTAGTCCATCCTTGTCTTGTAGAATTGTAGAATGTAGGTTCATGAGTATCTCGTGTTGTGGCTTCAAGAAGAGCCACTCATTCGTAGTTTCTCCTATATTTTTATCTTCCTCCATCTTTTTTGAGATGAAAATTGAAAAGCTAAAAGATTAATAAAATTGGATAAAGTGATGTTGGGTTCAAGAACCTTTCGGTTACGGCTACATCAGTGTGGATATCACGGAAAAGAAGATTGTGAGAGTAGCTCACAAAACCAAAAAAACCGGTGCTCAGAACGATAAGTGAACAATACATTCACAGAAAAGTGATACAGACAGAAAAAGTACATTAATGAGAAAAATGTGAAAGCTTAAGCTGTCGAGATGAGAAAGAGACTATGAAATTAGTGATTAGTGGTGGTCTCTAGCTGAATGTTTACTCGTCACTAGATTACTCTCTCTCTCTCTCTCTCTCTCTCTCTCTCTCTCTCTCTCTCTCTCTCTCTCTCTCTCTCTCTCTCCTGTCTTAATCCTCAAAGTCGCTTTTTTTATTGTAATTTTTTGTTCTGTAAGAAGAATTGTCCACCGGTGAAGGTTAATTAGCAATAAACCTTTGAAGAGAAGCTTAGACTTGTGAAATTTTGCTTAGACGCCCTGGCTCGCCTGGCCTAAAACACGGCTTCGTTAGCTAAGCCGTACGGCCCCGTTAGCGCAAACTTTTTCTAAGCCTAAGCGTTTTTAATGTTAAAATAATTTTTTGATGTAAAAATAAAAATTTTGCAAAATAACTCATTACAACGAATCTCGCCGAACTATTCACAGTCGAACATTCTCACCCTACACTACATTGCCCTTCATCAACAGTTGTGATGAACGAAATAGTAGTAATGAACGTAACAGCCAGGGCGTACTTCACAAGTGAAGCTTTGGGTATAACGACATTTCGCACCGCGACAACTCACACCCTAAATTTCACAATTGAAATATGTCAATGTATTTTTTTATTCATCGACATATTGAGCTAAGGCTGAGTTAAAGATTACGCTAACGAGGCTTCACGGCTCAGTACGAGACCATATACAACGAATAGCCACTTGATTAGAGCTTTGAAGTAAAAAATAGCGAAATCCGGGTGCGAGTTGTCGCGGTGCGAAAATTCATGGAACCGAAGATTAGTCTAAAGAGCATTTTGTTGATGGGTTGCTTCTGTCGGGAGGGTTTCTTTGGGGTAAGGATCATTTGGATTATGAAGATATATACTTCATCTGCATGCGTAGTCCGTGAGCCTTCACTTATTGGTTTATCCGGAGAAAGGCGGGAAGGTTTTCAAAAAGCGTAGAGTGACACAATTGCGAAATATTCAGGTTGTCTCATCGATCACGGCCTCTCTCCGCTTTGACGGCTCTTTGAATGTGGACCTCACGGAATTCCAGGTGCGGTTTTTAACGATCAATCTCATCTTAATTTTTGGGTGCTGTAGTTGGTGTAGAGGGTTACTGTAGTTGGTGTAAAGGGTTACGTTGAAGAGATTAAAAAAAATTTTTTAAGAGAGGTACTGATTAAAGTTTGTTGATTAAAATTATAACATGAATCGGTTGAAATTTTTGGGAGAAACAGATATGTCTGCGCACTTTGTCTCCCTCACTCTTACTTTATTTCTTTTAGTCTATACGTTTCTGTTTTCCTCTCTTTCTCGCTCTCTCTCTCTCTCTATCTGTTACTCTCTCTCTCCCTCACTCTGTATTTAGCATGCTCTCTTTCTAGATGGGATCATTTTTCTTTTTTAAACCTGTAACAGCGGGATGAACAAAAAGAGTAGGAATGAGTGTGATATTGGATTCATGAGCCAGAAATGAGGATCTTGGCTGCCTTAGTAATGAATAATGATCGCAGACGAATCTGGTGCCTTATCCCCGGATTCACTTCCCTCTCGCGACGTATTCCCCTCTGCTCTCAGCGGAGAAGGCCTACCACGAAGCTCTTTCCGTCTCAGACATCACCAACATGTGTTTCGAGCCATCTAATCAAATGGTGAAATGCGACCCCCGAAGGGGCAAATATGTGGTGAGCAGGATTAATGTGTGGCAAACACAATTCATCAGCACTGTTGAGCATTTTAGAAAACAGCCATTCTTAGAGCGATGAAGTCTATAAAAAATGCCTAATGGAGCGTTAGAATTCAACTTTTCACTTTGCAAAGTAATCTCTGCAAAGTGAAAAAAAATTTCTACTTCTTTAACTTTATGCTATATTTTACCACTCTCTCGCACCGCTCGTTGTTTACGTCGTGGTTTTAGATTGATGGAGCGTTCAACGGGTTCACTTTGCAGAGATTACTTTGCAAAGTGAAAATTTGAATTCTAACGCTCCATAAGTTTCCCTTCTCCAATCTTTACCTTCAGCTCGCTTACCATTATTCCAGACTCCGCTCGAAGAGCGGTCGTTCTTATCGAATTTTCAACAGTTACACTAGATCTTCGGTGAACTATGATCAGGATTTAAATATAAAACAAATATCATGTCAGACCTTCTGTCGGCGGGCCTCTGTTTTCCAAAACATAAGGTGGGATCCTTATGTAAAAAGTTTTTTCCGCGTTCGGCGGGCGTCTGTACCTTTTTCTTGCACAAGGCTATGAATGGTGAATTCTAACCATCCAATAGCGGACCTCCTCTTCTATTTTCGGCGGGTCTCGTTTTGTTTCAAGTACGGATCATTCCATGCTAAACCCAATTTTTCTCAATATATGGGATTTCTTCAGAGTGTTTTTTTACCCTCCAAAAATCTTGAAAAACATTGAAATCTAAACGCTTGGAAAAAATTTTTCGTAGGAAAAGTTCAAATCATCAGAAAATTTGAAAGTTAAACTCTGAAATTTCAAAAATCTCTGAACTTGAAAAAAGTTGTGCGGGTGCTAAGAAACACCCTGGATTTCTCTCATGACCATCTCTTTTCAGTGATGATATAATACAATTTATCACCAACCTTTATCATTGTCGAATGCGCTCTATAACCCTTGATAATGAGAGCTTGGCTCAAACGACCGACCTCACCTTAGCGGCGGATACTTATACAAAAAACGAGCATTCTTTTTTTTTCGAAAAAATTGGGTTTGTTTTCAAACGGAAATTCATTTTCTTGTCAGAAGTTGAGGTGCGCAGTGTGTCAATTAAAAATAGATGAAGCTTAAAGCCCAACCCTTCAAAATGATTTTTAAAGTAAAGGCGGTAGACGTCGTAGCACCATTATTGAAAAAATTATGATTCAAAATAAACAATTTGGCTCATTTGTTGAAATAATGTTTCGCCACCACATTCAACTTTGTTTCATTTTCCATGCATGTGATAACTCTAGGTTGTTTTTAAGTAGTAATAATTGTAAGTATAGAAAAGTAATGGTTAGGTAACGTGCTAAGAAGGGATGCAGTGAATGTATGCGAAAAAGTTTTAAAAAAAGGTTCTGAAAAAAAATTCTTAGCTTTCTGTGGAAAACATAGTGTCCCCCCCGCAATGCGGGTGATGAGAACAGCCAAATGAGAAAAAAAAACTTGCTGCAGGCAGTGTGTCTCTTGTACCGAGGAGACGTGGTGCCAAAGGATGTGAACGTGGCCATCACTCACATTAAGAAGAACAAGTCGATCCAGTTTGTGGACTGGTGCCCAACTGGTTTCAAGGTTCGCTGCCCCTTGCTGTCGTGAGAGGTTTACTCCAAGTAATATTTACTATTTTCGCAAGGAAATTCGAATGTTGAAGACAGCGGGTTTCTGTAGTGGACCACTGTCATATTCTTTCTGTAGTGGACCACTGTCATATTCTTTCTGTAGTGGACCACTGTCATATTCTTTCTGTAGTGGACCACTGTCATATTCTTTCTGTAGTGGACCACTGTCATATTCTTTCTGTAGTGGACCACTGTCATATTCTTTCTGACAGCGGATTTCTGTAGTGGACCACTGTCATATTCTTTGACAGCGGGTTTCTGTAGTGGACCACTGTCATATTCTTTGACAGCGGGTTTCTGTAGTGGACCACTGTCATATTCTTTGACAGCGGGTTTCTGTAGTGGACCACTGTCATATTCTTTGACAGCGGGTTTCTGTAGTGGACCACTGTCATATTCTTTCTGTAGTGGACCACTGTCATATTCTTTCTGTAGTGGACCACTGTCATATTCTTTCTGTAGTGGACCACTGTCATATTCTTTCTGTAGTGGACCACTGTCATATTCTTTCTGTAGTGGACCACTGTCATATTCTTTCTGACCAGCGGGTTTCTGTAGTGGACCACTGTCATATTCTTTCTGACAGCGGGTTTCTGTAGTGGACCACTGTCATATTCTTTGACAGCGGTTTCTGTAGTGGACCACTGTCATATTCTTTGACAGCGAATTTCTGTAATGGACCACTGTCATATTCTTTGACAGCGGGTTTCTGTAGTGGACCACTGTCATATTCTTTGTGAACATTCAGTGAAAAGCTTATTGAAGCTTATAAGGATTATATATTCATTTTCTTCAGAGGTTACATCTAACGGTTGGAAATTTCGAAGGTGTAAAAACTGTTGTTCATACGCCAGTCTAACATGAATGAGATGACCCAAAAAGTTATTGTTCGTATTCGCCTAAATTGAAAGCGATAATGAAATGGTACAAGATTGAAGGGACATATTTCTTTAGTAGATCAACATTGTTTTTTTCTGTCTCCACGCACTCGCATGTATATTCGTGGCGGGACCCTCACCGGTCATCGTAGAACGCTTGACTTTCCGTCTAACGAGAGGAAGTTGTCTTTGCAGTTGACTCACATTGAACGTTAAGAAAAGTTCTCCGTTTTGTTTTGAAATTTTTTTATAGGTTGGAATCAACTACCAGCCGCCGACAGTTGTACCAACTGGTGATCTGGCCAAGGTGCCGCGAGCCGTCTGCATGTTGGGGAACACAACGGCCATTGCAGAGGCGTGGGCCAGGTGAGTCCTCCCTTAAAAAAGCGCTGGTATTTTTAGGCGGTCTTAGAAGGCAGGAAAAAAATGTAAACAGGGATGAGCTATGTCGCGTTAAGTAATTGTGTGAACGTATCCACAAGGCCGCCATAGAAAAAAGACAGGCAGAGAGTGCGAGGAGAGGAAGGACGAGAAGAGAGAAGGGTGACTGCCTCGACTCGAACCCTATGAGGATGATACATCCCACGACTTAACTCTACACCATCGCAAGGGACCGTTTAATCCTATACGGTATCGAGCGCGTCCTCGGGTGGCGGATAGAGGGATGTCTACATGTATGTGAGCATCGGAGGTAGCGGGCTCGCCCGTTGCAGACCGAAAATTGGTAGTATACCTCGTCAAATGATGGTGATACTGGATTGTCCTGGGAAAGCCACAAGATTAAACATCATCAATACTCCGCTATACTTTCTAACGGCGAGTCGAGGCGCCAAAAAAATAACCTCTTGCCTTCGGAAAAGGCTATAGCCTAGACTCGAACAAAACTATGCTAGGCTGGATCGACCAACCATACGACCTATTATATGAAAACGTTGCTACAACGATATCTGCCTTCAAAAGGTGCAGCATGACAGTCCCAGGACTGCAAAGGACATTGACAACATTTTCGTCTCACTCAGAATAATCTATCATCGATGCAAGTTGCATACCGGCAACAACAGGAGGGAGAGAGAGAAAGGAGAGAGAAGGAGGGAGAGGAAGAGAGAGAAGGAGGGAGAGAAAGGCTGACTTTGAGATATTGGAGAGGTGAAGAAACTATTAGGGTGATTCCGATTCAAGCAGGTAGGACTCACCTCAATTCTTATTTCTTTTTTTTACCACCTTAGATTCATTTATAATCTCTGTATTGGTCTGGATTGAATTTTTTGTTACAGACTGAACCACAAGTTCGATTTAATGTACGCTAAGCGAGCCTTCGTCCATTGGTATGTGGGAGAAGGAATGGAGGAGGGAGAATTCTCCGAGGCCAGAGAGGATCTCGCCGCACTTGAACGAGACTATGACGAGGTTCTAACCAGTGTTTTTTTTATCTAATCCGCAGTGTGTGTAAAGCATAGCGCAAGTCTATGCGTAATCTCAGAAAGCTAGGGATGCAAATCCTTTAATCGTCTTCATCCTCTCTTGTACATCACACGCTCTCGCGCTCTCTCAAAAATGTATAATTCCCTCATAATTATTCGTCTTGATATACACATTTTTTCTGCGGGTAGGGAGAAATAGCCTGGTCCTAACTTATTTATGTAAAGTTTATGTACGCAATCATAGATCGCCTGCCATTGAGAAATGATTTGCTCTGCGAGTGAGGGGGGGGGTGTTGTAATACATAGAATAAAGAGAAGTGAGTGATTCTTTACAGCATTGACCTGTTGGATTGCCGAATCTCTTTTTTTCCAATTTACTTTATCTCCAGCTTGCTTCCAACTCTTATAGAGCTAGACCGCTTCCCCCTCCCTCCCCTTCCGTCTACCGGCTTGGTAAGCGGTGAAAATTTGTAATTTCGAATTGATACTTGTGACGATTGGTGAGCTATAAGCAAGATGCACACAAACCATAAATAAAGAATGCAGTAATTAAGTGTACGAAGAGCACTAGAGATACGGTAGGGGTTGCATTAACAGTTTGAATCTAATGAATGAGGCTTTGAGTAACAGTAGTGTGGAGAATTTAAAAAAAGTCTATTGGAAAGGCAACTTTTTGGAAAAATATGGAATATCAAATTGGATATTGTTTTACTGATCCATTATATGTATAAAGGTTGTCAATTTGAGTGTGGACTAATAGTATTCTGATCTAATTTTTTTCCAAAAGGTAGCAACTTCGGATCCCGACCCACATAGAACCAGGGAATTTTTGAGAATTTTGTACGAATCTCACTCTCCCCATGATATGAGCAATAAAAGTGACCCAGAGCAATAAAAGTGACCCAGAGCAATAAAAGTGATCCAAAGAACAGCTATTGTTCCTACTAAGTTAGACATTTGAAGGCGTACTTCGCTGCGCGAGAATAAGCACAAGTAAGATTATGGGTTTACTTCGCTTCCGGTCAGGATGTGTGCACTCTGCGCTCTATAAACGTTGCTTTTCTATCGATTTCTCTATATCTATCTTCAGGCTTGGGCAAAGTTTACGCTAACGAGACCATACAATTTATAATAATAACTTTATGAGGAAAATAGGTCAGAGGCAGGAGGCATAATGCCAATGCCTGTAATGCCTCAGGCATTACAAGAATCTATCTGATCACGAAACAAGAAGCCTGCAGACGGCCGATGGCGTTTGATTGTTGAATTAAGTTTAAAAGATAATGAAGAGCTTATGAATTAGACCGTATTAAACAACTTACCCAAGCTTTATATATCCATTTCGGTGTGGTCTGGCCGAAAATGAAGTTGTACCTAAATCTTATTTATCATATCATATTATATGGATTTATGAACATGTCTTTATAGGTTGGAATTGATTCGGTTGAAGGCTTCGAAGACGAACAGGAAGAGTATTAGAAGAATACATACGTTTCTTCGATGCTGTTTGAACTGCATTTTCATTGTTCAGCTAATGAGGCCGGGAGCCTTTTTTTGTTGAAGTCTTGAAGCACCTTTCTCTCTTTCTCAATAAAACTAGGTCATAATTTTTGGACTACTGTAGTCATTCTGGCCATAAAGTTTGAACAAAACTACCATAATTCTGTCAGGAAAGATCTAAGGAGCGGTGCAGTCATTCGTTATATATTGCAATGTCTAGAATAAATCAAGAACTATGTTGCTAATAAAATAAGATTAACTGAGACTGATTTCTTCCAGTGCAGTTACAATTTTGATGACGTGTTTTCGGTAAGAATAGCTGTTTCTCTCTCTATCCTCCGTGCCTCTTTTTATACTTTAGTCTCTCTCCATTCTCTATCGGAGACACATATAATATCACCTTTTTACTCTTTCTTTTTTCTATGTAGTATTTGTCGTTAGCATGCAGTTTATAGCTCATTCCATTGATAAATCATTTGTGTATGATGTATCACATCGAGCGAGCAATTGAATTTTGATGGTCTGTCGCTTAAAATGTTTGATTCCGGTAAACGCATTCAATTCAAAACGAAATATCTAAAATAAGTCCCCAAACAGAACAATGCGAGAGAGAGTGAGGTTATGAAAAGTTATACAAGCTTCTTCAGACTTCAGCAGAAGCCGGAGAGAGTATATTTCGAACTAAATAAAATAATTTTTGTCTAAATCTCCAAGAAAAAACGAAGGAAAATGGTATCAAAGATAGTCCATATCAAAAGAAGGGTAACAAGAGAGCACAATAGAAAAGATTTAATAGGAATCAACCCATTTTTGAGAGAAATGAGGAAGTTTAGAAAAGGTTGTGATTCATTTCTGACGATGAAAACAAAACTGAGAGTTAGTTCTCTAGACCTCAGAAAATTCTGGCCATGCCATAATACCTGAACGAAGGAGTACCTATGGACAGTGCTCTTTGAAAGCACTATCAAGGTCAACGGCGTAGTTTTGACGATTTGCCACTTCTTTACTTAGGGGTGCCGTGCTTTACTTGAGGGGTCATGTAACGAGCCCTTCCGGCTTGGGAACGAGGCCGTATGGAACAATTAGCCACAATATTGTTTTATCCGGTAGAATAAAGTAAATGGTTTTAGCTGTTTTCAGGCCGTTACTAAAGCACGCCGTGTTCGCTGTAAATCATTACTAATGCACGCCGTGCATAGGGCGGAGTTAAGAACTTTCCCGCGCTTTGGCGTGCATTAGTAATGATTTACAGCGAACAGCGTGCTTTAGTAATGTTACGCTAACGAGGCCGTACGGCTTAGGAACGAGACCGCATGAAAAACTTTCAACTTTGTTAATATTTTGCCAATTCAATGAATAAATTTGTCGAAAAAGAGGAAATGGTGTGATGAATACAGCAGTTTGAACACACTAAAAACAAAAGCCTACCCTAAGTAAAGCACGTCCTTCCAAGTGAAGCACGGCCCCCCGAAGTTAAATTGTGCCGATGAATTATAGCAGCTTTTATAACAAAATCTTCAAAGCACCGGAGACATCAAAAATAACTTTATTGTATCTGTTCATTTGTAACAGAAATATTTGAAAATTTAACGGCGTTCTCTGATTGTTCATAAACAAACCTGAAAGATAGAACTTTTAGGAGTAAGCGTAATCAGAAAAAAGTGCCTAAAATCTTTTATTCCTGAATTTGTCAATACTTGTGAAATTTTGCAGTCCGGCTGTATCGGCTCAATCGCTGACTGTTACGGGCTGAAATTTGGTTTTTTTTTTGTTCATCAGTTCACACCTTTGGAATATCTTTCATTTTGTTCATCATTTCGCACAGGCAGTGTACTGTAGGGGTGAAATGCTAAACTGAGAAGTTCGGATCCGCTGCAGTTGAAGTTTTTTTTGTTGCAACATTTCGTATGTTGTGAATTCATATTTTTAACTTTAAAAAAAGTTCATCACGCTCACGCATTCCCCCTCTCTATTTTTACATTAAATTTATTTTTTACATCAAAAAATTATTTTTACATTAAAAAACGCTTTTTTCTGCTTAGGCTTAGGCAAAGGTTACGCTAACGAGGCCGTACGGCTTAGGCTAAGGAGACCGCATGAGAAAATGTCTCATATTATTTTTTAAAAATTTGAAAAACATGAATTCAACAACATGCAAAATGTTGCAAAAAATTCAACTTCAGCGGATCCGAACCGTGAGCCAATTGAACCGATCCAGCCGTACAGCAAAATTTCACAAGTTTTGTGGATTAATTGCCTGAGCACACAAATCGTGCTGACGACAGAAAAGTAGTTCGACGAAAAAGCAAATTGAATCCGAATTAAACTTAAATCGTCTATTTATTCGATATATAAATTTCATTCTCTTATATATCTCACAGATATAAATCCGATATATAAGATATATAAACATTCTCTCATTCGTCCCCCTCCGTAAGCGGTTGCTCCCCGCACTGTCTCTTCCCTCGTCCGTGAGAGTCCTTTCCCGAGAAGATTTGGCGCTCCGGGATCGTAGCGCCATGATGAGCGACAAAAGAGAAAGAATAGCACTTCGAACGCCGTAGCGGCTTGCCTCGCTCAACCTCCGCTCAACGCTCAGATCCCATAATCGATGTTTCCCCGATGTGGCTTGTTGATCTTGATAAAGCGTTTAAATTGAAATTAAATTAAACTGATGAATTTCATTCGAAATTTCGCTATGTAAAATGCTTTGTTTTCCGTCAAATAAAAAATCGCGTATTTTCTTAGCGATAAAGCAGCTTTGAACGAAATTTATTAACTGTAAAATGTGTATGTTTGCATGATTCAAACAGCCGCGATTTAGCCTAAGCTTCTTTTGCACGGCAACATTAGGCCTTAATGGTGCGTTCTCGAGGAGACAAAAAAAAGAAATTTTGTTGGAATGTTAGGAAAGGGGAGATTATTTGGAAGATGTGTACTTGTTGACCGCCTTCGCACCCTCAGAGACCGCGTGTTTCGCCAACTCAACTGGTAGGATGAGACGAACGGCCGTCTGAATTTCACGAGAAGAGATGGTGGAGCGCTTGTTGCAATGAGCGAGACGCGAGGCCTCAGCTGCGATACGTTCGAAGACGTCATTCACGAAGGAGTTCATGATGGACATCGCTTTAGAGGAGACACCCGTGTCAGGATGCACCTGTTTGAGGACGCGATAGATGTAGACGGAGTAGGACTCCTTTCTACCCTTTCTTCTCTTCTTGTCGCCTGAACGACCGACTTTCTGCGTCTTCGCAGCCTTCTTGGCACCTTTCGTGGATGGTTTCGGTGGCATGATAAATTGTCGCAGAGAGACGATCAATAGTGCCAAGGGAGAGAAGACGTAGATGGACTGCCAATCCTATCAATGAAGAAAGGAAAGAGTGAGGTTTACCTAATTTTAAGGTTTACTTGATGGATCAGTTATTTATTTGTTTTCTTGTCGAACAACTGCATTTTAAAGCGTTTTCTTTTGGAATAAAAGCTTTAAACAAAAGAATACAAATCTTCTTAGGGTAAACTTGCAAGTCGTCTCCAGGCTGCACTATTGGAACGAATTGATCAATTAGGTTCTGTAGAAAAATAATAAAGCACTCAAATGTTTGATTAGCAGATAGGGCCCATGTCCAGTCGTGGTCGTATATTAAACATTCTATCATAGGCCACTTGGCTCTCGAGTACATCATTTCTATCAGGCACTGTAGGGTAGGGGTGAAAATGATAGATTGTGAGTAGTTCGCCGAAAGTTCGGATTCGCTGTGATAAATTATTTGTGCAACATTTTGTTTGTTATTGAATTCATGTTTGTTCAACTTTATATTTTTTCAGAAAGAGGTTTTTTTCAGAAAGAGATTCTAATTTATATATTTATTATATTAAACTTTTATATTTTTTCAGAAAGAGATTTTATTCATGAAAACTCCCTTACCCCCTTTCTTCTCAGGGTCCTTTTCCCCCTTATCCCCCACGATACCCTGCTCCCCTAATTTGTTGAAATTGGTTTTTTTTTCTTCAGAAGGTTAGCAAAAAAAGATCACATAAACGATTAGATCCCATAAACCATTTTGGTAAGGTTGAGTAGAATGTCTAGAGCTAATGTACCAGGAAAATTAGGAATTCGCAGCAAGCAGTGACTTTGGTGTGGGTATCGTGACAGTTTGTTATTCGCAGCAAGCAGTGATTTTGGTGTGGGTATCGTGACAGTTTGTTATTCGCAGCAAGCAGTGACTTTGGTGTGGGTATCGTGACAGTTTGTTATTCGCAGCAAGCAGTGACTTTGGTGTGGGTATCGTGACAGTTTGTTATTCGCAGCAAGCAGTGACTTTGGTGTGGGTATCGAGACAGTTTGTTATTCGCAGCAAGCAGTGACTTTGGTGTGGGTATCGTGACAGTTTGTTATTCGCAGCAAGCAGTGACTTTGGTGTGGGTATCGTGAAAGTTTGTTATTCGCATCAAGCAGTGACTTTGGTGTGGGTATCGTGACAGTTTGTTATTCGCAGCAAGCAGTGACTTTGGTGTGGGTATCGTGACAGTTTGTTATTCGCAGCAAGCAGTGACTTTGGTGTGGGTATCGTGACAGTTTGTTATTCGCAGCAAGCAGTGACTTTGGTGTGGGTATCGTAACAGTTTGTTATTCGCAGCAAGCAGTGACTTTGGTGTGGGTATCGTGACAGTTTGTTATTCACAGCAAGCAGTGACTTTGGTGTGGGTATCGTGAAAGTTTGTTATTCGCAGCAAGCAGTGACTTTGGTGTGGGTATCGTGACAGTTTATTATTCGCAGCAAGCAGTGACTTTGGTGTGGGTATCGTGACAGTTTGTTATTCGCAGCAAGCAGTGACTTTGATGTGGGTATCGTGACAGTTTGTTACAAGACACTTCGTTACACGACAGTTTGTTACACGCCCTTCAGAGATTTTTTCGCTTAGGCTCAGTTAAAATGTATGCTGACGAGGCCGTACGGCTTAGGAAAGAGACCGCATGAAAAAATTTCTCATTTTCTTGACTCGTTGTCGATTCAATGACTAAATTTGTCAAAAAATACAACACACTAAAAACAAAAGCCCCGTGTAACAAGTGTCGTGTAACAAACTGTCGTGTAAAAAAGTGTCATTGATCCCTTTGTGTGTGATTAGGGTTACATCGTAGCACGGCTGCTACAGGCCCAATTAGTCTTTGTGACTAATTGTTCCATACGGCCTCGTTCCCAACCCGGACGGGCTCGTTACATGACCCCTCAAGTAAAGCACGGCACCCCTAAGTAAAGAAGAGGCAAATCGTCAAAACTACGCCGTTGACCTTGATAGTGCTTTCAAAGAGCACTGTCCATAGGTACTCCTTCGTTCAGGTATTATGGCATGGCCAGAATTTTCTGAGGTCTAGAGAACTCACTCTCAGTTTTGTTTTCATCGTCAGAAATGAATCACAACCTTTTCTAAACTTCCTCATTTCTCTCAAAAATGGGTTGATTCCTATTAAATCTTTTCTATTGTGCTCTCTTGTTACCCTTCTTTTGATATGGACTATCTTTGATACCATTTTCCTTCGTTTTTTCTTGGAGATTTAGACAAAAATTATTTTATTTAGTTCGAAATATACTCTCTCCGGCTTCTGCTGAAGTCTGAAGAAGCTTGTATAACTTTTCATAACCTCACTCTCTCTCGCATTGTTCTGTTTGGGGACTTATTCAGATATTTCGTTTTGAATTGAATGCGTTTACCGGAATCAAACATTTTAAGCGACAGACCATCAAAATTCAATTGCTCGCTCGATGTGATACATCATACACAACTGATTTATCAATGGAATGAGCTATAAACTGCATGCCAACGACAAATACTACATAGAAAAAGAAAGAGTAAAAAGGTGATATTATATTTGTCTCCGATAGAGAATGGAGAGAGACTAAAGTATAAAAAGAGGCACGGAGGATAGAGAGAGAAACAGCTATTCTTACCGAAAACACGTCATCAAAATTGTAACTGCACTGGAAGAAATCAGTCTCAGTTAATCTTATTTTATTAGCAACATAGTTCTTGATTTATTCTAGAAATTGCAATATATAACGAATGACTGCACCGCTCCTTAGATCTTTCCTGACAGAATTATGGTAGTTTTGTTCAAACTTTATGGCCAGAATGACTACAGTAGTCCAAAAATTATGACCTAGTTTTATTGAGAAAGACAGAAAGGTGCTTCAAGACTTCAACAAAAAAGGCTCCCGGCCTCATTAGCTGAACAATGAAAATGCAGTTCAAACAGCATCGAAGAAACGTATGTATTCTTCTAATACTCTTCCTGTTCGTCTTCGAAGCCTTCAACCGAATCAATTCCAACCTATAAAGACATGTTCATAAATCCATATAATATGATATGATAAATAAGATTTAGGTACAACTTCATTTTCGGCCAGACCACACCGAAATGGATATATAAAGCTTGGGTAAGTTGTTTAATACGGTCTAATTCATAAGCTCTTCATTATCTTTTAAACTTAATTCAACACTCAAACGCCATCGGCCGTCTGCAGGCTTCTTGTTTCGTGATCAGATAGATTCTTGTAATGCCTGAGGCATTACAGGCATTGGCATTATGCCTCCTGCCTCTGACCTATTTTCCTCATAAAGTTATTATTATAAATTGTATGGTCTCGTTAGCGTAAACTTTGCCCAAGCCTTGATATTCCATATTTTTCCAAAAAAGTTGCCTTTCCAATAGACTTTTTTTTAAAATTCTCCACACTACTGTTACTCAAAGCCTCATTCATTAGATTCAAACTGTTAATGCAACCCCTACCGTATCTCTAGTGCTCTTCGTACACTTAATTACTGCATTCTTTATTCATGGTTTGTGTGCATCTTGCTTATAGCTCACCAATCGTCACAAGTACCAATTCGAAATTACAAATTTTCACCGCTTACCAAGCCGGTAGACGGAATGTGAGGGAGAGGGGAAGCGGTCTAGCTCTATACGAGTTGGAAGCAAGCTGGAGATGAAGTAAATTGGAAAAAAAGAGATTCGGCAATCCAACAGGTCAATGCTGTAAAGAATCACTCACTTCTCTTTATTCTATGTATTACAACACCCCCCCCCTCACTCGCAGAGCAAATCATTTCTCAATGGCAGGCGATCTATGATTGCGTACATAAACTTTACATAAATAAGTTAGGACCAGGCTATTTCTCCCTACCCGCAGAAAAAAATGTGTATATCAAGACGAATAATTATGAGGGAATTACACATTTTTGAGAGAGTGCGAGAGCGTGTGATGTACAAGAGAGGATGAAGACGATTAAAGGATTTGCATCCCTAGCTTTCTGAGATTACGCATAGACTTGCGCTATGCTTTACACACATTGCGGATTAGATTAAAAAAACACTGGTTAGAACCTCGTCATAGTCTCGTTCAAGTGCGGCGAGATCCTCTCTGGCCTCGGAGAATTCTCCCTCCTCCATTCCTTCTCCCACATACCAATGGACGAAGGCTCGCTTAGCGTACATTAAATCGAACTTGTGGTTCAGTCTGTAACAAAAAATTCAATCCAGACCAATACAGAGATTGTAAATGAATCTAAGGCGGTCAAAATAAAAAAAAGGAGAAATAAGAATTGAGGTGAGTCCTACCTGCTTGAATCGGAATCACCCTAATAGTTTCTTCACCTCTCCAATATCTCAAAGTCAGCCTTTCTCTCCCTCCTTCTCTCTCTCTCTCCCTCCCTTTCTCTCTCCTTTCTCCCCCTCCTTCTCTCTCTCCCTCCTGTTGTTGCTGTTGTTGCCGGTATGCAACTTGCATCGATGATAGATTATTCTGAGTGAGACGAAAATGTTGTCAATGTCCTTTGCAGTCCTGGGACTGCACCTTTTGAAGGCAGATATCGTTGTAGCAACGTTTTCATATAATAGGTCGTATGGTTGGTCGATCCAGCCTAGCATAGTTTTGTTCGAGTCTAAGCTCTAGCCTTTTCCGAAGGCAAGAGGTTAGTTTTTTGGCGCCTCGACTCGCCGTTAGAAAGTATAGCGGAGTATTAATGATGTTTAATCTTGTGGCTTTCCCAGGACAATCCATTATCACCATCATTTGACGAGGTATACTACCAATTTTCGGTCCGCAACGGGCGAGTTCGCTACCTCCGATGCTCACATACATGTAGACATTCCTCTATCCGCCACCCGAGGACGCGCTCGATACCGTATAGGATTAAACGGTCCCTTGCGATGGTGTAGAGTTAAGTCGTGGGATGTATCACCCTCATAGGGTTCGAGTCGAGGCTGTCACCCTCCTCTCTCTGTATTACCCTCATAGGGTTCGAGTCGAGGCTGTCACCCTCCTCTATCTGTGTCACCCTCATAGGGTTCGAGTCGAGGCTGTCACCCTCCTCTCTCTGTATCACCCTCATAGGGTTCGAGTCGAGGCTGTCACCCTCCTCTCTCTGTATCACCCTCATAGGGTTCGAGTCGAGGCTGTCACCCTCCTCTCTCTGTATCACCCTCATAGGGTTCGAGTCGAGGCTGTCACCCTCCTCTCTCTGTATTACCCTCATAGGGTTCGAGTCGAGGCTTTCACCCTCCTCTATCTGTGTCACCCTCATAGGGTTCGAGTCGAGGCTGTCACCCTCCTCTCTCTGTATCACCCTCATAGGGTTCGAGTCGAGGCTGTCACCCTCCTCTCTCTGTATCACCCTCATAGAGTTCGAGTCGAGGCTGTCACCCTCCTCTCTCTGTATCACCCTCATAGGGTTCGAGTCGAGGCTGTCACCCTCCTCTCTCTGTATCACCCTCATAGGGTTCGAGTCGAGGCTGTCACCCTCCTCTCTCTGTATCACCCTCATAGGGTTCGAGTCGAGGCTGTCACCCTCCTCTCTCTGTATCACCCTCATAGGGTTCGAGTCGAGGCTGTCACCCTCCTCTCTCTGTATCACCCTCATAGGGTTCGAGTCGAGGCTGTCACCCTCCTCTCTCTCTTCTCTTCCTTCCTCTCTTCTCACTCTCTGCCTGTCTTTTTTCTATGGCGGCCTTGTGGATACGTTCACACAATGACTTAACGCGACATAGCTCATCCCTGTTTACACTTTTTTCCTGCCTTCTAAGACCGCCTAAAAATACCAGCGCTTTTTTAAGGGAGGACTCACCTGGCCCACGCCTCTGCAATGGCCGTTGTGTTTCCCAACATGCAGACGGCTCGCGGCACCTTGGCCAGATCACCAGTTGGTATAACTGTCGGCGGCTGGTAGTTGATTCCAACCTATAAAAAATTTTCAAAACAAAAAAACGGAGAACCTTTCTTAACGTTCAATGTGAGTCAACTGCAAAGACAACTTCCTCTCGTTAGACGGAAAGTCAAGCGTTCTACGATGACCGGTGAGGGTATACATGCGAGTGCGTGGAGACCCGCCACGAATATACATGCGAGTGCGTGGAGACCCGCCACGAATATACATGCGAGCGCGTGGAGACCCGCCACGAATATACATGCGAGTGCGTGGAGACCCGCCACAAATATACATGCGAGCGCGTGGAGACCCGCCACGAATATACATGCGAGTGCGTGGAGACCCGCCACGAATATACATGCGAGTGCGTGGAGACCCGCCACGAATATACATGCGAGTGCGTGGAGACCCGCCACGAATATACATGCGAGTGCGTGGAGACCCGCCACGAATATACATGCGAGTGCGTGGAGACCCGCCACGAATATACATGCGAGTGCGTGGAGACCCGCCACGAATATACATGCGAATGCGTGGAGACCCGCCACGAATATACATGCGAGTGCGTGGAGACCCGCCACGAATATACATGCGAGTGCGTGGAGACCCGCCACGAATATACATGCGAGTGCGTGGAGACCCGCCACGAATATACATGCGAGCGCGTGGAGACCCGCCACGAATATACATGCGAGTGCGTGGAGACCCGCCACGAATATACATGCGAGTGCGTGGAGACCCGCCACGAATATACATGCGAGTGCGTGGAGACCCGCCACGAATATACATGCGAGTGCGTGGAGACCCGCCACGAATATACATGCGAGTGCGTGGAGACCCGCCACGAATATACATGCGAGTGCGTGGAGACCCGCCACGAATATACATGCGAGTGCGTGGAGACCCGCCACGAATATACATGCGAGTGCGTGGAGACCCGCCACGAATATACATGCGAGTGCGTGGAGACCCGCCACGAATATACATGCGAGTGCGTGGAGACCCGCCACGGATATACATGCGAGTGCGTGGAGACCCGCCACGAATATACATGCGAGTGCGTGGAGACCCGCCACGAATATACATGCGAGTGCGTGGAGACAGAAAAAAACAATGTTGATCTACTAAAGAAATATGTCCCTTCAATCTTGTACCATTTCATTATCGCTTTCAATTTAGTAGAATACGAACAATAACTTTTTGGGCCATCTCATTCATGTTAGACTGGCGTATGAACAAGAGTTTTTACACCTTCGAAATTTCCAACCGTTAGATGTAACCTCTGAAGAAAATGAATATATAATCCTTATAAGCTTCAATAAGCTTTTTACTGAATGTTCACAAAGAATATGACAGTGGTCCACTACAGAAAGAATATGACAGTGGTCCACTACAGAAAGAATATGACAGTGGTCCACTACAGAAAGAATATGACAGTGGTCCACTACAGAAAGAATATGACAGTGGTCCACTACAGAAAGAATATGACAGTGGTCCACTACAGAAAGAATATGACAGTGGTCCACTACAGAAAGAATATGACAGTGGTGCACTACAGAAAGAATATGACAGTGGTCCACTACAGAAAGAATATGACAGTGGTCCACTACAGAAAGAATATGACAGTGGTCCACTACAGAAAGAATATGACAGTGGTCATATTCTTGCTGTAGTGGACCAGAGAGAAGTGAAGCCGGAGCCGGTTCCTCCTCCGAAGGAGTGGAAGATGAGGAATCCTTGGAGACCTGAGCAATTGTCCGCCAGGCGACGGACGCGGTCAAGGACCAGGTCGATGATCTCCTTAACATTCACAATCAATAATTGAATGGTCCTTCCGTGCAGGTCAGGGGTTAAGTAATTACCGGACCAGCTACGTTGGCGCATACATCTTTGCGTCTGAAATGATCTACATTCTCTTCTTCTTCCGTTAAATTTTACTTTTCCTCTATTCCTCTTTTCGCCTTCCTCATCTCTTTTCCAACTCGCTCGACGCATACAAACATACCTCAGACCGGTCTCGTCTAACGACTGGTCTAAGCGTTGAATGAGACCCTTCAAAAAATGTTTATAGGCTCCGAGCAAGTTGTAAAAGGAATGGTTTTGCGGAATTACTGAAATTTTGAAAAGAACGACAGCTTTTAAAGCGGGGAAGTCTGAAATAATGAGAAGTTAGCTAAAGGTAAAGAGCAGAAAAGAGAAAGAGACTAGCTTTCTTCGTTCAAAAAACGGTTGATTTTCAAAATTTCCAGCGCTGGATGAGTTTTACCAAACAAAAAACTAAAAAAAATTGCTTATTACAACACTTTCTGCGCTGCTGAAGACGGTTTCCGATGCAACTCTACAGTTTATGCGGAAAGCTTTTTTGGCAAGGAGTGCTTTTTTCAGAGATATCGGTAACATGGCTGATAAAAAGCCATTTAGACATAGGGAACTTATTCAGAGGAGTACGCAAGTGTGATGTTTCTTGGTCGAGCCCTCAGGGTTTAAACCTTCTGATTACGGAATCATAGTGGAGGGTTTTTTTTATATAAAAAACTCAGATAGAATGGACAAGTAAGAGACATTGAATTGAGGCCATGATGGATGCGACCAATCCTGATGCTCAGAGAAGTTACAATAAACTTTTTCTGATTTTTTAAATTATAAATACTAGTATTTTAATGCTTAATGTATTCCCAAAAATTGTAAATCTTCAATATTCTAGCAGTATTGCTTTACGACAAGTGTGGGAGAGGGTAAAAATAATTATTTTCTGATTTTTTTATTTGTCGTGTGCTCGTGGAATAAAACACCTTTTATATATTATATATATATAATCTTTTTATTGTCTGCTAAATTATATATATATATATATATATATATATATATATATATATATATATATATATATATATATATATAATCTATATTTTATTGTCAGCTTTTGTATCAAATGATAGTTAGTCCCGAATATGATTCTCATGATAGGATCAAAAAAGCAAAAAACACAGCTGAATCAGAGTTCAGAAGTGTGCAAAGACTCAGTTGCGCAGTTTAAAAGAAGAGAGGCCTGGTTAGGAGAAGAAAAAAAAGGTGGGAATTGGGAAATTTTAATGCCATGAAGTGAAATGACTTATTCAAAAGAGATGTGAAAATAAGACTTTGCCCCAAGTTTTAATTTTTTGATTATGAGTTTACGAATGTAATTACTAAGGTATCAAATTTAACCAATGAAAATTGAAATTCACATGTGTTTGTGAGATATATTTGGCTTAGAAGAGAAACTTTCAAATGAGCTTAAAACACTTTTTTTCATTTAAATTAGCAGTTGACGAAAAGAGCTACACACTGCACGGGGATCGTCTCTTTTCCAATCATAATAACCATAGTAATTGTCAACTCCACAAGGAAACTAGTTCAGGAATTCGATTAACGCGATGAGGCACGGAGGAAGTTGTCGAGGTAATGAAAGATGGGTTAATTCTCTTAATGTGGGTCTCGTTTATGTACAGCGAGAGAGAAATAAGATGCTCCGATTAGTTCTTCTTTTGTTTAAAATTCCTAATGATTAACCACGCGTAAACTGGGAACTCGGAACAAGCGAAGTAAACAACAAACTCACAAAAAAAACCTACTTGAACTCTAAAGAAGATATTTTTACCTTTTCTCATCGATTGTAAAAAAATACAGATATGAGGATGGGCGTATAATGATAAAAAAATTATAACCATATGGATCCAGGTGTTAGTGATAAATCGAAAAGTTAATAAACAGAACTCAAAGATCATTGAAGTCGTATGGTCTCAGCTGAAAACGAGCCTGAAACCCCGATGATGATGATGAACAAACATTAATTTTTTATTCAAGACCGTACGCATAATTTTGAATTCTATGAAACTAACCCGTTCAAAAACAAATGTTATTCGATCAGTAGTTAGAGGCCCAAGTTTTTAAAGTCAATTGTTACAAAAAAGTTGAACTATTATTTTTTGCATGACCGGTTACTTACGCCACTAGTGGAAAATAATGATCAAGCCCTTACTCGACAAAGCTTCCGCTTTCAAGTGACCCGAAGTATTTTTTTCAAGATATACATAGTAGACACAGCCAAAAATGTTTTCTTTCTTCCGCCCATTTTTCATTCCACTGCTTATAATTTTTTTTCCTCGATGTCTTCAGTTCCATAGAATTCGAAATTTTTCCTTTTTAAAATTCGTGGTTTTAAAGAAGCTTTCTTCTTCCGCCGGACATCCTTGATTTACTTACTATTTCCCCCTTGTATCATTTCAATCCTTTGTTTGTAAAATGCAATTCTACTTCATATTCCTAACCCTCCGTCTCTTCAATCGCTTGCTTGATTACTCAATACATTACTGTTTCGTTTTTTTTAACGGCTGCAATTGATATAATCACGGTTCTTCTCCCATTGTTGTGTTTCATTTTCTTTGCACCCTCTTTCTGTCCATTTCTCAGCTTTTCTCTTATAATTACGTAGTACATGAGTCTCCAAATGTTCTCAATCTGCTCTGCTATAGTCTCAAGAGACCGTTTTCTTTTCATGTGTCTTTTCTCTCTCTCTTTTCTCTTTCTCTCTTTATTAGTTACTTCATTTGTCTCACTTTCCCTTCTTTTCTCTTTCTCTCTCTCTCTTTCTCTCAGCTTGGTAGGCGAGCATATGAGGTGGGATGGAGAGAAGGGAAGGGATTGTGGGGGTCTGGGGCTGAGGAGTCGAGAAGGGAGGAGAAGTATGAAGAGTTGAAAGACGAGAGACGAGGTCTTCGACGATTGTCTCCAGTCTTGAGATTTTGTTCATCATATCTTCAAATTTCTTCTCATATTCTGGGCAACGCGTGCACTGGGGAGGTGAAAGGGGGGTGCGCTTGTCAGGCATTTTCGGAAGCAAACGAGTCAATATGAGACGTGGTAGATCACCGACTGCTCAGTGTGAGCAAAGAAAAGGGAATGATCTACGTTTTTTTTAATTTCTGGCTTGTCCCGTTTCTCCCATTCCCGCTTTCTCATTCCCGTTTTCTCCCCTTTTCCCTTTTCCGGTTTCTCAGCAATCATACTTTGCGCTCGTTGATCAGAAATACTCGAAACAATTTTTATTCTTCATCCGCCCTAACATTTGGACAATTTTTATTCTTCATCCGCCGATTCGAGAACCAGGTTTTCACCTGGAAGTTGATGGTAATAAAGTGTTTGATGGTAATGAAGTTTAAAAACTGAAAGAGCTCCGGATAACTTGGCTCTCGGTGATCTCTAGCTTCGCGGCGAGTCGCTTGCGTTCTTCTCCAATTATTGTCGTTTTTGCAGAAAATGCCTGGAAAAGGTCAATCATGAAAATGCATACGAAGAAAGATTCTCTGAGGATTGTTGTCTCAGCGACTTATGTGGATTGGTTTCACAATGTCGAAAAGGGATAGAAGGGTAATTCTAAGGCTATAACTAACTTCAACTTTTACAAAAATTTCAGATACATTTTAGTTTTTCTTTCTGAAACATGCTTTAAAAATCAGATTTTATTTGTTTTGACTCTTGTTTTGATTTTATATGTTTGAAGTTCACGGTGACTATCGTCACTCTGCCCTCACTTCCTCTAGAAGAGCGACCTGCGCCGGTGAAAAAACTTTCCGGGTCCGCTTCTTCTTGAGGCCTGCAGCTGCATCTCCAACAAGCACTTATTCATTCATTTTTACCATTTTCAATTGATACATCTATTCATCCATCCACTAATTCATTTTATCATTCCGTCCGTCTTTATGAACAAACCTTTATGTATTCTTGTGGTCAATACGAGAAACGGTCTATTTTTCATTAACACCTTGTCTTGTTGACTCATACCGCCTGATAGCGAAAAGCTACATGCTATATATAGTGCGGAATGTAAATGGTCTTGGAATTAGACTTTTCAATTTTAAACCATTGATAGAAGCTTTGTTAAAGATGCGGTTGAAGGGTATGTTGTCCATGTATTTACCATAGTAAGGAAGTTTGATGTTGATATAAGTAGTGTCTTTTGTATTGGGTTCCCTTTGTTTCCTCCAGAAGTAGTCACATATTGTACTGGTTATTCTTATTTTATCAGTGTTTTGGAGAGATAAGAATTCTTTAGTGAGAGTGTATTTTATGATATTATCCTTTTCTTTATTTTTAAGTTTTCTGTATTCTAGATATAATTCTCTGCCATTTTTTGTGTTTAAAATATCATGTATTAGGTTGGATAAGTCCCGTGCTAGATATGAAGGACGAGCTAAGATTTTTGTGTTTGGAAGTTTTGACTGGTATACTCAAAGGATTATTATTAGGAAAGAGACCGCATGAAAAAATTTCTCATTTTCTTGACTCGTTGTCGACTAAATTTGTCAAAAAATACAACACACTAAAAACAAAAGCCCCGTGTAACAAGTGTCGTGTAACAAACTGTCGTGTAAAAAAGTGTCATTGATCCCTTTGTGTGTGATTAGGGTTACATCGTAGCACGGCTGCTACAGGCCCAATTAGTCTTGGCTAAAGGGCCAAATAATCTTGTAAAATCAATGCAGAGAAAAAATTTCGATTCCGTCTCTCACATTACAATTAACTCTTCTAGAAACCCTGCAATTCTACCTTACAGCTTCCTCACGCAATAACTTTACATAAAGCTCTCAATTTTATATTTTCCGGCACACAGTTTGCTGTTCACCTGACTCTGCCGCGAGCTCCATTATACCAAGCCCAGACCCATTTGTACAAGTTATTGAACTTGAACTCTTCAACTCTAACTTAAAGTCTACAAGTTGTCTGGGAGAACGACAGGTTTGAGAGAAAAGTTAACGAACAAAGGAAGGATAGCAGCGATGACGCTGTCCAGAGGGAGGGACGCGACCCAGTGGAGAGGGAGGGACACGACCCAGTGGAGAGGCAGTCCGCAGAAGAGACAATCTGTAGAGGAGCTGCTCCGGAAGTAAGGCCAATGACGAACTGAAGGAAAAGGGATGAATCTCTCTTTATATACTTTTTACCAAGAGGAGTCTGAATGGTTATTTGCATGTGTCAACAGCAGAGAAAATTTGCATGTTCGAGGGAACTGAAAATCATTTTTCTGCCGTAAAAATTCTGAAGCGGTTCATTTTTCGTGGTCAACACTCTTGGGATCGGTGATTTTCTTTTCTTCTATTAATTCGTTTCCCTCGAAACTCAGTATGACCTTGGCTGATATTGATACTTTAACCATACAAACAGTCTGTCATCTTAGCCATGGCACTTGCAGGTTGTCTGAGCGAATCCTCTTAAAATGTCTTGTGCCATGTTAGTTTCAGAAATAGGCTCTGCTCGGAACCTATGTGTGGTGCAGCGTCAGAAAGTGCAGATTTTTCTCTAATCGTTCGCTGTCTCTTCTTGATATCTCAACTGTTATTCTTCTCCACTCTATCACCTTAAGCTCTCTTCGCACTTTCTGCTGTTTTCGTACATAAAATCATTCGCAAAGCTTATTGTTAGTAAAAGTCAGCCTAACAATTAATTAACCAAACTTGTGAATTTTTGTAAACTGGGTGGATCGGCTTGCTCGGCTGACTGTAATGGGCTGAAAAAACAATTGGGATATCTTTCATGTTGTTCAGCATTACTGACAGGCACTATGGTGTAGGGGTACACATGCTAGATTGTGAGTAGCTCGGCGAAAGTTCGTATTCGTTGTGATGAATAATTTTTTTGCAAAATTTCGTATTGAATTCATGTTTTTAAACTTTTTTTAAATATCTCATCACGCTTTTCAATATCTTCACATTAAATTTATTTCTACATCAAAAATTATTCTTTCATAAAAAAGATTTTTTACATCAAAAGATATTATTTTTTAGAAAGATATTTTATTCATGAAAACTCCATTCCGAAGAAAATGCACTGTCTGAAACTGTACCACAACTAGGAAGTCAGAGATGCTGAAACTCCCTTCCGAAGAAAATGCACTGTCTGACACTGTACCACAACTAGGAAGTCAGAGATGCTGACTCCGAGAGAGATAGAGACGACGTTGAGTAAAGTAGAACCGAAATTCAATGTGTCTTGTAGTAACCCTGCTCCCACAGTGACAGTTTTCGGAAGTGGTTCAAAACCACTGAGTTGTTCGCCCCAATGTACGCTCTATTCAAGTTCTAGTAATCATCGCCAGCATGACGCACTAAAACTGCTCAATCCGTGAGTTGCTACACTGTCTGAAGTCTTTCGTTTTCTCTTGTATGCTGTCGTCTGATATCAACGGTCACAAGCTCGAATACTTCAATTACAACTTCTAAAGATGGTCCTCCAAGCAAGCACTCAGGTTCCTGATTTTTCTCCCTTCATTGGTTCAATTATTGCATCATGTTCAGCTTCGATTTTGATTTTTTAAGATGTTTATGCTCAAGTTTTTAAGTAGAGGTGAAAACTCGTTATGACACAAGAAACTTTTCAGTTACATCAGAGTTATGGGCACTATGCTGCTATCAAGTAGCCAAAAAAAGTTATTAAAAAATCTTCGTTCGCTGGTATGGTCTCATTCAAAAGCAAGGGAACGTTTCGCTACCAATTCAATATGTTCTTACTTGAGCGAGGAGACTATATAGAATGAACCAATTAAGTTTTTTTTTAAAATCGAGTGTCGCCAATTTTAAGCGTAAAAATTGAACCTTTCCATGTTCTTGATTTTTTTTTCATTCATGTTGTATCCCCTATTTTTCTGCTAACTCTAAGCCTGGTCAAAAAAAAATGAAAGAGTAAATTTTAGTTCGCAAATAAATCTATCAAACAGGTTCAAAAAGGCAACACCTAACCAAAAATTGGTTCAACGACGTTAGGGATGGGGTAATAGCTTAGGTCAAGTCAAATTAGCACTGTTGATGAATTCGGAAAGTAACCGTAATTTGAGCGAGGAAGTTTAGAATGATTTGAAGCTGTCTTTTCTCTTCCCTTTATTTTCAGCTCCCTTATTATTCCAGAGTCCCGCGCTCAAAGAACCGTCTTTTTTGAAAAAAATACTTACAGTGCTAAGTTACCTATCTCAGCTGGTATCACGACATTTCGTACTCGCGATACTTTGTACCCGACACTTTGTACCCGGAACTTAATTTTTTTAATTGTTTTCACTTTTTCCCTCGCTCAGGCTCAGGTAAAGATTACGCTAACGTGTCGAATACAAAGTGTCGGTTACAAAGTCTTCGCGGGTACGAAGTGTCGGTGATCCGTAAAACTCAGCTAGGCTTAACAGTCAATAAAACATTCAACTTAACAAAAATCTATAAAAAGCTCGTTTGGAATCAAAAAATACTTCCCATCAGAATGTACCAAGTTATCGTACATACAGGGGTTAAATAGTAACCGGAATGGTCCCGTCGGTGGATACATGTACACACACTATTGACAGGGGTTAAATAGTGACCGGAATGGTCCCGTCGGTGGATACATGTACACACACTATTGACAGGGGTTAAATAGTGACCGGAATTGTCCCGTCGGTGGATACATGTACACACACTATTGACAGGGGTTAAATAGTGACCGGAATGGTCCCGTCGGTGGATACATGTACACACACTATTCACAGGGGTTAAATAGTGACCGGATCGGTCCCGTCGGTGGATACATGTACACACACTATTGACAGGGGTTAAATAGTGACCGGAATCAGCCTAGAATCACAACTCAATTTTTTCAACATTTCCAATCATGGCTTCATGTGACTTAGAACACTCTGGACGAAGTGGACATCTTTTTGGCCTCCCAAGACGGTAAGATAATCCGACCAAAGGATCCACAGAGATGTCGACACACCACCAAGCAGAAATGCACCTATTGCCTTCCCATCGATGTGAGTTGGAAAATAGCGTTAGATAATCAAGTTCTACTGCGTTAGGTAGGCACTATTGCTGAAATGGTGGGTTTCTGTTTTCATTAGAAGGGCAGAACCTTACAGTGTAACATAGCTTTTTTTGAGTCCATAGTTTTATTCTGTAACCATAGCTCAAAGAATTTGTCAAATTTCTCCCGGTCGCGCGCCCGGTCTCCAAAAAATGTTTTTTTTATTATTGAAAAAATTTCGAACGTCAAACTCCGGCCCGTCTACGTAAAAAAAGAACAAATGACTTCGGAACATAGACATAAATTAATTGTTCTCTTTTTCTCTCGGAGTGAATGAATGAATTTAGCCATACGACGAGGAATACCTCAAGGAGAAGGACATCAAACACATGTCTTTCCATGCGTACATTAGGAAGTTGATGGAGGGCCGCGGCAAGGGAACACAGTTGAAGAAGCCGCTCGAGAGCACTAAACTCAGCGTCGACCTCCAATGCCCCGCCCACAAACCATACCCGAAAGGCATATGTACCAAGTGCCGACCGCCCGCCGTCACTCTCAATCGACAGGTGCGAGGAGCGGTTGTTTTTACAAATTAAATTTATCATTTTCAGTGGTTCTCTCTTTCCCTATTACAATCTTTCTTTTTTTTCTAGCTATCAGACTATTTTCTCTCTATTTGTCTATCCCTTTCTTTCTCTCTCTCTCTATTTGTCTATCCCTTTCTTTCTCTCTCTCTCTCTGCTCAAATCAAAACTATTAATTTTTTTCAGTGCCTCAAGTATTTTTTTTTGAAGAAAGAAGCCTTTCGAGATGGTTTGAAGCTGTCCCAAAAGGGTTATTTTTATAGAAGTACCGACATGTGGATAACATCTCAATGGAGAACGACGACTTAGTGAATGACTTCTTGAATCACTGGCGACTCAGTTCCCTCCAGAGGGCTGGCTTCCTCATAGGAAAGTCAGAGTCTCTCTCGGTCCAATCATATTTATATTTACATACTTCTTAGTCAGGGGACCGAAGGTTTTCCACAAAAAATGCCTTGGCGAAAGCAGTAGGTTCAAATTTTAAATTAAGAACGCCAGGCACTATTGAAAATTCAGTGAATATTGCTAAAAAGATGTTCAATTGCCTTTGTAGTCTCATTCATAGAATATTGGTTTTCAGAGTTCATGTCGATGTATCACCCCTCCCCCGCTCCCGCTTATATCAGAGTTCATGTCGATGTATCACCCCTCCCCCGCTCCCGCTTATATCAGAGTTCATGTCGATGTATCACCCCTCCCCCGCTCCCGCTTATATCAGAGTTCATGTCGATGTATCACCCCTCCCCCGCTCCCGCTTATATCAGAGTTCATGTCGATGTATCACCCCTCCCCCGCTCCCGCTTATATCAGAGTTCATGTCGATGTATCACCCCTCCCCCGCTCCCGCTTATATCAGAGTTCATGTCGATGTATCACCCCTCCCCCGCTCCCGCTTATATCAGAGTTCATGTCGCTGTATCACCCCTCCCCCGCTCCCGCTTATATCAGAGTTCATGTCGATGTATCACCCCTCCCCCGCTCCCGCTTATATCAGAGTTCATGTCGATGTATCACCCCTCCCCCGCTCCCGCTTATATCAGAGTTCATGTCGATGTATCACCCCTCCCCCGCTCCCGCTTATATCAGAGTTCATGTCGATGTATCACCCCTCCCCCGCTCCCGCTTATATCACAACGAGGGTTTTTTAGTGTGCAAGAAAAAGGTACAGACGCCCGCCAAAGGCGGAAAAATGATAAATAAACAGAGGCCCGCGAAAATTTTTTTGTTTTGTTTTACATAAGGGTCCCCCTTATGATTTGGAAAAACAGAGGCCCGCCGACCGAAGACCTGACATGATTATTTAACTCCTGGGAGCGGCTTTTCTATGAGGTACTATGTGAGTGGTGATAAAAGGATTTATACGGATTCTCAGATACGAGCCGCACTCAGAAGTCCCTCTTGGAGTGAAGGCAGTGGTAGCGGCAATCTATGAACCGCCACAAACGTCCACTGAAAACAGTGTCGAGTTGGTGGACGAAGGCGAACAGGTTACTGAAGCCATAGATAAACTGCAAACTGGCAAAAAACAATCTAGGGTGACCGAACAACCGACCCTCTCCCTCACATTAAAAAACTTCACTCCTCAACATGAATAGAATGTTTTATTAGCCATAATAACTCAGCCTCAACCAGTTTCGTAGAATTAAAAGTGAAACTTGTAGCCTACCAAGGCTTTCGACCTATTGAAAAATCAAGACATGTTTTACCTATTAGGCTGCGCACTGTTTTGCTCACCGACCGTTTTTTACCGTAAAAAAGTAAAACTAATTTGCTCACGTACAGTCAGATACATACGGGTTTTGTTTGAATTTTTCCGTGCGGGAGCTTCCTGATTAGCAATAAAATGAACGCTGTGACTGTCCAAATGGACCAATTTTTGCATTTTGAAAGAGTCATGGACAAAAAACTGGAAAAAACTACAGGCAAACCAAAATAGAGCAATTCGGATAGCAACAGGAAACCTAGCAATGGCCGGCACAGAGCACTTAGCTCTAGAAAGCGAAATGTTACCCATAAAGGAGCACAACACGATGCTTACCAAGCAATTCGTTGCAAGAGCAAGACTCCTCCCAAACCACCCCTCCCATCGTCGATGCATGGAACCCAAACCACCTAGAACTATTCGTAAACATGCCAAGGACTTAGAAATTATGCTAGTAGACAGTGATCAGAAAGCCGCACTTAAAAGAATACATACTGAAACTGTTAGAAATTTCATTAGATCTTGCTCCCCTAACCCAGTTCTAGGTAAGAAACCTCCCAGAATCCATAAATCAACGAGTCAACTTCCCAGGGAACAACAAATAACATTATCGCAACTACGTAGTGGCTATGCAAGTTCCCTTAACAGCTACCTACACAGAATAGGAGCTGCCCTATCACCTCTTTGCCCAAAATGTTTAGAAGAGCCACATACAACTAGTCATTTATTCTCGTGTCGCTGTGACCACACACTTTTAAGAAGTATAGATTTGTGGAATAGCCCGACGTCTGTTGTTAAGTTCTTATACCAGTGATTCCTTTCTCTCTCTCTCTCAAAAAAAAAAAAAAGGGAAAAAAAAATAAAAAATAAAAATAAAAAATAAAAAAATTAATAATAAAAAATAATAATAAATAAACCCCGAGAGAGAAAGAGAAATAATGTAATTAGATAAATGATGTAAGTAAGGTTATTGTTTTCTGAGCCATGTCAAAGAAGACCTCGTCTACCCAGCCGGAGACCTACGGCGGGCAATCTACAACAACAACAGGAAAAATTTAAACAAAACCCGTATGTATCTGACTGTATGTGAGCAAATTAGTTTTACTTTTTTTACGGTAAAAAACGATCGGTGAGCAAAAGAGTGCACAGCCTTACTGAAGCTGGAGTTTTAGAAGGAAGTGACTGTAGCCGAATTATTCAACTGTATCATAATATTGATAGAACTTAATGGTAGTGTTCCTGAGTAATATGCGAAAGGTTTCAAGTTTGAGCCCGATCTCGGCAGATCCATCCTAATTGAAAGGATTAGGGAATTTAAGCGCTGCGTTCACCGATGTGACACTCTCCAGTAGCTTGAATATCATAACTTTCAAATTCTGGAGTATTACCTTATCCCAGAAAATTTGGTGTTTCCAAGTTTAATATTATTGTTTAAGTTAGAAGGTATTTATTGAACTCAAATTAGGTAGGGTGAACTAATCAAATAGTGTCTTATTGTATCGTATTTTAAAAAAAGATACTATACGATTTTGAGGAATTTTTGGTCTTTCTCCTCACTTATGAAAGAAAGCAAAAAGTAGACTTGTTTGAAGGGAGAAGCGGTGACTTTCATATGTGATCAACTCGGATTGAAACGGTTGGGATGGATATTCACTGATCTATGGAGTGCGGACAGCGCTCTGGTGAGTGCTTTCAGAGATCACGAAGACATTTCCTTTTTGTACTTTGAGTTTCAAGGAGTTGGTCTCTCAATTAAAGGAGCAGGGAGAGAGTTGGTCTCTCAATTAGAGGAGCAGGGAGGGAGTTGGTCTCTCAATTAAAGGAGCAGGGAGGGAGTTGGTCTCTCAATTAAAGGAGCAGCGAGGGAGTTGGTCTCTCAATTAAAGGAGCAGCGAGGGAGTTGGTCTCTCAATTAAAGGAGCAGGGAGGGAGTTGGTCTCTCAATTAAAGGAGCAGCGAGGGAGTTGGTATCTCAATTAAAGGAGCAGGGAGGGAGTTGGTCTCTCAATTAAAGGAGCAGGGAGGGAGTTGGTCTCTCAATTAAAGGAGCAGGGAGGGAGTTGGCCTCTCAATTAAATCCTCTTCTTCCATTTAGTCATCCAATATCAGTCTTTCCTATATTTTTCTGAACTTTTTTCCTTGACTTCTTTTAGACTCATTTATCAAAAATAATTAATGTTTGCTTTCTCTCTTGTACATATAATCGAACCATTCAGAAAATCTTGCTTTCTCTCTGCCTCACTCATAATCTCTCTCTCTCTTTCTTTCTCTATCCATTTCTCTCTTTCTCTCCCTTTCACTTCTCTCTCTCTCTCTCTCTCTCTCTCTCTCTCTCTCTCTCTCTCTTTCTGTCTCTCTTTCTATTTATCTCTATCTGTCTCTTTTTTCCCTATCTTTCTCTCTCTCTTTATCTATCTCTCTCTTTCTTTCTCTATCTGTCTGTCTCTCTCTGATCACGACCTCGATTGTTCAGGGGACGGTCCACTGCACTCGCCACTCTCTCTCTTATCTTCTGTCAGCTGAAGAGGTTGGCTTTCATTATTATTTGCTCCTAGGGAACATGAGAAGGCAATGAGTGAAGGGATGACTAATAAATTAGTTTAAAACATATCGATTTTGCTCGGATCAATTAATTTTCAGCAACTCCCTCCAAATTGTTGTGCCTCTTTTCTGATTAGTGCCAAAATTTTCGATAAAATGTGCCTGAAATGAAAATTTTTCTGATGAAGTTTTTCTTCCTTAAACATACATTAGGTATTCTTGTTTGCATCAAAGTTATTCGCAATGTTCACAAATCCACATCGTAAATATCGGCAGAATTTTAGTTGCTATGGAACCGCAGTGCAGGGTAAGAGTTAGATTGTGGTTCAGACGTTACCGTAAGTATACATCAGATTGAGAGATCTATGATAGTCTATTTATACATAGTCTATTTATTTATTTATTTATTCATCCGTTAACTTTTTAAACAAACACACGTTTAAAAGCCGCTTTGTTCTCTGCTTTACCTTTCTAAGTTTAAACAACAAAATATAATAATTCATGTAAAACTACAACAGTTTTAATCACGGAAAATGTTTTTTGGAAAGTAAATGAAGAAAAAAAATTCAATAAGAAAATTAGTAAGTGAATAATGAAAAATATGTATTATAAAAAGAGTAAATGTGCACAGAGAACTACTAAAAGTTATAGAATTTAACGTTCAAAAGAAGTAAAACGGTGACTCATCTAGTTACTGAGTAGTAAGAGTATTACGAACGATGCGCAGGTTATCACAGCAGGCTCCCTCCAACTACGGTATCCCAACCGCACGGAATACTGTACGGAGGGCGTGTTTGGCAGCAAATTCGTCACAGTCGTCGCTTCGGGCGATGAGAGTGAACACATCAACTTCCATGGCTATCAAGTGAGAACAGTTTAACTTGTTGGGATACTGTATAGAAAGGTCAATCTAAGCCCCTAATTTGGTATTCGAAGGATCTTATTCAGTGTACCCTAGTTAGGTATACATAGTAGACCCTCAAAATGGCATAAAACTTTACAGCTACCGAATGTTTTAACTACAGTTGCTGGAACTAGCAAGGTGCTTGAATTAGTTGAAAAAGTGGACAGTTTCATGAATAAGGAGTGAGTAAGTTCGGGAGAAGCGAGAAGCGAATAAAAAGGAAGACGTCTTGAGTGGGGTAGGGAAGAAGAAATCAGAGGATATCTGATATCTCCTGTTAACTAATGATGAAGACAATCAGGCTTAGAATGAGCTTTGTAAATTAGAGTATTCCCTACTCCTCGTTGATCTCAAGCAACGGATTTTTATACCGAGCAGAGGAGCGGACTGTTCGCAGAAACTTGTGCAAAAATCGTGTGGTGTGACGGGAACCGAACCCGTGACCTTTCGCGTTCCGGGCGAATGCTCTCCCCACTGAGCTACACACGCACACATGATAATGCACATTTTAAGGCCCATACAACAGCTTTGTCAAAGAAATGTTGGTACGCGCCGAGCGAGTTGAAAAAAGGAACACGGAAATGCTAAAAGAATGGAAAAGGAAGTAAAGGAAAAGTAAAAAAAATAATGGAACGAGAAAAAATGTAGATCATTTCCGTCACGAAAATTATGCGCCAACCTAGTTCGTCTGGTCACTATTTAGCCCCTCGGAACAACAAGTCCTGATTCTAACGAGTGGGGATTTAGCACAAAAACGGTTATTCATAGTGAACGGGAGTCATTATCAGGATATAACTAAACCACGCCCCTCACGTTTGTTTATTACTAATCCACACCACTGCGCGGGAAAATTCTTGACTGCGCCCCATGCGCTTTATTTAGTTTTTAATGTTTTTTTCTGCTTAGGCTCGGGCAAAAGTTTACGCTGACGAGGCCGTGCGGCTTAGGCTAACAAGACCGTGTCAAGAAATGTATATAATAGTGCGTCAAACACTCTTTCTCTCTTTCCCGCGCAGTGGCGTATATTAGTAATGAACGGGCGTGAAGGGCGTGGTTTAGTAATGGCCCATTATCAGGGTTTAAATAGTTACCGGACCAGCTATGTTGGCGCGTACATGTTCGCGCCGAAAATGATATACATTCTCTTCTTTTTCTGTTCAATTACACTTTTGCTCTACTTCTCATTAAACTTTTTTTGCATTTCTCCATCCCCTTTTCGATTCGCTCGGCGCCTAAAAACATGCCTTATACCGGTATATTTTAACGCCAGGTATATTATGAATACTAGGATACAGGGTGTTTCTCAGACCCGCATTGCGGGTGAAAAAATTGCATTTCTCCATCCCCTTTTCGATTCGCTCGGCGCCTAAAAACATGCCTTATACCGGTATATTTTAACGCCAGGTATATTATGAATACTAGGATACAGGGTGTTTCTCAGACCCGCATTGCGGGTGAAAATAATCTATGCGCTCTTCAAAAACTTCGAAAAACATTGAAATATACGCGCTTGAAAATTTTTTTCTCGGATTCTTTGTAGGGAAAGTTCAAATCATTGGAAAAAATCAATGTTGAAATCTGAAATTTAAAAAAATCTATGCGTTCGAAAAAAGTTGTGCGAGTGCTAAGAAACACTCTGCTAGGATATTACTACCGGAAAATAAGGGAAATGTGTAAGGTATCTGATCAATGCACATCTCTGGTGGAAGCTTCTCTTCTTTGTCCAACGAACTATCCGGAACTTGCCTACATTAGAGAGACTCCTCTCAACCCGCAACATTATCTCACCGGCGTTCATTTTACGGAGAAGAATGAGTATGGAGTCGAGGTTGGCGACATTTTTCGGGTTTACTTAAAATTCATTCTCAATTTAGAGTGAGATGATGTTCGAGAGGTTTTGAGATTGAGGGCCATTTTAAGAAGACCTGGTTTTAACAGAGTTATTGAAAAAAAATTGTGAGAGAAAATCTACAAACGAAATCTCTCTCTCCTTCTTTCTCTCTCTCTCTCTCTCTCTTACCATGGACGAGGGTTTTAAACCTTGAAATACCCGCGCAAAGACCTTAAAATTTCACAGAAGGCCAGAGAAAAGAAAGATATGTTATTTTAGGCCCTTTGCTCGGACGAAAGGTCGTTTTCAAAGTGTTGGTGAGCTATGCAATAATTGAAATGAATTGTCGTCTTAACCAGGCGTCACTGCCTTAAAACTGTGAAACATAGCGTTTTAAAATTTATCATCAATCTTTCATCACTCTTCTGTATTAATTGTGAATTCTGGAGTTATGATCCATGTGAAACGCTTTCGCTTAATGAGCATACGTGACTAAGAGAGCAAGGCAATTCAACCTTAATGAGCATACGTGACTAAGAGAGCAAGGCAATTCAACCTTAATGAGCATACGTGACTAAGAGAGCAAGGCAATTCAACCTTAATGAGCATACGTGACTAAGAGAGCAAGGCAATTCAACCTTAATGAGCATACGTGACTAAGAGAGCAAGGCAATTCAACCTTAATGAGCATACGTGACTAAGAGAGCAAGGCAATTCAACCTTAATGAGCATACGTGACTAAGAGAGCAAGGCAATTCAACCTTTCTTATATAGCACACAATGAGCTACGCAATGCTCTTATTACCCTGAATATAATGTGATTGAAGGTGATGAGAGATGGTCGCCCGTTGCCAGTTGAGTTCCTCCTGGTCGATGTCCCCGCAGGAATGCCAAAGGAGCCCCAATTCACCTTCCATCGAAGAAGAGGAGCCCAATTTGTGATCGAAAACCGGCAGGGAGTCGGACAAATTCAAGTTGGTTGTATAGCAGGTGTTGGTAACTGAATATATGTGATTATTGATTTGAGAGAGCAGAAGTCATTACATAGATCTGAGCAAAGACATTAAGGAAAAGAAGAGAGAGATTTGTGAAGTTTCAATAATATTTGTAGCTCTTTGCCTTGAAAGGGTTTTTAGAGTGTTCTGACTAAATTATACAATAACTTATAAAACTAACGGTTATTTGGACAAGAAATGAGAGTAAAGGAAACATTAGAATGGCCTTTAATTTGGAGATGAAAGCTTTAAGGTATTAGACTTTGGGGAATAAGATGAGCGCGGAATGGTGAAGAGAGAAAGTTCGAAAGGGGCTGGAGGAAACTAGTTGATTCCTAGTGCTGGAACTTGAGGGAAATAGATATACTTATGTTTCCGGTCTTTCTCGAAGCAGTAAAATGTTTGTTTTTAGGACGGCCACAATCTGTCGGTCTACTGCGAGCAGTTCTCACTGAATCAGTTCCTGGAGCAAGCGTCCAATTTCCACTTCCTGCTGTACCTTGCGACGCAGACCGTCATTAAGTTCAGCAAGGAGGAGCTCTCTGAACTGTGTGCGGCAGTGAAAGAACAGGACAGGGGGCGGGCCATGGAATGGGCAAAGACATGCGGCAAGTGGACGCAATTGGTCGCTATATCGCACAACCAACAACGTCAGTTACGGGACTGGAACGGGAAGGGCGTGGCTTCAGAGAAGATTGTTTAGAGCTTGCAGTAGAAGTTAGCGTGATGTTTGAATAACACGGAAACTGGGTTTCGATATTTGGTGATTGGGAAGCGGTGAACGCATACACACCACGTTCCAATTATTTTAATCTCAGCGTTATTTTAATCTCAGCGTTGCAAAAAAAATAAAAAAATAAAAAATAATAAATAAAAAAAAGAGAGAAAAAAAAATAAAGGAGAGTAAAAATAATAAAATAAAAAAAAGAGAGAGAGGAAAGAGAGTGTGGGCTTATAACGCTGGAGGGTCGAGAGCTTCGACGACTTCCTCCAGTGTCTCGCGAAGGAAGATCTACCCGTTGGGCAAGACAACAACAACAACTCAGCGTTGCACTCTTAGTGTGGATCGGAAGCGTGTAATACCAACGAAAGTAGTAATAGTCGTTTGTAACTTTTCTAAGCTTTTTTTTACCATCTAGTCAAAGTTGAAGATTGATTTATAAGTCAGACGGGGGTTCAGATTGAATATCACCAGTTTCATTTATTAAATAATAAGTTTTCAAAGGTGTGAAGTGACTTTCAGCGGATAAATACATAACAACTTTAGTGAGTGGAATGTTTGAGGTTCTCCGACACCGGAGCGAGAAGTCATAGACTTGGGCGACGATTGGGCTTGTAACCATTGCACCTTCGAGAACTCGGGAGCGGAGGTGGAATGTGCAATGTGTTCACTGCCCAGAAACTAGTTTTCCCCCTTCCCATTGTCTAAGACCAACCACTGACAGGCTACTCTCTGAGAGAGAATGAGTCATTTACAGTGACTCTGTAAAAAAAGACGCTTCCTCATAATCTGTATGTTAAGCATGATGGCATTCTCATCCGTTGCTGTTCGAACCTCTAAAAAGCCTGACTTTCGGCCAGGTGTTCTAATGCGTTAAGAACACAGGCCCGCGAATAACGGTACTGTTTAAAAACAAGAACCCGCCTTTTGCAAGAAAACTCAGTTTTTTCCAGAAAACATGGGGTTTTCCCCGATACATCTGGTCTTAAAAAACAAACAAATACAGGGAAGAAGATGTTCATTAACAGGTTGTAAGGCTTGATCATTTAACCCTTGCCCGCGGGTTCCAAACGGCTTCAGTATTTAGATCCCTTTTCCATGAAATGTGAACCCCATTCGCTTCTGGAAGCAGTTTTTAAACAAAACAAACTAGTTGTTTTAAAAGCGAAAACTATTTAAAAAGCGACTTTTGAAATCACCTCTCGAATTTAAATCTTTTCTTCTATTTTTTGAATGGATGTGACTCACGTGCTAATTTGATTGATTCTGACGTCCCTAAGAGCCTCTGATTATTTGTTTGTTGAGTGAAGCACTCAATTTTCAAATTGCTAACAGGCGTTATCTTGCTAAAGTCAGATTTGTAACTATTTTTCCTCTGATAAATTATTTTGAACTTTGCGATGTTTTCGCCCAACAATGATAACAGACAATGAATGACTCATTAAAAAATGACTCGAGAATTCTCAAGGGGGAGGGGAGGGCCTCAGGGGTAGAGTTGTGAATAGGGGAGGGCCTCAGGGGTAGAGTTGTGAATAGGGGAGGGCCTCAGGGGTAGAGTTGTGAATAGGGGAGGGTTTCAGGGGTAGAGTTATGAATAAGGGAGGGCCTCAGGGGTAGAGTTGTGAATAGGGGAGGGCCTCAGGGGTAGAGTTGTGGATAGGGGAGGGCCTCAGGGGTAGAGTTGTGAATAGAGATCGACAGGGAAATGTTTTGAAGAGAAAATGAGCTGTACTTTGCAATGTATTATAGTGTTCTTCGCGTTATGTCTCCCACTTCACTTTACGTCTTACCGATTCAGTCGCTTTTTACGTCCTCTTTCACGCTCTTTATCTCTCTTTCTCTCAAAAAATACCATTCTCTGTAGTTTTCTCACTTTGTCTCTCTTCTATCTATGTCACTCGATCACTCTTTCCATGTCATGTTTCTCTCAACCGCTCTTGATCATCTATCCCCTGCATTTTTAAGCGAGATCAAAGCTGCACTGAGATATAATATGGTCGCGGTGTTGCTGTTATCCTTGGCTTCTGTTGTGACGGGTGACTTCTCTCTGGAGTGCGAGGAAGGCTACCGCATCTCTTCCATCAAACGCGCGCCCTCCTACTACCACGCGTGAGTCGCTCCTCTATCACAACCTCACTTGTGTCGATACACTGAGCTCTCTCTATGTGCGCAAACGCTTTCGTTGTGTTAAGTCAGATAGGGAGACGAAACGCTTTGCAACCTTTTTACTACTCTAATTGGTACAGTAATGCGTTTCGAAACGAGGTTATACTTTCTGTTAGAGAATCTTCCTATCGCACTCTAGAACATCCTATGTGGTGTATATTTATTTATTTATCATTATTTTTGTTTGCTTGTAGTTAGTTAGCTTATGTACATATGTTAAGCGTAGCATTTTCCTAAATAAATGTGTCAGATATCAAATAGAAACTTGCTCAGCCATATTGGATAGCAGAAATGATGGTTGGAACTGGTTTGAGTTCACGTTTTTAGCGCGCTATTCTTTTATACTCTCGATTTTTCTCTTTCTCACACTCTCTTTGTCGCTCTCGCTTGCTGTGTCTCTAGAATTCACCAACCATGAAAAAAGTATTAATCACGTTTGTTCTAAAACTAGAGCGTCTCAGTTTTGAAAAAAACATTTAAGAAATGTTTATTCCAGTGCGAAAAGTGCACAGATTGAAAGAGAAAAGACCTCAATGCTCATAATGGATTCTTTCTCAACAATCTTTTCTTCGCCCTCACATATGTATAATATCCTATGTAATTAATTTTTTTCATTCATCTCTGATCTTAAATTTTCTGTTTCTATCACCATTCTCTTTCTCTTATATTCAAATTGTTTAACCTTCAAGCAAGGCCTAAAACTTGGAATGAACAAACTAAGTGATCGGTAAAGTGAATTACATGTTCAGCTCCAGTTTAGCAAGGTAACATCAGACGAGTTAATTCGAAGCGTATTCTGTTTCTTCGAAGCGTACGCTCTATGTAAATTATCTTATACCATGGAACAATAACGAGTTACAGTAAAACGCTCTTCAAAATAATATTAAAGGACTTACTAGAGATTAATATTTCTAAAGAACAGTTTACTTCTACATTTATTCATTTCTTATGTCTTTGTCGCTCGCTACAGTGAAGATTTGATGACTCTACCTCGGCGATAAACATTCAAGTCTATAAGACTTGGAGATGCTCCTCTGTTGAATGAATACATTTATTACGTGAAGCACTGTTACAACAATCACGTGTGGAATAAATAGGACTAAAACTTGATATTGAACTATTCGCTTAAAACAGCAGAGGCCGTATGCATGGAGCAATCCAAAAGGATTATGAGCTTGGATTAGCAGTTATTCAAATACATTTCACTAATCCGGTATGCATGGAAGCTATAATACTTTTGGATTAGAGATACTCCGACAAAATTTTTAAAAACTTTTTTGGATTTTGTAATACTTGGATTTGAACAATCCAGATTGTTATAATCTGTTTTCCATGCATACGGCCTTAGAACCATGAAATTCTGTGAAAAGGCAAGCTGTCCGTATGTCCTGAATGAATTCAAATGTAATACAGTCCGATGGTACATTTTGAAGTGGTAACCGCGGGTAGTAGACGGTCTCAGATTGAAAAGATGTGGTTTTTTCTCTGACAATATAGTTTTACCGCATTTTGTAATAACCGAGTCATTAATGCGAGAAAGTCTTGATTACTGCTCTCCAATTGTATTTACTGAGTTATCAGAGCCGAAATTATTAAAGACTTCTTTAGAGTTGAGTTCACAGAGTCACGAGTGGCTGAAGTCTTTGATGAGAGCATTTTCTTAGACGTAATAACTGCGTCATTAGACCGGGAACGACATGATGAATGCTTTTCGAATGTTGTCGACGAGTCATTGAAACTTGATAGCTATATCCGATCTTCTCCTTCTGATTCAGTTTCGCGCTCACCAATGTCGGCTTGGGCGCCTTGTCAATCGAATGCGAGCAGATCGCGTCGCCCGCAGAGACTTCGTGTGACTCGCAGCCGTCACTGCCACAGTGCTCCGGTCAACTGGAAGGCTGCGCAGGCAGCCAATGGCTCGGCGGGCTGCACGTATTCCAAGTCGAGAATACGACAAAAGCTGTCGTGTCAGTAAGCTTTTTGGGTTTGAAAAACCTTAGTGACGGCTATGGACTGCAATGAGAATAACAAATTAAGAAGTTTTTCCTATCAAAAAACCAAAAAAGTTATTTTTTGATAACCAGAGTTTGCTGATAACCAAATACCTGCTAGGAATCAAGCATGCTTGAAACTTATCCAATCAGACCCTTCCCTCTCGAATTATTTGATTAATATTTTTTCTCAGACTCATGGGTTTAAAATGGCACTGCTGTGGGATGGGTGAATGGCAAGGTTCTGAGAGGGCAGTGCTGGAGTTCTCATTTTTAAGTATTTACTTGTTAGACCTTTTATGAAATTCTTGGCTCCAAATGGCTAGCAGTGCCCGATTATCTGATGAATGAGGCATTGCAGGCTGGATCCGATCTGTTGCTCTTCTCCACATGTGCGAATAGTCCCCGGATCATGCATCCATGACCAACTCAACGAGGCTGTAGAACCATTTGACCATTCACTCGTCTCTGATCTCATCTACCGGGGAATGCAATGCTGGCATCAAGTCGACCAGAACAACACACTGGGTAAGTAAGAAATACAAATTAGCCAATTTGGAAACCTCAATGGTCTCATTATGAAATACCAACTAAGTTCGGCGATTAGCCGTTCGTTACGAATAAAAACACAAATTTACAGGGAGAAAAATAGGTAAAGATATACTATTATCAGGTGAATTACGGTAGAATAGTCTAAGTCACAGGGAACCAGCAGGCACCCGCAGTACAACAATCCCCGCCCTTCTCTACCAATCGCCGTTCACTCAGCTTATTTCCACCGCTTCACCCTTTCCGACCAATCTTTCTTCTTTTCTGTTCTATTTGACTCTACGCCTTCTCACCTTTTCACACCTCCCTCCGTATAATGAATCTACCGGGGAATGCAATGCTGGCATCAAGTCGACCAGAACAACACACTGGGTAAGTAAGAAATACAAATTAGCCAATTTGGAAACCTCAATGGTCTCATTATGAAATACCAACTAAGTTCGGCGATTAGCCGTTCGTTACGAATAAAAACACAAATTTACAGGGAGAAAATAGGTAAAGATATACTATTATCAGGTGAATTACGGTAGAATAGTCTAAGTCACAGGGAACCAGCAGGCACCCGCAGTACAACAATCCCCGCCCTTCTCTACCAATCGCCGTTCACTCAGCTTATTTCCACCGCTTCACCCTTTCCGACCAATCTTTCTTCTTTTCTGTTCTATTTGACTCTACGCCTTCTCACCTTTTCACACCTCCCTCCGTATAATGAAACATTATAATTTAAAGATTAAATAAGTATATATTCCTTGAAAATTTCGATCGACCGGTATAATCGGGGTAAGAATGATATTGTTCAATTTCTGCAGGTTTTAGTTACAAGATCCATTCAGAAAATTTAGGATAACGAAAAATTCTTTGAGCATTGAAGGCATTCTTTCAGTGGACCTTGTGTGGAAAGTGGAGACGTGTGCCTTCGAATCGGAGCAGTTCCCTCCGGTGGAGACAGAAGGTTTCTACTGCACTTCAATCACGTTACTCTTCGAAAAGATCAAAAAATACCTTAGAACATTCTCAGAGAAATATACTATAGAATTATTAATGTTTCCTTTAGATTCAAAAAGGAACCAGGTTCGTTTAGGAATAAGTCTATGTAATAAGTTTGAACAGAGAGAGAGAGAGAGAGAGAGAGAGAGAGAGAGAGAGAGAGAGAGAGAGAGAGAGAGAGAGAGTTTGAGAAAGAGAGATAGAGAGGGGAGATAGATAACATAAAATGAGAGAAAAAGGTCTAAATGGTACCCTGGGGGTACTTGAGTTGCCTGCGAGGAGTGCGCGTGTGAATGCGGCCCTCACCAGTGTTCAACCGGTGAGCACCCAATCCGAGTCGTTCACAAGCGGCGAATTCTTCCGTGTGACTGTGATTGCACTTGCGTCTTCAAGTGTCTCTGACGCCTCCTTCCTTCATCAGCATATTTTTTGTACATAATAGACTAATTGCGACTTCATAAAAATTAAATAAAGCGTTTGTCTCGTGCACTCGTAACACTGAAAAAAGCGTTGCTCAATGAATTTTTAGCTTGATGATCATTTACACACTAAGAGTGTGAATGATTGTAGCGTCTGTACTCACTTTATATTTTTAAATCAACAAAACAATCTATTGGTAAGATATGGACCGAAATGAGGACATTTTAAACTATTTAATTGCTTTGAAAGTGAAAGAATCAAAACCGCATCAAAAAAGAGGCCACATCTCCGTTTTTCAGACCCTTGCGATCTTTTCCTCTAACATGATAGAGGTCAGTCGATCCGCCGCGCTCTTCAAGTATAAACATACATGTCTTCAATAGCTGAATTTCTTTTCTGAAGAGTCATTCACTGCCTTGCAAAACCGGGATTCTCTTCACTTGATCAAGAGAAATTCCAGAAAAACTCTAATGCTTTGACCTGTTTGGCCTTACGAAACTTCGCGCAATTTGAGTCGTAACACTGAATTTTCTAGCAGAGGTCTACGTCTACCCATACCGAGAATTTGATAAAGTTATCTATAAAACATGCATATCAGAATCCGATATAAAATCACTAGCCCTAGCCCAATTTTTATTTGTAATCAATCGAATTTTCCAAGTTTCAAAACAGCAGTGAGGTATTCATTTGATCGTGATGAGCGAGGCCGTCAATTTAAGTTGGGCGTAGTAGGATGCAGATGATCTTAAAAAGACAGCCGTCTGAATTTCGGCGCATTTTGAAGGTGGTGATGCCGCATACGTCAAGTACAAATCGACGAAGGGAAATCTCATTTTGATTAAATTTTCTTTTCAGATCTCGAATCAATCTTTAATTTCACTCATGCTAAACATTATCGCCTCGATTGTCATTTGCCAAGTTTTTTTCGAGTAATGAGTCCATTCGTGAGAATTTTGTAAGGTAAGGTTAATCTGGAGTAACATTCCAAGTCTTAACGCGCACCTAAGTCCGCGATCAATCTACAAGCCCCTCCAGTGTTTTCGGAAATAACGATGAGATCACTCAAGTATTTATTAGAATCCAAATAGATAGCTCAAAATCCGGAATTTCCTAAAACTTTAATATTTAAAAAAACTTATTACTCAGAGAACACCATAATTTTTCAAGGTAAACTAAAGCTTATAGCCTATGATTTCATTAGAACCGACTCAAAGTGGCCAATTAGAACATCCTCATGAGAACCATTTTAACTTTTAAACATTCAATAACTTATTAAAAACCAAAACATCAGTCATAACTCAAAAAATGAGTAGACTTACATTTCAATAAATGAAAACATTGCCGAGGACAAGTAGTCAAACTATTTTCACATCTCAAGCAGTCAAATGTCAAAGAATGGCGGGTTAATTCCCTTTTCAACATCTCTTAATTAGTTTTTAAGACTGACTTTTGAACAGTCGTTATATGGAAATACAAACAAGCAATCAATAAAAACCGGGTAATTTAGTGAATTCATTAATACCTCACTTCTCACCACTGTTGCCTGTATCCTGCAGCATTCATAGAGTGCTGCATTCCATGCTGCTGAGCCACCTGTCCCGTACCATTGCCCCCTTGGCTCATGCCATTTCCTCCCATTAAATTCTGCATGCCTCCGCCCATATTCTGCTGCTGCTGTCCCATCGCCGCTCCGACTCCCTGGCCCATGCCCGCTCCCATCACTTGTCCCATGCCTGCTCCGATCCCCTGTCCTCCAGTCATTCCTTGCTGTACACTGCCACCTGCGTTTCCTTGAGGCTGTGATGGCGGCACAGTTCCGCCGTTTTTCAGCGTGTGCATGAACAACTGCCACGCGGCATTGAATACGTCCGGATTGCTTCTATTAAGAGTGAGGGCGTCAAAGTTGTTTGCGAGAGCGGAAGGAAGAGAGGGGACAGCAGGCGCGGCCGGAGCTGCCGCCTCCGAAGACTCCGGCCGCGTCCACTTCGATCGACTGGACGACGGACTCTGCCAAGAGAAGAATCTGCAAGACCAAACATGCGACCAGCGTTCACTTGCTGTCAGGGGAGACCCTAAGACGATGACTCGCTTTCCCTTTCTACAGTCTTCCCTTCCCTTCTCGCCTTCCGCTCGCTTCCGCCGCTCTGCTCACATCGACTTCACTTCACCGCGCTCCCCCCTCCATTCGTTCGCCCTTTCTTCTCGCGGTTTGTTCGCCCCTTTCTTCTTTCTGCTTTCGCCCCTTCCAATCTCTGCTCCCCATTCACTGCGTTTTCTCAACTCCTTGACACTTCTTTATTCTCACACTCCAACTCAAGCGCGTCAAGTCTTCTTAAATCACTGACAACAAACAAACTCATTATTATTAATAAAAAAACTTCCGAAAAGAACTCGATAAGCAGTGGATGTTGTAGAAATAGTGGAAAAAGACTAGGCTGAGAGAATATTCTAGAGAAGTCGCATAAATTAAAAAACTCTTACATAAACGAAACATATTAGAGATAACAGTAGAGTAATCCGTTAAAGTTAAAGAGTGAGTTCACAACTACGTAATAACACAACAAGTTTGCTTCCTTGCTCTTCTTAAATACTGAAATTTTTTCTCCATAAAACGAATTTAATTAGATCAGGAAAAATGGTTGATAGCAATTAGTGTAGAGTGTGTTGGACAGAGACTGAGAGATTGTGAGAGCAGAGAGATAAATCATCTCCTCAGAGAGTACGGTCTGTAATCCGACCTGGCCTGTGCCGTGTTATCCATTCCCCAGTCCCCATGTCCTCCATAACCAGCTCCTCCACCGTATCCTCCACCCATACCGTAGCCAAAGTGTCCGCCGCCTCCCATGCCTCCCTTCATCTTCAAACACATTCAGATACTGAACTTTTATTATAAACTTTCATCACAATTTTTCCGGCCACAAGATCTTCGGGAAAGGGTAGGCGCTTCCTTGAGTTTCAGGACAGACCCGCCCTGGTGGAACCAGCGGCTGCGCGTTGAGGCACTGCTAGTTTGTGTAGCATCAGTCAAAAGATTCAGATTCGTGCCGGAGCATTAACAATATTTCTTAAGCCCTTTGGTTTGGATGGATCTGTCCTTGATAAGAGTTGAACTTGGAACTCTTCGCACAATAGTGGAACACGTTACCATTAGGCCACGCCCGGACTATAAATATAATACAGAAGAATTCAATTAATGGATTAATAATCATTAATAATAGGAATAACATCATGTTCTCTAATTTGCTAATATTTCCTTTATATGGTACTCTTTCACTTTTCTGTAACTTAGGTATCAGCAAAAGCGCTCACCCCACGCATGTTCATGCCATAGACGGGTGCTCTGAAGCCTCCAAAAGGAGCCATTGCCTCCTGCGCTTCACGCGGCACTGCGAGGGATACCGCCAGCGAGGCGCCTTGGAAGACCAAGTTGCCTTGTCTGCAAACTCTTCCTTCATTCAATCATCATACTCGCTCATTTAAACGCTAATCAAATGGATTTTAATCAGGGTTTTTCTCCTTTCTCCGACCCGCACTGAGGGTAGAAAAAAAAATCTATGCGCTTTCCAAAACCCATGAAAAACATTGAAATCTATGCGCTTGGAAGAAAAAAATTTCTCCGTCTTTTCGTAATTAAAGTCCAAATCATTAAAAAAATTAATGTTGAACCCTGAAATTTTATAAATCTATGCGCTCGAAAAAAGTTGTGCGAGTGCTTAGGAACACCCTGACTTTAATGTTTGATTTGCTCTACGGGCTGCTATGGAAACAACTATTCGGGTAGTAATCCATAGAAAAAAATCAAAATATTAACGCGGAAGTCGGAGAGAGAGAGAGAGAGAGAGAGAGAGAGAGAGAGAGAGAGAGAGAGAGAGAGGGAGAGAGAGATATAGTTATAGAAAAGCACCGACTTGACAAGATGCTTGGCCATTTCCTGCGAGCTGAAGGAGACAAATCCAAATCCGCGGAAAGGGCGTGGAATGAATACATCCGTGATGGTCACTTTCGATTCTTGCTTCTCCATCTCAAAGGGATCGACCTACTGACATCTTTCTCACCCCAACCTTCTCCATCTCAAATGGATCGACCTACTGACATCTTTCTCACCCCAACTGACATCTTTCTCACCCCAACTGACATCTTTCTCACCCCAACCTCAGAAGAAGTTTTTCTACAAAAAAACAGAGAAAAATATATGTTGTTCTATGAATAAATAAAAATTTGTCAACCGTAACTCGGCTCGAACGGCTTTTGTTGAATTGAAACAAAACCCAAACGACCGACCCATAGCTCACCGAACCTCTTCCGGTCGCCCGCCCTCTAACTCAAAAATTATTTTACTGATGAAAAAAATATAATTGATTTACCCAGCAGAAGATATATGAATCGGATATAGAAATTACCGACCTAAAAAACTCATTACTGGAAAGTTTATAGGTGGGACGGGTATGATTGGGTTAAACGGAGAAAAAAGTTTTTTTGTTTGTTGAAACCCCCCTCCCCCTCCTCCTTTCTTTCACAAGGATCGCCCCCAGAAATGTTTTTTCAGCACATCTTGGTGAGCTATGGACCGACCAATAAAAAGACCTTTTTTTACCTATAAATGGAAATTATCTCAAAAGGTCCTCAACTCACTTGTAGTCACATTTGTTTCTTTCAAGAATAATTCCAAGTTCCGAATCGGAAGTTACGATTTTCCTCTGGTAGTCTCCTGATTCTATCATAACGCTTTGAGACGCCATGTTGAAAAGTCAAACTACTAGTTTTCTTTTCAACCAACCTCTTTCTCAAAGAACGCTCGCAGATCCTCCGGAGTGGTCTTTTCTGGCAACCTGCCAACGAATATCTTGTTCGTCGATGGCTCCCTCACGGCGAAAGGATTATGGAAGACATCCGTCTTAAATGTTTTTTGACTTTTTTGAACCTTTTCCATGTTTCGGCGATTACAATAGTAATCTTACAACACAAAAAAACATTTTCCTACTCGAAATTCTTATTGGTCTTTCAACACCTAGATTCATGACAAGGGATCGGTCCCGTCGGCGGATACATGTACACACACTATTGACAGGGGTTAAATAGTGACCACACACACTATCAACAAAAAAAAAACTCCCTCTCCTTTCTTACCCTTTTCCTTCATCCCCTCTTCATTTTTCTTCCAAACTTTGAGCGGCATTTAAACCCTAATTGGGCGGCTCCATTTAACCCCTGTTCATGACTGCATTTTCCTGACCGTACAATCTACAGTAATCGCTCGAGTCATGTGAATCTTGACAGTAAGTCGTCCCACATTGTGGAGTGACTGACTCTTTGGTCGGGAATCTTCACTTCGCATCTCCGCCCATCCATCATGTGATTAGAGCAATCGAGAACCTTTCCTTGTTCCTCCAATGTGCTCATTTGCACGAATCCAAATCCTTTCGACTTTCCATCCCCGTCTCGTTTCAACTTCAACACAAATTCATTCCTTTTCAAATCTCCTCCACATGTACATCAAAGAGGATCGAGTATCTCAAATTACACATCAATTGTCAATAGACGCTCTACTGCTTTCAGATAACTCGACAACCTCAATTGTCACAAAACATCAATTGAGAACTAATTTTTCACACGTAAATTTTCGGAAGTGTTATGAAAAACACCGCATAACCGGAAAAGTAAAACATCAAAAACTCTGCGGATAAAACTCTAGAAATTTTCACAATTCAGATTGCCACGTTTAAGATTTAGTTTATAACTGACGAATCGGTAACAGGTAACAACGAATCGGTAACAGGTAACAACGAATCGGTAACAGGTAACAACGGTAACAGGTAACAACGAGAAACGACCAATAAATTAAAACGAAATTCTCAAAAAGAACCTTTTTTTCTGTCTCTGCATCATTAAAATACCCAAAATCCGCTGTTCATGTCAAACCTCTCTATCACCTACAACCTTTACAACTCTCTCCCTCATTCTGTGCTTAACAGGGTGTTTCTCTGACCCGCACTGCGGTTAAAAAAATCTATGCGCTTTTCAAAAACCTAGAAAAACATTGAAATATATGGCTTGGAAAATTTTTTTCTCGGATTTTTCGTAGTTAAAATCCAAATTTTTGGAAAAATTGAGTGTTGAACTCTAAAATTTTAAAAATCTGAGCGCTCGAAAAAAAAGTTGTGCGGGTGCTAAGAAACACCCTGGTGCTTAATTCTCTTCTTAGGTCAATTATTATTATTACTCTCTATTATTAACTTTTCTTGTTTAGTATCTCATCTCCAACTATGAATTTCCAACTTTCCGTCTCTCTCAGACTTCTCTCATTCTCCCTAAAACCTCTCCAACTCCTCTTCTCCTTTCCTTCTTTTCTCAACTGGATTTTCTCTTGTTTCAATCCAACTTCCACTCTTGGATCCCTTTCACTCACATCTGCAACTACGACGGTGCCGAACTGCTCAAAGTACTGCTTGAATGCCTCAGGCGTTGTTTTGAAGGAGACGCCCAATACGATGAGGTCAATGGGGCCCTTCTTGGCCTCGTCGTCCAATCTCTTCAGCTTCCCCCCGTACTCCTCCTCTTCATCCCCATCATCCTCTATTTTCCTTCTCTTCCACGCGCTTTCGCTGCCACCTGCACACTCTCTTCTTTTCTCTTCCTTTTTCATACATCGAGATCTCTCTCTCTTCACCGTATGCTTCATTACACTTACATGGCTTTGAAAGTAACATTTCTCTCCTTACACGCATACCTCGCATACGTTCTTTTAGACTCGCATGTCTCGTAAACTTTTTCTCTACTCGCACACTTCGCGCGATTGTACATTCTCTACTCGTTAACGCTTGCTCTCTACTCGCATGTTTCGCAGACGTTCTTTTTATACTCACAAGTCTCGCATCATTTGTTTACTCGCATATCTCGTTAACATTTGTTCTTTACTCGCATGTCTCGCAAAAATTATTTCTCTACTCGCATGGCTTGCAAAAGTCATTCATCTTCTCGTATGGCTCGCAAACGTTATTTCTCTACTCGCATGGCTCGCAAACGTTATTTCTCTACTCGCAAACGTTATTCATCTTTTCGAATGGCTCGCAAACGTTATTTCTCTACTCGCATCTCTCGCAAACATTTTTTATCTACTCGCATGGCTTGCAAAAGTCATTCATCTTCTCGTATGGCTCGCAAACGTTATTTCTCTACTCGCATGGCTCGCAAACGTTATTTCTCTACTAGCAAACGTTATTCCTCTACTCGCATGACTCGCAAACGTCATTCATCTTCTCATATGGCTCGCAAACATTATTTCTCTATTCGCATGACTCGCAAACGTTATTTCTCTACTCGCATGGCTCGGAAACGTTCTTTTTAAACTCGTATGTTCGTTAAATTTGGCCGATAAGTTTAATTATGCATCGTGTGAAACATCAAATCTTCTGCTGCGCCATCCTTGCGTTGAAAACCGCTGAAAAGAGGAGTGAACTCATTAGATGACACAAACCTCTTCCCGAAGTATGAGATATCACAGAGAAAACTTTATCCGACCATCCATCTGCGGGCGCGATGAACTTCGATCCAGTTGAATCCATACTGCAATTTTCAAGTTCACAGGAGAACACGAAGAGAAAAATCAGGTTTTCTGCACTTGAAAAGACCGAGACCGCTGATTTGAGCGAGTAGCTTACAACAATGAGAAGTGAGCGTGTTTTTCGGATAGCTCTTATTTCTAAGCAAAGAAACTTTGAAAAAACTTATCATTCGAATGTATAAAAAAATACTGAAATTAGAATTTTTTAAAAAGCTTTTTCTAACGAAAAATTTGCAGCAAACGGTAACATTTGAACTCCAGATATTCGTCTCTCAATTCCATTTTTCTTTCCTTTGTTACACCTTTTTGACCGCTTTTTATCGCCTTCTCATTATTCAATTTTCATGCCCATACTCCATTGTCCAACACGAGTAAATTGATATGAGAGGCATGGGTCACCTAAATTTATCAACAAAAAAAATTCGCGGGCGGGGTTTTGTGTACAAACTCGATTTCTTATTGTATTTTCTTAGATTTATATTCAAGCAATGAAAAATTTTTGAAATTCACAGCGGAGTTTTATTGGAATTGATTTCTCAATTGAGTTTTTGATTGTAACTTCTTCAACTTAAATGGAATGGTAAATGGACTTCTACATACTTTATCAAACACCATAATAAAACATAAGGAAAAAAATCTGCATCTGATAAAAGCTTATAAACGTGAGAAACAAGATTTCCTTCGAGGGCGGGGGGCCGGGAGGTTTTTTGTACCCCTTGGTAACCTATGATGAGAGGCATCATTTACCCTAATAGTTCAAGTATAAAGCTGCAACTAACAGTAGCGCTCGAGAAGCTCCAGTTTTGGGGTTCTTGTACTTGAGTCCTGAAGCGCCCGGGAACGCATGGGTTAGCGTCGCTACTCCGAGTGTGTTGTCCTTGTTAATGGGAAGCTCCATGAGCTCGCTACCCTCTTCTTCTTGAACGACCGCGAACTCGCCTGATGATCCATTCGAGTCATCCCCATAGTTCGCTGCTTTATCGCCGGCGAGTCCGTCCAAGGGTGGAGTCGAGCCCTTTTTGCTGTCTAGCTTCGTCTCTTCCGAAAGTGACATAGCTGAAACGCTTTCTATTGTACTCAAACTTCATAAAATAGCCTGAAAACTTCGGAAATCGATAAAAGACATAGCTTCAACTCTTTAAAAATGCAAAAAACGGCACTTCTGTACTTTACGCACACCCCCCGTACCAGAGGTTCCAAGGGTCATACGTCTGACTTATTTAAACCTACAAAAATTATTTTCACATTAAAAAACGCTTAGGCTTAGGAAAAAGTTTACGCTAACGAGGCCGTACGGCTTAGTTACTGCGCGGGAAAATTCTCAACTTCGCCCCATGCGCTATATTCAGTTTTTCAGGTTTTTAATACTTAGGCTTATTGTTAGGGAAAAGTTTACGCTAACGAGGCCGTACGGCTCAGCCTAACGAGACCATATCAATAAATATACATAATAGAGCGTCAAACACTCTCTCTTTCCCGCGCAGTGGCGTGGATTAGTAATGAACGGGCGTGAAGGTCGTGAGGGGCGTGGTATGGGGCCGCATCTTACTTGGGGGCTTCTATCTTTAGTGTGTTCAAACTACTGTATCCCTTACACCATTTCTCTAATATCTGACAAATTTAGTCATTAAAAACGGATCTATGACTAATTATTTTGTACGGTCTCGTTAGACTAAGCCGTACGGCCTCGTTAGCGTAACCTTTGCCAAAGCCTCAGCGGAAAAAAACATAAGTGAATAATAGTTTAAAACAGCTAAGTCAATTTCCTCAATTAGATTGGATACAATTAAAATATTGTGGCCAATTGTTCTATACGGCATCGTTTCTACAACGAGGCCGTACGTCATTGACATTTTACCTGAACGTAAGCGAAAAAATCAGTGAACATTTACTTGTCCCCAAGTAAAGTGTGCCCCTAAGTAAAAAAAAAACCGATTAACCACAATGAACTAATCAATTGAAGAGAAACGATTCGATCCATTGATTATCCTTTTTCATAGAAATTCAAAGCCACAATTAAATATAGAAATAGCTTAACATTATCATAATACATCGTCAGTATCTCAAGAACTCATGAGAATAGAAAACAATTCGACAGAAATCGAAAGAAACAAAGATCAATTGCAGGCAAAGAAAAGAAATACTCAATTATTCAACGATATACTCGACTACTACTACAACTAAACGTACGCGAAGACATTGATTTGAAAAGAAACAAAGTAAACGCAGAGCCGCGACGCTGGCTGCACGCTACAAATGCGCCTGTCTGATATGCCCGGCTATTTGAATCCTAGTTTTAGATAACACGTTAGATTTGTTTCCTTGGATTACGAATTTAGGCTGCGCACTGCACTGTTTTGCTCGGATCACAGACACTTCGTATTTTCGACACTTCGTACCCGACACTTCGTACCCTCGACACTTCGTACCGCGACATTTCGTACCCGCGACACTTCGTACCTCGACATTTCGTACCCACGACACTTCGTACCCGACACTTCGTACCGCGACATTTCGTATCTCGACACTTTGTACCCACGTTAATACGACACATCGTACCGTGACATTTCGTACCCCGAAACTTTGTTTGTAGTTTTTTTGTATTTTTATTATTTAAGCTTGTTTTCTTTACACTTAATTGTTCCGTTTGTAGTTTTTTTTTGTATTTTTATTATTTAAGCTTGTTTTCTTTACATTTAATTGTTCCGTTTGTAGTTTTTTTTTGTATTTTTATTATTTAAGCTTGTTTTCTTTACATTTAATTGTTCCGTTTGTAGTTTTTTTTGTATTTTTATTATTTAAGCTTGTTTTCTTTACATTTAATTGTTCCATTTTTAGTTTTTTTTGTATTTTTATTATTTAAGCTTGTTTTCTTTTTACTTAATTGTTCCGTTTGTAGTTTTTTTTTGTATTTCTATTATTTAAGCTTGTTTTCTTTACATTTAAGTGTTCCGTTTGTAGTGAGATATTTTGAAGTTGCGTAGTGCGTCGTGTGTCGTGCGTGCATGCATGCGTATCTTATGCAAAACATCGCGGGCTGGCCTTGTCTATCGGCTGGCCTTGTCTAGTGGTCCTCTGACGGGGAGTGCCAAAATGTTTAATGTAAAAATAGTTTTCTAATCTAAAAATAATTTTTTAATGCAAAAATGACTTTTTGTAAATGTAAGTAAGTCAGAAGTATGACCCATGGAACCATACCAGAGGTAGGGGGAACAAGACCATACCACTTAGAAATTAGGCCATAAGCATAATCAGTTACGCTATTACTGTTTGAATCATAGGTAAAATACGTCTTGATTTTTCAATAAGTCGGTCGCTAAACTAGGTTAGAAGTTTCACTTTTAACCTTACGCAACCGGTTGAGGCTGTGTATTGTCTAATGAAACGTTCTATTTATGTAGAGGAATGAAGGTTTTTTCTCTTTAAATTTTAGCTGTGAAAACTCTGATCGTTCATTTTGAGTGAGGGAGAGGGTCGGTAGGCAGGGGTTGAATGGTTACCGGACCAGCTATGTTGGCGCATACATGTTCGCGCCGAGAATTATCTACATTCTCTTCTTCTTCCGTTCTGTTTAAATTTTTCTCTCTTTCTCTTTTCACTCTTTTTGCCTTAACCCTCCCCTTTTCCACTATTGTTGCTAATTGTTCTTTAGGCCTCGTTAGCAAACATTTCGATTAATCCTAAGCGGAAAAGATCACTTAAAAGTAACCTGTCCCCTAAGTAAAATGCGGCCCCCAAGTAACAAAGTGGCAAATTTCCTTTCCTTGGGATGCTCTCATTGCTTTATTCTCTCTCTTTTCGAACTTTTCTCATATTGATAAAAAAAGTGTATATGATATTCTGTTTAAAAAAAATTGATCTGAGAATCGAAATAGCAATTTGACTTCATGTTGTATGAGGTGAAAAAATTTTGATCCTGAAAATCCGCAGCAAATTTTATGCTGTCACAGTGGAATTTAAGTTTTGGTGTCGCTATTGAGGACATTGACGATGTTCAAGACTGTCTATGCTCGGTGATCGCTTTGCAAGATAAGATAAATAAACTGGCTGAAGGTATTTCGAAGTCATACAACACGTTGACATTGTGATGAACAGCTGTGAGTTGCGAGCTTGCAAACCTGTCGTCGCAAAAAAGGGTAGATCGAAAAGAAGAAATTGCACGCTTAGAAAAGAGCGAGAGCGTGCGATGAAAACGAGAGAATTTGATAGATATTAAGAGCTTTTTGCGAGCTGTTTCCAAAGAGCGCTTAGGCTTCCATCACAGTATGGTCCTGAAGCGAGAATTGATGCTATTCCAGAGCGCACATGTATTTCACATTTAACACGGGTGATTGAAACATCTACTGTACTTTATACGCGAAATTTTGTTGAAAGACCTTATAACTGTGATCAGAGCCGAAATCTCGAGCTATATGCGAATACTTTTGAATGCTAACTTGGTGAGAAATAACTTATTGTAGATGCGTATTTCGTGGAAGAATGCTTGTAAGTTTGAGCAGCTCCAGGAAGACGAGGAATAACTTTGTTTTGTTCGATGTGCAGACTGTAATTTGAATGTATTATATGGGCTGCGGCGTGACAGGAAGCGCTTGCTTAGTTTTCGAGCAATATCCTAGGAAACATTCAGAGTATCTTAGTCCATTCTCATGAATTCTTTTAGCATCTTGCGCATAAATTTCAGGAACGACTTTGAAAATTTTGTTCCGAGTGTTTTTTTCTGATTTCAGGAATGAAAAAAATGAATGTTCTGTGTGTAGTGGGATGCCAGAATGTCATTGTAGTTCGAAGTTGTTGTGAGATGTCAGGAGGTTAAGACAGTTGAATGTTCGACGTTTTTTTGTATCTAAGCTTCTTTCCATCATGTTTCAAGAAGTCATCTTGGATCGAATACATTTATTCTTTCATGATAGGTCATACTTGGTAATTAACTCATCCGTTTTTAATAACAGGTGATACATGCAAATAATGAGCGAAATATTACTTATAAAGAGACTACTAGCGGCTTCAGTAACACTTCTGGAAGAAACTTTTTCTAATGAAAGAACCCCGCCTCCATTCTTGAAGCGTTCCCTTGTCACCAAGCCACCCTGGACAAGATGAACAGATTAATTGTGTAAACAGGGAACATATAACAAGATAGTGACACAGATAAAAAAGGAACAATGATGACTGCTCGACCCTCCCTCAGTTCTTGTATCCTCTGGACGCTCTTCTTTCTCTTGCTTGCTCAAATTTACGGCCCTTGGACCGAACAAACGGTTTGACGTGTGATCCGGGCACTCCAGGAGCACCAAAGTGATGCTGTGCTTCACGAGATTTGCAGGGGCCCTGGTCAAAAAACTTTTATCTCTTAAATTACGAAATCTAAAACACAGAATTAGTGAATCAGCTTCGTCGATGTTAGTGATCCTCTCAAGAGGACATGTAAAGCCTTGAATAAAATCTATAATTCGGCAAAAAATGTAGCCCTTAACTCAATATTTTCAACAAATCTCTACGATAAAATCAAATCGTTCATGATTGTTATGACAATGCAAAAGACCGTAAACCGCAAAAAGGGAAAAAATTCTAGGGCTACCGACCTGCCGAACCTCTCCCTGCCGACCCTCTTTCTCCTCGAAATGAATGTATCTTCTCTCTAAAAGTGAAAGTGAAAAATCTCCATTTCTTCACATAAATATAACGTTTTGAGTTATATTTCAGCCTCAACCGCCAAGTCTTGTCCTTACTTATCCTCCCTCTCCTCTCACATTGCCCAATCCCAACTCATTATGTGACCTAAAGAGACATTTATTTGTTTAAATATATATCTCACTTTCCCAATCGAAAACCAACCTCCTTTCTATTGTTGCGTAAGATGGGGAACTCCGCGCTGCTCGCCGCAAACGAAGATCCGACGACGTTTCAGACGAAGTCTGGAGGAGGTCGCGGCTTCTTGATGGTGTCCCACTTCTGAGGAATCGGCGCCGGTTTGTTCTGAAGGAAATGAAGTCTGAATGAAATATATTTTTTTAAAAAACATTAAGAAGTGAAAAAAATAGTGTGAAGAAACTGCTGGAGAAAATAACTTTTGTTCGAAAAACCAAGATTTTTCTCTGACCCGCCCTGCGAATAAAAAAATCTATGCGCTCCCCAAAAACTCCGAAAAAACATTGGAATCTATGCACTTGGAAAAAAAATTTCTCGGAATTTTCGTTGGGAAAACCCAAATCTTTGAAAAATTGAATTTTGAACTCTGAATATTCGAAAATCTATGCACTCCAAAAAAGTTGTGCAGGTGCTGAGAAACACCCTGTTATATACTTGACAAAACCTGTTCAAATTGAATTATGGCTGATAGAACTTAACGAAAATAGTATTAATTTCCATCAGGGTAGTTCTCTCATCCGCACTGCGGGTGTAAAAAAATCTATGCGATCTCAAAAAACTCTGGAAAATAAATACAAATCAATGCACTCGGGAAATTTTTGATGAGAAAAATTTCTAAATCTTTGAAATTTAGGGATCTATGCGCTTGAAAAAATGTGCTGGTAATAAGATTATTACAAACGGAACAATTAATTGTTACAAACGGAACAATTAAGTGTAAAGAAAACAAGCTTAAATAATAAAAATACAAAAAAAAACTATAAACGGAACAATTAAGTGTAAAGAAAACAAGCTTAAATAATAAAAATACAAAAAAAACTACAAACGGAACAATTAAATGTAAAGAAAACAAGCTTAAATAATAAAAATACAAAAAAACTACAAACGGAACAATTAAGTGTAAAGAAAACAAGCTTAAATAAAAAAAATACAAAAAAAACTACAAACGGAACAATTAAATATAAGAAAACAAGCTTAAATAATAAAAATACAAAAAAACTACAAACAAAGTGTCGGGGTACGAAGTGTCGCGGTACGAAGTGTCGTATTAACGTGGGTACAAAGTGTCGGGATACGAAGTGTCGCGGTACGAAGTTTTGGGTACAAAAAGTCGCTCATACGAAGTGTCGATGGTAAGAAGTGTCGCGGTACGAAATGTCGCGGTACGAAGTGTCGAGGGTACGAAGTGTCGGGTACGAAGTGTCGGGTACGAAGTGTCGAAAATACGAAGTGCCGTGATACCGTTTTGCTCACCAACCGTTTTTAACCGTAAAAATAAAAACTAATTTGCTCACATACAGTTAAAAATTTGCTCACATACAGCTAATTTTTACGGTTAAAAACGGTTGGTGAGCAAAACAGTGCGCAGCCCTAGATGTTTTACCAACAAAAAAGTAACAACTACGCAAGTGTTTTATAAATTTTGTAATTACAAAATTTGTAATTTCCAACATTATTAAAACAACCTTTTCTGATTCAGCTGCGTTTTACGCAAAAATTGGGAAAATAGGAAACTACAATTTATTAGATCTAAATTTTGAGTTCGGCTTTAGAAGCCTAAGATCATAAGCGAAATTTCTCTATTCAATAGCGCTTTATATAACATTTTCTCGATATTAGAACATTTGAACTCAAATTTGTGAGCCTAAAATTGTTTTAAATGACAGACAAGAGAACATTTAAGGGCAACAAATTGAAGGTACGGGTAAGAGAGATTTTCCAAGAACTTTTAACCGTCTTCTCCATCGCAGAAGAGTTGGAGTGGGAGACGTGTTTTTTTTTGTCGATTTAACGTCTTCAAAACATTAATTTAAAGAGTCCGCTCCAATGCTTTCACAATTACATGGTATTTCCGGGCAGAAGATTCTCCCAATTGCTTACCTACCTTCTATGGATCAGCCGGATCTCTCTCAACTTTTATAACCCTAATTATAATTTTCAAGATTGGCTTGGAAGTCTCAACCTTAGTCCAGGAACTTTTCAATCGCAGAAATCTACTTTTGATTACTACCATTAGCAAAATAAAAGTTCAAGTTGTGATAGTGTTTTATAAAAGCCTCATATGCCTTAATCTTTTAGTCACGCATGCTTATTACGCGATTGCGTCATGAATGGAGCGTAACTCCAGAAATCACGATTAAGACGCAATGGTAACGCGCGCTTCATCAAGTTGTATGGTAGTTTCTCGTTTCTGATTACTGTGAAACATTTTTTATCGAGTACATATTCGTAATAAATTCGCAACAACGAGAGTATATCAATCAACATATAACGAGCTAGAAAACTTCATAAAAAAAACCAACAACATCAAGACTATTCAAGCTGCATACAACATAGGTTACCGCAAGTTGTTATCTGCCCATTCTCAGTAAGTATCCGCTAAGGAGAATGAATCGGGTTGCTTTATGACATCTCTTCACCAATTCCGGCTATCGAACACTGGAGTATGAAGCTTTTGCAAATCATAATGCCTGAAAAACTCAAAAAAGTGGAGAAATGCAAAAGCTTGAAACTCAAGTGCTCTCTTTTCTTGTAAATTGTTACTAAGCCAGTGTAACAACCGATCATCGCTTGCTAATTCAACAAATACAAAACTAAATCACAATGTCAAAATCCCGATTCTTATAAAATGAACACAGGATTCTCTGGCAGTTTTTGTATATCAATGACTAATTATTATATTCAAAAATGATATGAAAACTGCTTTGAAGTTTGGTCTAAGAAAATGAGAGTGTAACACTTCAGCTAAGTTACATAATCTGGCAAATCATAGCTCCGATTGGCTCTTGAGAACTTCTATAAACTCCGCGATGATCTTCTTGGCTTTCTCCGGTTCAGAGTTGGCCCCAAAGGTTCCTATCCGGAAGATCTTCCCTAGCGTCGCTCCTAGTCCGCCGGCAACTTCGATTCCCTTCGAGAAGAGAGTCGCTTGAACGGCTTTCCAGTCTACTCCTTCAGGGACTATTACCGTATGCAGACAAGGCAGCCTCCATTCCTGCAATTGGCAGAACCAACTCTCCCTTGCCTCCGTTTGAAACGAAATCATGGAGTTTGTGATTAAATTACTACGCGATGCCGTACAATCTCGTTCGACGTCAATAAAATTCAACCTCTGATAAATGTTTCTGATTTCGAGATTTCGTGTGAACCCCAAAAAGCATAATATTACTAGTTTTTTTTTACGTGAAAGAGAAAAATTAGAGAAGAATGAGTACTAGGAAGACAGGGAAAATGAATATCTAAAAAAGCTCAGTAGCAGCCGCTTCGGAAGCAGGAGTTAAATGGAGCCGCCCAATTTGGGTTTACATGTATCCGCCGCTCAAAGTTTGGAGGAAAAAAGAAGAGGGGATGAAGGAAAAGGGTAAGAAAAGAGAGGGAGTTTTTTGTCAATAGTGTGTGTACATGTATACGCTGACGGGAGCGATCCGGTCCCTATTTAACCCCTGTTCGGAAGAGGTTGTAAAGGAAAATAATAATCGATAAATGAACTCAACCAATCGATAATGGTTGAACAAACCGGTTTCTCAACGAATAGTTGTATGCCAGCAGCGGCCAGTTGTGCATGAAGCGCCTCCTTGTTCACCTCGTGCTGCTTTATGAGATCATCGATTCCCCGCTTGCATATTATCGCCAGCGCTTCTCTCAGCGCGTATACCGAAGAGATAGGAGCCGTGTGGTGATACCTGAGCATCATTTCTATCAAAAAGAAATACTGTATTAGATTGAAATAGGGCTTTTTAACTTCGAGATGCATTTTCAACACCATTTTTTAAACGATTTCTCCCGTAAGTTTGAGATATTTAAACTGATAAATTAGCAGTCCTCAACTTCAATTATCGTAGCCAAATGAAGTTGTCAAATCTTACTGAAGAACATAACATTGGAACGAATTTGTTTGCGAAAGGTTTTTCAATATCTTGAAAGTCAATGCTGACAATATCGTAACAATATAAACACATTTCACAAAGCCTACAACTGCTACTCATATTCCCCCTAGTAGACCTTCAAACCCCTCCTTACAGGGGTTTTTTAGTGTGCAAGAAAAAGGTACAGACGCCCGCTGAAAGCGGCAGAAAAATTGTCACATAAGGGTCCCCCTTATGATGAAAAACAACAAAAACCCGCGAAAAAAAATTTTTTTTATAAGGGTTCCCCCTCATGATTTGGAAAAACAGAGGACTGCCGACAGAAGGTCTGACATGACTATTTGACCCCTGCCTCTTACCGCTACAAGAATACGAACCCCCCATCCTTTACGAAATTACCTGGTTGGCTGGCCGTCGCATCCCCAATAGTTGCCCAGTTCGAGGGCATCGAAATAAAACGAAGGAACTCTCTCCTTTCTCTGTCGAATCTTCTCACTGTAAAATAAAAAACCAGGTTAAATCCGGGTATTGGGATGACCTCAAGGTGCTTCTGCAACTCATAAGACCAGCATGGATACCCATCAAACATTGGCCGACCCTCTTACCCATGCCCTGGAAAATACCCGCAGACCGTACTCATGAATGTTTTAATGCGTCCGACAGAGAAACAGGATGACAGCAGTACTAAACAGAGCCCTGCCCTCCCCCGTCGTCGTGAGAAGAATAAAAATTTTCCGAAAAGGTCTTTTTTAACGAAATAAAACAGTTGACCGTCTTTAAAACTTATGTAATGCCGCACTTGGACTATGCTTCGAATTTATGGAATCCATACTATGGAAGAGATTGTGATGATATAGAGAAAGTTTTGATGAAATTCACTCGCATAGTTTATCATCGATGTTTCGCAAATGAAGTTAATACGAGGTCTCTTCCTTCTTACCCCAATCGACTTGCCCGCCTTGGATTCGTTTCTCTCTCCAAGAGGAGGATATTTTCTGACTTAGTTATGGGTTTCAAGATCTTCCATGGACTGTCGATAATAGATAAAAAGCGATTTTTCAAAGAGACTATTCCAACGCGAACTAATATAAATGGCTTATTAGTTCAGGGTAGCAAGAATACAGCTAGAAACAACTCTTATGGAATGCGAATATCCCGCCTTTTCAGCAAACTACCTCGAAACTTGATTAATAGTATGAACCTGAAATATTTTAAATCCCAATTAAAAAGTGGTGTTCTATCTACTCTTCTCTCGTCATGAATTCAGAACTAATTTTATTTATTTATTTTTTTGTCGTTCAAATTGTTCTACTTATATAGTTTTGTTTGTTTGTTTGTTTGTTTTTTCCCCCGTTTAATTCGCTATATTAAAGTCAAATTGATGTATCGCTTTTGTTATCGTATTTGACAATTGTTTAGCTGATCTATTCATTACTCATTTTCAATTGTAATTAAATTTGTGCCTTATTGCATCGAAAGATGTAGATAAAATGTATATATATATAAAACTCGTGAGAGGGACCTGTCAACAGTTTTGAGGATTCAAAACTCGCTCCTGTGCTCGATCAAACTTTCTTCAATGTTTCAATTCTACCAAAAAATATGCGAACTAACATGGCAGCCTGGCTGAATGATATGGGCGAGAGGCCGGGCGGAGCATTCAGCACCTTCTGCGTCGCCGAATACACGCAATCAATCTTGAGATCATCCATCTCAAAAGGAGCTCCGCCAAGGGAGGCTACCGTATCCACGAGGAGAAGACATTTCTAGAAGTGCACATCATTTACCCATGAACTGAAAGCGAAGCTTTTACAGCTTTCAACTATATGATCATTTCAAGAATCTTAACAGTGAATATAATCAAGAACTGAAGCTCTTCATCTCTCTTACTTAAGTTATTCATGTTTATCGGCAATGATCACAGGTGAAGAAATGCTTGATTTTTCATTAGGTAGATCACTCGAGTAAATAAAAAAGTGATAGAATCTTGACTCGAAAAACTTGTTCGGGCCTTACAAACGCTGAAAAAACTTCTAAATCGGAAGAAAGAAGATATTTTTTTGAACTTCTCAAAAAATTCCCTTCAAAAAATTTCACCAAGATAAGCTGTTGGGGTCCGTGTGTCCGTAGGTAGGTCAATCGAGGGAACTCTTTGCAAGTTTATAGCTTAAGTATGGCAAAGACTTACTAGGGGCTTACTGACTTTATACAACTGAGAGGGAGGTTGAGCTATTTCAGGCAAAGAATCAAGACTATCGATGAATCAACTACTACTCGAACTATTCAATAACGAAGTTCCCCATAAGAAGAGCGGCAATTCCTGTCGTTGCTCCATTCCTCCGTCTTCTCATCTGTCTTTATTTCTCGAACAGACTTTTCCAAAACCCGCACTATGCGTGAAATTCATGCACAAGTCTATAGAAAAGGGCTAGTGATCAGGGTGTTTCTTAGCAGCCGCACAAATTTTTTTCGAGCGCATAGATTTTTAAAATTTCAGAGTTAAAAATTCATTGTCTCCAATGATTTGGACTATCCCTACGAACGATCCGAGAAAAATTTTTTCCAAAGCACATAGATTTCAATGTTTTTGGAGAGCGCATAGATGTTTCTTACCCGCAGTGCGGGTCAGAGGAACACCCTGCTAGTGATACGAATTTTCTGTTCGATAATGCTATCTTTTTTTTACAGACGCTCCCGATCTCTCCTCTGAGTCTGCCGTTCCTTCCTGATTAGTCTTTCTGATCTACACGCCTCTTTGGCGGGTGGTAATAAACAACCAGTTCAGTACTCCAGAGGCTACTTTCTTTTGTTTTCAAGATAATTAGCCAAAACCTTCACAAAAACCAATAGGTATACTGAGACGGACATGTTTCTGGCAGATTTCACCGAGTCCATAAAGTGGCTGCACAACTCCAGTGGAGCTTTCCCCGTGGCACACAAAGACCACCGCAGGTCGGAAGGCAGCGACTTCCGCCTCGAAGACTTCTTTCTCGACAGCTGCACCATGCGGAATCATCACCTCAACCCAAGTAGCTTGAAACCCACGTCAGTGTCTGGTTCCTGACAAACCTGACTCCTGATTTTCATGGAACTTCCGACTCGGAACGGTCGTTTCGACTCGGAACGGTCAACAATAAAGCTAGGAGACGGCTCCGTTTCAAAAGAGTCAAGGTATTTTAACTTTTGAGTTTATTGTTAACGTACGGTGGAAAGGAAGTATTAGAAAAAAAAAAAGACTGCGAGAAAAAGAGATAAGGTGGAGTTTTGAGGAAAAAAAGTTGAGGGATTTGCCCGGTGAGAAGTAAAACAGCGCTTGTATGCCATGAACAAGAATGAGATCATCAACATACACGTCTAATAAGCCGTAAAACATTATTTCTTACAGCGCCTAGCTTGTTTTCCGCAAAAGAATCTTGACGCAAAAAAAAAAACTGGCATTTTATTTTGTCTCCCCCACCTCCAAAGTAAAAGAAACACCTCTTTGACGTCGAAGGAGAGTCGCCGCCCGAGATCGGCCGCTCTCGTTCCCCAAATTCCCGAATTGATAACCAACAACTTCTCTCCCCTCTCAAGAAGATTTAGAAGCGCCGCTTCCATTCCAGCGTGTCCTAGAAAAGCGCCAATTTAAACTTGATTACAGTGTACGGCCTGGCCGGCGACCTAGAAGTTTGAGGTTTCTCCTGTCGATGAAAAATAATCCGAAAAATAGTCACGTTTTTAACAAAACAAAAGTAAATTAAAGAAGTTCAAAGTTAGAATTAAATGAAATTAACCGTTGAGCGTCTGTATTGTATAAAATAAAACTTTCGCAATATTAGGATGAACAAATTTCCCCAGCGAGAGTTTTCCTTATAAAAAAACAACCGATCGAGGCAATATTACAATGCTCGCAAACTATGAGATGATCCTAGTTAGACGAGGCAATATTACAATGCTCGCAAACTATGAGATGATCCTAGTTAGACGAGGCAATATTACAATGCTCGCAAACTATGAGATGATCCTAGTTAGACGAGGCAATATTACAATGCTCGCAAACTATGAGATGATCCTAGTTAGACGAGGCAATATTACAATGCTCGCAAACTATGAGATGATCCTAGTTAGACGAGGCAATATTACAATGCTCGCAAACTATGAGATGATCCTAGTTAGACGAGGCAATATTACAATGCTCGCAAACTATGAGATGATCCTAGTTAGACGAGGCAATATTACAATGCTCGCAAACTATGAGATGATCCTAGTTAGACGAGGCAATATTACAATGCTCGCAAACTATGAGATGATCCTAGTTAGACGAGGCAATATTACAATGCTCGCAAACTATGAGATGATCCTAGTTAGACGAGGCAATATTACAATGCTCGCAAACTATGAGATGATTCTAGTTAGACGAGGCAATATTACAATGCTCGCAAACTATGAGATGATCCTAGTTAGACGAGGCAATATTACAATGCTCGCAAACTATGAGATGATCCTAGTTAGACATGAAACAGTGTTTGTTCTAACATCAAGGGTTGCCGATTAACTCAATATCGAATTGCAAAAACTGCACATTACGGTGCGTTTTCTATTTTAGCACCTTAGGCCGTATGCATGGAGCAATCCAAAAGGATTATGAGCTTGGATTAGCAGTTATCCAAATACATTTCACTAATCCGGTATGCATGGAAGCTATAATACTTTTGGATTAGAGATAATCCGACAAATTTTTTAAAAAACTTTTTTGGATTTTGTAATCCTTGGATTTGAATAAACCAGATTGTTATAATCTGTTTTCCATGCATACGGCCTCTTATGTCTCCAAACCGACCTGTTCCACTGATCGCGAAGGTGTAAGGGTTCTTGGTCTTGAAAATGTACTGCAGACCCTCTCTGACATCGTGCATTATCTAAGATGTTGAATTTCCGCAGTGTTCACTTCTTTTCATTTCAAGGCCATTCAATGAGTCCGAGCTTTTTTTGTTGAATTGCAGTGCCATTTCTATCTTCTGCATTTTTGGATCGAACATTAGAGAAAAAAATCATATTTGTCCTGTTCCTGTTTTTTTCTACTTCTGCTATCTCGACCTGGCTGTGTCTTTTCACCCGCAACATCAGCGTGTAGATCAGAAAGACTAATCATAAAGGAACCACAAACTCTCAATAGAGACCGAGTGCGAGCAATTAATACAGGGCACTTTTTGCATTTAGGGCGCCCTCCTCCTACCAGAGGTTCAAATGGGTCAGATGAGAGTGGCATTTTTATACGGTCTCGTTGGCCTAAGCCGTACGGCCTCGTTAGCGTAAACTTTTTTCCTAGGCCTAAGCCTTTTTTAATGTAAAAATAATGTTTTTAATGTAAAAATGATTTTTTGTAAATGTAAATAAGTCAGACGTTTGACCCATGGAACCTCTGGTATAGGGGCCCTAACCGCAAAAAAAAGTGCTAAATACAGAATTTCATGCACACAGAGTATTCGTATCGACAGCTCTTTCAAAGAGCGCTTCAACTAGCGCACAAATTCTACCCGCAAAGTAAATTAGAGAAATAGCATAATCATTACTGCTAGGCTCATTAAAAAGGATTTTTTTGCTCGGAGTATGAACCTTTAGAAACTCAGGATGAAGATGCCCGAGCAGGGGCGATTTCTGAGCCAGGCCAATACTGGCGGGCATTGTCGAAGGACCCGGACCATACAACTCCCGCTGAGGAATGACTACCTCCTGGAGAAGGCAACTTGGTGGGGTCCAAGAGGACATCCTTGTTCTCTGAAAAAGTTATTCGGAATATGTAACACTCAAGGTATTTAAAAAATATAATAAAAATGTTCACTATTTAAAAAGTTATGTAACACTCAAGGTATTTAAAAAATTATAATAAAAATGTTCATAAAAAGTTCCATTAGTAAAAACTGAAACAAATTAATTTCTACAGAATACTAAAAATATTACTGGAGAATAAAACTGTCTGAATGATCAAAACACGAGGTACAAGGCAATAAAGAAACTTTCAGAAAAAGGAAGGTTTAGACAAACACAGAAGCACCCATCAATGTGAGACGGCCCTGGTTTTAGTCAGACACCAACGTCCTTCTGGTTTGTGCTCACTACAACCTAGACAGAGCTGATGACTAATATGAAACACGAACGGGTGGGAAATAGAACTGCACCGGCTTGTATGTAGAATGAAACCTTGACCTCAATGGGCATTTCTCAGTCAAGACTCGCAACTATTAATGAAACCTTGACCTCAATGGGCATTTCTCAGTCAAGACTCGCAACTATTAATGAAACCTTGACCTCAATGGGCATTTCTCAGTCAAGACTCGCAACTATTAATGAAACCTTGACCTCAATGGGCATTTCTCAGTCAAGACTCGCAACTATTAATGAAACCTTGACCTCAATGGGCATTTCTCAGTCAAGACTCGCAACTATTAAGAAAGTTTCGGTGAACTGAGTTATGATTCGATTTGACCATACAATCTTTTCTTGCACTGCTACTAACAATAAACATCTTCTCAAATTACGTGCTTCTTTTTTACATGTTGCCATCACCTCTTATCTTTCAAAGACTAGAGAGAAAGTGGCGGTGTTTAGACTTTGTGAATATAGTAAGCTGATATTATTAAACAACTTTTTTTCATTTACTTGAGCTTTAAACAATGAAGAGAAGGAAACCCAAAGCGATCTCGCTCTTCCATTAATTGCAAACCTAAGTCGAACCATTTGCTCTCGCTAACTGGCACTACTTGAAGAGTTGAATCGAGCGAGATCAACGGTAAATTCCTTGAAAGCTCGATCCCAAAAGAACCAACTTGGCGGTTTGGCAAGTGAAACCAAAAAACGGTTGGAAGGAAACGGTTGGATTGACGCGAGAGCATCGTACTGGTCAATCTTAATGTCCTGAGGCGATTGGTGTGACCGTAAGAGAGTCATGACAGAGAAGCAGAGGAAATGTGAGGGGTGGGATTGAGAGGAAAAGCGGAAAAGCAACAGATGAAGTACATTCCATTGTTTTATCAGTCACTTTGTGTGCTCGGTGAAGCTACATACAGAAAAGATGAGCTGCTATCTCCGTTATCTAATCTGCTCTTCACGAGACAATCATTGACCAGCTGACCATTTCAAACATGAAACTCAACTTATGCCTGATCAAAACACATACACTCGTTACATAAAGAGACTTATGGGCAGTAAGCCGTGGCAAGAACAGTTAGAAAGCATGTTAATGATAGCTGAATATAATAGTAATACAGTATGACCATTAACATGATGATTCTGTTAATGGTTTCGGAATGAATACTCACTCTGTGAAACCTAGATTATTTTCGAAAGGGCGATGAAGGCAGAGGATTCAAGGTTTGGAAGTTCACGGTGAAGTTGGGTACAAGAGTTTACTGTTTTAAAAAAAATATTTATTTTGAAGTTCATTGTGAGAACTCTTTGAGGTTTGGCTCACAAACACATGTCAGTATTGAACTCTTTGTTGCGAAAAGACTGAAGACGGAACCACCACAGAGAATGATTCTATTACATCGTGGATATATAATAACACGAACTGACTATGTCATAGCATGACTGTCAAGCCGACCTTCTCCATCCCATGGTGAATTCACCATGTGACATACACTGCGCGTCATAATTATGCTAACACCCTATTTTTTCAGGTTTTTCGGAAAAAAAATAAATACAAATTAGACATTTTTCCAGTTTCGTGCCATGTTTTCCCTTGCGAAATCAAGGCGCTTCTTCTTGTGAGATTCAGTCATTCGAGGCACAGTTTTGCGTGTGGCGGGCACCAGATGGTCGGACTGTCGAATCGTGCGTAAAATGGTTGACTTGCTCACAGATGCGTTCGCTTCGGCACCGATTTTAGCAGCCGACTTCATAGAGTTCGAAGCGATCCTGCAGAAATTTGAAATTTTACTGAAGCAAAACATCAATATAACAAGTTCAACCTGCAGATCCTCCTCCTATCTCGCTCCGACAACTTCTTGGGCCTCCCTGGATGCTTCTTAGTCCCATAATTGTCGGGGTCTTTGAGGAACTTGCTGACCACAACATCGGAGCGTCCTAGCTGAACAGCAATTCTTCTTGCGGAGAGGCCGTTGGCACGCAGGGCTTTTATAGTGTCTTGCTCGGAGGCAGAAAGCATTTTCGCGCTGGGCATAATGTCTAAACAGCAAAAAAATTAAGCAAACTTGTTCAAAATCTGGATGCTAGCATAATTATGACGCGGCAGAAAAAACAATTTTTTTATAAAAAAACTTTTTTTGCGTCCATTGATTACCATAATTCCACATAATATTTCAAAAATACTTTCGAATAGGGCATGTAATTAACTATTAGGTATCATCAGTGGTTTTCCGTAAAACCTGAAAAAATAGGGTGCTAGCATAATTATGATGCGCAGTGTATAAGAAATGACAGCATTCAAAACTTATATATACACACCTTTTAAATATTCGATTCATGACTTCAATTTCAGAACTCAAAACTCCTTGAACTCTAAATCATGCCTTCAAACTCTCTTCGAGTGCTTTACATTCCATCATTTTTCGATTGTGTTCGAACAGCTTTATATCATCGCTGATGTATTAGAAAGAGCTCGAAAGGATAAAAAAAGAAGAGATATAGTATTAAGTGGAAGATAACAGCCAGAGAGTCAGATAGAGAGTTAAAGAGAGAGATGGAGAGAGATTGAGAGGGAGAGATTGGATAGAGGACCTAAAGGAGAAGAAGTCAGACAAAGTCAGAAGACAGGCTCGGAAAAGAGAAATTACAGAGGAAAAGGCAGGTTTATATAAGTAAGAGAGAATCGAGTTTAATGGAAGATTTTGAGAGTAAGGATTATGGAGAAAAGAGAGTTCAGAAAAAGTGAAATGATCAGGAGAATAGCGTGGGGGATGATAGCAAGGTGATCTGCCGTGTCTCATGTTAGAATGGGAAAGAGGAGTGAGGGTTACAACAAGGTGGATGGGAAAGAAAGACAGAGATATGGCGGCGGGGAACAGAAGAGAGAGAGAGAGAGAGAGAGAGAGAGAGAGAGAGAGAGAGAGAGAGAGAGAGAGAGAGAGAGAGAGAGAGAGAGAGAGAGAGAGAGAGAGGATAATGGCAAAGCGGCAAGCTCGAGAACAGCTGTGAAAGCAGCGACTCGCCTTCTATTCCTGAACTGCTTGCCTTCTCTGCTCCTCGTTGCTGTTGTTATGGCTCTCGTCACTTCTACGGTCTTCTTCATACTCCCCTCCACCACATACACAATGCATCCTGAAAGTGAAGAGTCAATCTCGTCATCAAACTCTGGAATGCCGCCCGAGATCGAAAGTATGAATGGCCTGCGTGATGATTATCCAGCAGAAGATGTGGAGCTGAAGGAGTCGAAAAGGGATTCGATAACGGAGCCGGAGTCAGAAGAGGAGTTGGAAGAAGATGAAGCGGAGCCGATGCCTCCAACCAGTGTCATCGACTTTCAGTCTCTCTTCGAAAAGTTCGAGAGTGATCCCGACCTCGCCGATCATGTGCTGGACGAGCCACCACCTCTTGAAGCCACCATCAAGACACTTGAGTGAGGAACAAGTTTGGGCAGTTTTTAAATGAAGCAAACAAATAATTTTAAGCCTACTAACGATACAATTCATTCCCTTAATAAGTACATACTTAAAGAGTTAAAGGTGATTACACAGGGAAAACATAATGTATCTGCGTACAAAAGTGTTTCGGATTCATTAATCACTCCTAAGAATGAAATATCAACGAAATATCAAAAGAATGAAATGCGAAGCTAAAAAGCAAACAGTCCATCTCCACAACTGAGTTCACTTGTCAGTGAAGACTTACTATATTGTATTCTTTATACTGTATTCGTATGCAGGACCGGAAGTGAAGTGAGCAAGGTAAAAGCTATCCAAATGATTTCGTATCTGCTCATCAATGAGATGGACGCCACGATAGAGAGAGTGCTGCCAGCTCTTCAGGTTCGTATTCGCTTTGAGAAGATTCTTTCGAAGTCTAGGCTCGTTCATCAGTTTGATGAAAGGCATCGACTGGTACTGTGTCCAGAAGACCAAGTTACTCAAAGCGACCTGAGCAAATATCCACTTATCACGAATCGATATTAGTCATTATAGCACTCCCCACTGCAATCACCGACGATCCGATAACAATTCACCTTTCAATTTTAAAGACTATAGTTTCACAAGTATTGGTGTTTGTTATAATCTGCTAGGTTTTTTGTTACAGAATGTAAAAAAACTTTCTTATTAAAATTTAGCAAATGGGCCTTGACAATTAAGATGAAACAAAAGACTTTGTTAACGTTTCGTTTCTAATCTGGAAAACATGTCAATAGAGATGAACTCAGACTTTGGAAGAGAAAAAAGAGAGGAGAAAATCATGAAGAAAAAGAGGTGACGAGATAGAGTGAGAGAGGAAAAAGAATGCAAGAAAAAAGTTTACAGAATGTTCTGAAAGAAGACAAGTCAAATCTGGATCTTCACTGTGAGGCGGCGGTCATTTTCAAAGATCTTATCAGAAACAAAGATCTTCTGGAAAAACAACCGTGAGTTCATTCGAGACTTTCTTGCGCTTCTTCGAGAAGTAATGTAGTTTTTTAGGTCTTCAAAAACTGCTATCTTTTATGCAATATCTTTGAATTTGAAGTTTTTTTGTTTTTTGTAACTGCAAAAAACAGGACGAAACAAACAGATGTATCAAGATGGAGTTCAAACATTTTCTTCAATCACAGGCAACTACAGAGGATACTGCTTGACTACATTCTACAAAACGCAGAGCGCCAAAAGGACAACCGTGGGTCAACTAAATGTTGTCTTAGCGACTCTGCTAGTCAGACTGGTGACTCGGCTAGTCAGACTAGTGACCCGGCTAGTCAGACTAGCAAATTCATTCACAGAGTAAGGCTAGACTCCGAGAGTGTGCCTTGTTCAGTGAGCGCAGCTGCCTGGCTAGACACTCTCACAGAGATCGCTGATTCTCTTCCGCTTCAAGTTCTACGCTCAAATGTGCGTTGGTATTTGAATTCCTAATTTGACAACACTGTTTCGAAAGCAAGTCCTTGCCAGCGCTAACATTTCTGAGTAAGAAAAAAACACTAGGACAAGCATGAAGCAGATCAAGAAAAAAATACATTGGCTTCCCAATTTGATCAAATAAAAGGTTCCACGATTATCATCACTATACAAAAAAGAGCTGAAAGTGAGAAAATATAACTAAATTTTACACGTAATAGTGCATTCAGAATAGTCATGAAATCCTTTATTTAGGTTTTTATGCTTCCAATACTTAAATCTGTAATTCGACTCAAACCTTTCTATTTTGATAGATCGGCTTTTCTTCATTTCATAAAAAATCCACAGTTAACAGTTTTACTGTGAAGTTCCGTTATCGAACTTTTTTCTTGGGTTCAGCAAAATAAAAGTTATAAAAGGTTCAAGAGCACATGGGATACTGGTAGAATAATCCCAGGTGCTGCCAGTACTGGCCTCTCAAGCGGAGCCTTCCCAGCGTGTTCAACGACGTCTCATTGCTACTAAGCTACTTCAGAAGATTGCCTCTATTCTTCCTGCCACCGAGTCAGTGGGGATTCGTCGGGATCATGGTTTAACCGAAAGAAAATCAGCAATGGGCATTATTTTCGAGATCCTGAAGAATAAGTTTTCATATATAAGATTTCCCTTATCAAAATTTCCGTGGTTCCTTTGACTAGAACACATAAGATCCTCATTACAAAATTTTTCAACTGTCATCTATAGGTTAAAAAAACAATAACAAAATAGGTACTCGAAGAGTCCCGCAAGGTCACATTAGCTAGATCATGATCAAGTTAAGGATGAAGTCATCTCGGAATGATGAGTGTTTACTTACGAATGACTTGGAGGGAGGGCGTGTGTCACCTTGAATAAGTTAGGATCAAACGCAGAAGTCTCTTAATACATATTATCGCTTACCGTAAGCACTTAAAGATACAGAGAAATCATGGCTATTTTTACATTATCGCCCTTTAACTCAATAATGAGTAACTCAATAGTAAGTAAATAAACCAAAGAAAAGACAATTGAGCCCTTCATATACTAGCATTATCGCACGGAATAGCAATGTGTCACCGTTGTGCAAGGGTAACGCGCTTGCTCCCGGTTTGAGAAGAGATGGCTGGTTTGACTCCGCCCGGTGGACTAGCTCCCGGTTTGAGAAGAGATGGCTGGTTTGACTCCGCCCGGTGGACTAGCTTTATTCCGTGCGATGGTTTATTCAATTTTCTTCTTAACCAGGCATCACGGCCTTTCAACTGTGTAACTGAGCATTTGAAAAGTTTACGAAACGCTCCTTTTTAGTGTCCGCCGGGAGCTGATTCCACTGGCGGCTCAGCTATGTGCGGATGGGAACGCAAATGTACGCGTGTCAATGACTCAACGACTATCTACCTTCGCTACTGCTTTGAAGTAACTAGATTTCGAAAATTGAACCTCTAGTTTTGAGTAAACATTTTTCTGTATATCATAATATTTGAATTTTTCGGAAACAACAACTTTTTATGGACAAGAATCAATGGTTGAATAGATTGTTATCGGTCTCTTGATATAAATTATTATTTTAATCTGAATTTTTCATTCTCGAGTAATTTACGGTTTACTTTCATTGTAGTGAATCAGACTGTTTCAATTTTGCCGTGCACGGTTAAATTATGAAAAAATCTTTCTTGGAAATAAATGAATAGTTAATTTGCTCGCTCGTCCTTCACCTGCTTTCACTCAAAAGTTTTTTCTTGCGTTGCTTTTTGAACTTATCTCGAACTATCCTAAACTTTTTATAAATTGCTCTTTGCAACTTGAATTTTTCTGTCGTATTACTCTAACATTCTTGATCTGTTTTTGTTTTTTTCTGTAGCTCGTCCGTTTTCTCTCATATTATCTTCGATCTTTGATTCTTTTTTCATCCATTTACCTTCTAACATTTATTCCCGCAATTCCTTGCTTATTTTCTCTCTCTTTTCTTTCCTTACTTTCTCTCTTCTCTTTTGTTCTCCCTCTACTATTCTCCTTCTCTCTTATTTCTCTCTTCTCTTTTGTTCTCCCTCTACTATTCTCCTTCTCTCTTCTCTTTTGTTCTCCCTCTACTATTCTCCTTCTCTCTTATTTTTTTCTCTCCCCATTTTTCTATGTTTGTATCCTTCTCATTCCCTATCTCTCATAGTTTCCCTCCTCCTTCTTTCCTGCCTCTTTCTCTTTCTCTCTCATTCTCTCTCTCCTCTGTCTATTTCTACTGTGATTCTTCTCTACGTGAGTGGGAGACTTTAGGCTTCGATTGAGCACATGGTGAGATGATGATTTTTCCGGAGATGAAATGGGAGAATATCTTGCTAATAATTCTTACTTCTCACACACTTTTCTCCTTCAACCTTCAGATCTGCCTCAGTTTATTGGAATGAAAGAAATTGTTGGATAAAAATTGGAAATATGTATAAACGTTTTCCGACAAATTTTTCACAAGAGTTTCTAAACCCCCCCCCCTCCCGCTTTGAAGGTGTTCATATGTTACAGATTAGTTTCTCATGCAGTTTGTTTTTTTTTTCCAAACTTTTTTTCCAAAATCCGGCTGCTATATGAGCTGCATCGTAAAAGATTTAAAGTCCTTTTTGTTTGTGAAAAAAACACAACAGAACTAAGGAAAGGGAGGTAGGAGATGATATTTGATGTTGCAGTCGACCATCAGACGTCGTTTCATGTCTGCTATCTCCGATCATCGCTCTATGCGAAGACGAAGACAGGGCGGTGAGAGAAGCCGCTCTTCCTACTCTCATATCCGTCCTGCCTCAGCTCACCAAAGGTATCTCTCCCTTTCCCTCTCTCTCAATCTCTGACTCTCACTCTCTCTCTTTCCCTTTCCCTCTTTATTGATATATCTCTTGTTCCTCATCTCTATTCTCTTCATCTGCAAGCAAAAATTCTTAGGATAGTTTATATATTTCAATAGACTACCGCGCCTTTAAGAAGTTATTCGAAAACAAGTTATAGAAAATAACATCCTACAAACGGCAAAAAGTTGAATTATTACTAAAAGCGAAACGTTCGACTTCGTCTTTTCTTCTTCAACGCATCAAAAGCACACAACACAGAACAAAAGTGAATTATTACTGTTAAAATCGTTTTGAGATGAATTGTTGGCACATATATGTATACTTGAGGGCGCGCTTTACTTGGGGTGGGGGCTTTTGTTTTTAGTATATTCGTTCTTATGTATTTAATATACGTTTTTGTCTGTTTTCGACGAATTTTTTCAATGAATCGGCCAAAAATTATAAACGTGAGGAGTTTTAGCATGCGGTCTCGTTGCTAAGCCGTACGGCCTCGTTAGCGTCTGCCTAAGCGAGAAAAAAATAAGTTAATTTAGCTGAAAACAGTTCAGGAAATTTAGTCTATCTATATCTTTATGTGAAATCTTTTCTCTTCTCGATATATGGTGCTGTTTGGCAGCTCTCTCGCATTCGCATTCTTTCTCTTGCATCAACTCTCTCGCATTCATACGCACTGAGTTTAGCTCAATTCACTGCTTCTAACTAGCTCTCGCTAGTCTCAACTCGAACTTTTCCCGCTGTAAAAACGATCAAGATTTTTTCAAACAACTGGCATTAAAATTTTTTGGTGAAAAAACGCACTATCATCAACTTTTCAATGCGAAATTTAAAAGACGACTGGTCTCTAGCTTTCCATGACAATGTAAGTTCAGATGCGCGAAGAGTGACAGTCTTGCCCTTTCTTCGTCGGTCCATCGATAAAGCGCTAACCTCACAGGTTCGTACGAAAAAAACATCATAACTCGTTCGAGATGACACATGCCCTCCTTCCAAGACATTCGTAAGAAAACATTCTCATTATTCCGAGATGACTTCATCCGGAACTTGATCATGATCTAGCTTGATCATGATCTAGCTTGATCATGATCTAGCTCATGTGATCTTGCTGGATAACTACAAGCGGCGTGAATTTGCAGTGGTTCTATCCTATGGGAACTACTGAATGAACGTTCGGGAAAAAAGGCTTTTATGCCTCACACATGAAATTTTATGACGAAATAAAGATGTTTGCTAGGTAGTCTGGTATTATGGCTCTCATTCGCCGTAAGAAAGAGACTGTTGAGTTCGATCCCACCCACCGACAAAATTTCTGCAATTTAAATAATTCAAACATCATTTCTGATAAGAGCGTATGGATTATGATTATTCGTACAAAGCTCATATAAAATGTGATCATTCATGTAAATTTCTCTTGAAGTATGATTTTTCAATTAGATTTATCGATACAAACTATAACCGAGACTATTAAAACTTTTTACTTTATTCATGGGACTTATGACCTTGAACTTTGAAAGTTGGACTTCAGCCAGAGTCATTAGCACTGCTGACTCGTCACTTTGGCTGTTTCATCTACACGCTTTACGAGGGGATGGACTTACTGGATCAGGCTTGGTCTCTGAACATCTACTTTGACATCGTCAACAAGTTCAAGGCAATGGACAAGAACGCCGACACTGGCAAACGGGCTTGCGCATTCAATCTTCCCGTCAGTTATACAGTTCAACGGAAGCGATCTCGGTCAAAGAAAGAGATATGGCTGGGTTCGATCCTACCCCGTTGCTTGATTTAGCTTCTTGATAGATTAATTATATTGCATCTTTCTGACAATCGATGACTTTCTATTTCTACATCAAAACTGTGCCACCAATTCATTAGGCTTTCTAAACATATTTTTCATGGATGAAAAGCGCTCAAAAACACAAAAATCAAAACCAAAACCACTAAAAGCGCTCAAAATACGATCTTCATTGTCTCTTTATTGTCTCACCAACTCCTCTGTCTTACAATGTCAATAGCAAAGAATTTCATCCTTTCAAAGCTTACCAGCAATCATAGCATTTGTCTTTATCGGTGCAGCATAGTATCGAATCCATCAGCTGATGGCGGGTATAAAAAATACTCTGAAGATTTTCAAAGAACGGTTTCTGTCAACTTTGTCATTACCTAGGAACCCATCTTTGTTTTTCAGTGTATTCTGAAGCTTTTTCCGAAGGCAAACGAACGTCTGAACGGAGTAATCGAAGACTTCTGCACGGATCACGACGATGAGGTCCTTGCGTAGATCTTATGCATTTTATGTATTCCAGTTTTTCTTTTCTTTTTTTGTTGAGAGGTCTCTCAAAAGACTGCACATGACCATGAAATTTGAAAACGATGAACATACATATATACGTAGCTTCTCAATTTCTTTTATTATAAGCATTGTTTTCCTTCATTCATTCAGAAATTATTCAGAATATCACAACATTTTGTCTCGAATTCTCTCAATTTAGAGCTTACTCCTACAATGTATTTTCAAGAATCCATTCAGTAAAATAATGATAATTTTGTTGCGTGCGCGACTATCTTCATTCTTTTAAAACGAAAAAATATCTCCTCGAATCCCTTGCGAATGAACATACCCTTGAAGATCTTTCAAGGGTCTATTTATTCTAAGAATACTTTTTTACTCCCCTCTAACTTTCAGAACAATTTCAAGATAGTCCGTTTTCCCATTAGACCTTTAAGAAAATCATTCTTTTCTGGAGCCAGTTTTAGATGGTTCCTGTCTTGTAAAACTTTTTGCAGTAAATCCCGGGATCCTAGAGCCCTTTTTTCTTAAGAGATTCTAGAACCCCCCAACCCCCTACTGCCTACCCTACTAAGATGAATGAACCGTGTTCTTGCAATGCCTTTAAAAGCACCTCTCAGCTTTATTATTCTAATCTACATATAGTATGTAGTTTCATTGAATTTTTTCGAGTACATTTTGAAGTTCTTTGTAAACAAAACGAGAACGAAGTAATATTCAATGAATATATCAGGAATGTAAAAACTTATTAAATTTTTTTCGAAGAGTTACCGGTTTTAGGTGCGAATGTCAATGGCGGCTTCTTTCGACCAGCTGCTAGAGATGAGCAATGATAAAGCTGGGATGCTGTCTTCTTTCGTAGAACTCGTCAGGGGAGGATCCATCGATGTGGTCGCTAAGGTTCTGTTCCTTCATTCATTCATTCATTCATTCATTCATTCATTCAATTATTCATTCATTCATTCATTAATTCATTCTCTAGTTCATTTTTATTTACACGAATTCGTTCCTTGAACTAATCTATTATTAAGTCTTTCATAACTTTATGAGTTATTCTTTCATACAGAACTTTCCAGCAAGTATGTCTTCCGTCTCAATAATTTACATAAATTTCAAAAACTCTGACTGAAAATGAATAATGTTTAAAGATAAGCCACAAACTTTCGAAGATTCTGCCTGTTCTCTACAGAAATGTGATGGAGAAGTCGAAAGATCCCGTCAGTTCCTTTGTTCATCATTAAAATTTTGTTCTCAAAAAAATTTCAACAGACACTTTGCGAAACTTTTTTAAAATCTACAAGTTTTTTGGATCTATTCATGAAAACCATGACTCAGAGGCATAACAAAATGTATGATCTTATCAATTTTTCGGTTCATACTATCAAGTTTCAAAAAAAAAAGAATCAACGAAAAACCTAATCATTCACTTTAAGTATAATACTCAAAGAGAACTTTTTGAAATCAACTTAAGCTACTATTCTTCTCATCAATCAGAAGATTTTTTGTAGCAGCCCGGAGTGAGCTTGGATCGAATTCTCATCGGTTGCAATCAAATTCTATCCTGTACTGGCTTTTGGCGGGCTCACGAAGCCCTCTTAGATGCTATCTCGTTACTTCCACAGGTCAATTAGAGGAAAGAGAGTGTTATTGATAATGTCTTTATCATGACGTTTTACCCATATCGTCTAATTTCTGTCTCATGGAAGAGGATTAAGATTATTTGGAGCTGTATAGGATGAGATGTGGTCAGAATGAGATAGAGGTAGATAGGATGAAAACAGGTTATGACGTGTTGAAGTTTTATAAACTTATATGAGTTTAGTTGTACACTACATACACTACATACAAGTTAAAGCTTAATTATACTCGTTTCCTCTCTGAGCACTCACTGATGAGCCCCACCCAGAGAGAGCAGAGATATGTCTGAGTTGGTGCGAAACAGACTTCTGCTACAGTACATTCTTGGCAGTCATATCATAATTGTAAATTATATTTATCACCTCTTTTACCATTTTGCTATAATAATAATACAAGTCATAGCTTGATACTAGGATGAGGTAAAGTTGATGCTAGTTGAAGCTGAAAAGGATGAGTATGTTGGTTCATTCATTCATCTACATATGTTAAGATGATTGAGAACTTGATAAAATAAGATAAGATGGAGTTGAAATGATTTGGAACTAATTGGATGATTAAAGGTGCTTCCACAGAAGAGATTGAACGACAGTTTCGTGCCTTTGTTGATGAAGGAAGTTATCAATGTTGTTCGTTAGGCTTTTCATGTTTCAGTTTTGTTTATTTACCTCAACCGTTATAACCAATTACGTACGACCTTCAAACTCATCAGCTATCTTTCCAGAATTTTCTTTCACTTTCACTCTTACTCTCTCTCTCTCTCTCCCTCTACATCTCTCTCTCTCTCTCTCTCGCTATATATATATATATATATATATATATATATATATATTATATATATATATATATATATATATGTATATATATGTATAAACGTTTGTAATTCGCTTCAAAAATGTAGGAATTTTTGTCAAAAATTTCAGCGAGCCAACCCATGTAGGGTAGCCGCGGCGAGGTCATTGTTGGTTCTGATGCGACGACTTTCAAAAAAAGAACATCGAGAAGCTGTCATCAGGTTTTTACAAAAGGGTTAGTGTCTTTGATTTGTTCAAACTATTCACTGTTACTTTTTTAAGTCTATACATTATTTCGAAATGTTTGGATGCTGACTTTTCAAGGATCGGAAAAGTATTTAGTCGATCAAAATTTTTTTTTTTTGCTCTGTTTGATATACATATAATTGGTACTAAGTATTTTGATGATTTTTTAAATTAGATTTGGCCACCCACAAATGCTCGTTCCGTCGTCAGCTCTATTTGGACGCCGTGCTCGAAGTGGTGAATTTGTTCTCCCGTCGCGTGCTCCACTCTCACTTCCTCGACAGTGCGCTGGCTATGGCACGGGATCCTGTCCCAAATGTTCGGTGAGGTCTTCATAGATCAATACATAATCGTTCGTTGAATGGTAATGAGTATTTCAATGTACGTTTGTTCAAGGATATTTCCGTCAATGTTCTCTTTTTTTAAATCCTTTTCTCTATTTTTCAAAATCTGCGTTGAGTATGGTTTGATGCATAGTCTCGGTGTTAATGAGAAAGAAAAGAGAAGAAGTTAGGGTACTACTGACGGGTTAAAATTATACTGCATTTTAGGAAACAATAAAATTGAAGTGAAACATTTTCATACAGAAACAACATTTAAACAGGCGGTAAACGCATATTTATTTATTTATTGAAATACATTTTACAATGTAACAACACGAGGAAGACTCTGCTGACAAAACTAAGGATAATTAAAAGAACTAAAAAAAAGAAAAAAAATACAACGAGAACGAGAATGAACGACTATTATAAACTAAAATCGATGTTTAAGAACTCTGGAACATCCAGCAATGACAAATTTATGTCCAAATTGCTGTGTGATTTTTCTTATTTTCGAAAAAGTGCATTAAAAATTGCATTTAACTTTGGGGCTCAGTAGGGAAAACTAATGGGAATACATATAAGAACACAAAAGAAAACGGTTGAATCGTTTCTTGCAAGGATTCTTCTCCTTGAAAAGAGCTGGACTTTTACAATATATTTTTTAATGAAACTTAAAAGTTTGAAAAAGCTACCAAGATAAGTTTATTGGAAAAATCATTCAATGACCAATTGTGTTCAAAAGAACAGAAAACTAGTTTACAAAAACTGATTTTCTTGTCAGATTGAGACTAAGCCGAATTCTGCCCCGATTGAAGTCCACCTTCGTGCTCTCGAGAGACGCGGAACTGCTCGAGAAGGTGGAGGGGACTATGCGAGTACTCTTAGAGCTCTCTCACTCATCTGACATCATGCAGACTGTAAGTCTTGATATCTTCTACTGTTTTTTTCTTCTCACAAACGACACTCTCGAAACGTTCTTGAAAAATGACACTCAAAAACGTCATTTATATGACAATATAATTGCATCAAGATCAAGCTCTTAGCAGCTCGAAAGTTTTTTGACTTGTTTTTTTTAGGCGGCGAAGGAACTTTCTCGGGCGGAAACGGCGAAAAAAGACGACGCTGAGGACCTTAGAAGGGAGGAAGAAGAGGAGGAGTTGTGGAGAGAGGAAGAGGAAGCAGAAAAGGAGACAACTAAAAGGAGACTGCCCACTATGGTGAATGATAATTTACTTCATAAAAACAAGTTCTATGATCTGTGTAAAAGAATAAGTATTCATATTTGAGTATTCATATATGAATCACATGTAATGCCAGTTAGCGAGATGAGATGGCAACACTGAGCTATGTGAATAGTGAGTTTAGCACTTTGATTCAACTAAATAAAACAAACATGTTTTCAAGTTTACTTAACATGTATACTCATTCACAATACAGCATTTCTAAACTCTTATCGAATCTGGGTGTAATTCCTGAGCGAATATCTCTTCATGACAATATTTTGATCCGAAGCAGTTATGTGAATAACTTTTGGTTCGAAGAAAGACTTCAAGTGAACCTGCTTCAAGAGCAAGTCTATGGTGGACTCGTGTAGCTGGCGTCTGGAGCGTCGGGCAGTTGCAGTAGTTCGGCCGCAGCCGGTTATCGTCATGCGGTCTTCTTCACCCGCCTTCGAGCCCAGGAAGAGTCGACTGCCACTCAGCACGGCTGCAACTGGTTCGCTTTCCCAGATCTGGCAGTTTTTTTTATAAAAATAATAATGAAGCTGTAATTAGCTTTTCAAGTTTTTAGCGACTAATTAAGCCAACGTTTGCAGCCAAACTAGCCACTATCCCGGACAATGTCACCGATCTTCCGGTGGCTTCAATGACTCCCAGATCGACCTTCCGATCTATCAGGACTGTAGGTGCACAGCCTAACAGCAGCGTAGAACGGCAGAAGACGTCGAAGCGAAATGCCGAGGAGAAGGAGGAAAAAGAAAAACCGACAATCAGGGAACGAGCTCACTCGGAGACCCGCACTGCAGTTACGGCTTCAGAAGGCCGGGGCAGCTGCCACCGATCCACTTCCTCATACGCCATATCCAAATCCATATCGAGCACGCACCTGAAGAGACCAAGTTTTGGACTCACCAAGGTTAGAGTTTCAAAAGAAAACGAGGTAAGTGCAATAGGGCGTGTTGGGCTACTGCGGGTCAAACATTGCTTGCGGCCTCGACTCCTCTCCTCAGCATTAGTTTCATGTACATACATATGTATAAATCATATAATCCGCAAGAAGGTATTCAAATACGGTTTTTTTTGTTGTTGTTGCTCAAAGCAGCTTTCTCAGTAGAATGTTTTCATAATCGAGTTTTTCTAGTTCTGGTTTCAAATTTTATCATTTAAGGTTTCTTCGTCCTCGAACATCGAGAGAAGACCTCCATCAATGAGTATGAGAATCAGAAATATAAACGTCCTCTAGAGCATACTGTCTTTAGCTAGACTTCCTCTTCAGAACCGAAAAACTTTCTTTGGATGTTTCAACACCTAATGAAATGTCTTGGCTTGCTTCAAAAACGGGCTTCGGAATGGAATTAGTTGTATATGATCTCTTTCATACGGGCAAGAATTTACTATTGATATGTAAGAATGCGATATTAACATTTGTAATTGATGTTTTCTAATAAAATTGCATGTTACTTGAAAAAATTGTGACTTTCACTGAAGCTTTTCAACAAAAATCAACCGATTTCTAAGCGATTTTGGCTCTTCTTTCATGTGATTGAATCGCCCTTTATAATGAGGAAAAAGGGTTTTACGAACCGTTAGAATTCAGTTTTTCACTTTCTCAATGTAATCTCTACTTAGTGTTCTCGTTAAACGCTCCAATGTCTCACCACGAACTTCCATGAGAAGGAAAATTTTATATTTACGTCCAACAGTAAAAATTATAATATAAAAATACTATTTTCATTCTCATGGCGATTCGTGGTGAGATATTGGAGCGTTTCAACGAGAAAACTTAGCAGAGATTACGCTCAGAAAGTGAATAGGGGGTTTCTGGGGTACAATTTTGCTGAAGTGAACAGATTCTTTTGTCTCTCTCATCTGATATTTCGTTGCCACCTCATACTTCTTTCGGCTACGAAAGACTTGCTCCGATTTGCTACCGTATTTGGTGAAAATTCCGATGGATACTGGTGGCTCAAATTTGCAAAGAGAATACGCAGTAATGCAAGAAGCTGTCTGGAGTCAAGTAATGCAAGAAGCTGTATGGAGTCAAGTAATGCAAGAAGCTGTATGGAGTCAAGTAATGCAAGAAGCTGTATGGAGTCAAGTAATGCAAGAAGCTGTATGGAGTCAAGCAACTCCTTCTCCAAAGAAATCAAGGATTATTAATAAATGCGACTATTATTAAAACAAAGAGAAATGTCACATGAAACGAAAACGCATTAGCGACATTCCTCCTTTGTAAATATTCAATATGTATTTGCAAAGAATAAATGAATGAATGAAATGATTGAAAACACTTTGTTATTTTGAACTTCAAAAATTAATTTAATCGTTTACAGATCCATTATACTCACACAAAAAAGAGCATAACTATTGGGAAGTATGCTAAAAAGGATAAAGGCATTTCATGAATAAAAATACTTCGAAAGTATTCCTGACAGCGACAATGCGATATCCCTTCAACAACATCAAAGTATGCTAAAGAGGCATACTTTGAATTTTTTAATACAATACTTGTGAAAGTATGCCTCATCGTAAAAATCAAAAAGCGTGACCCGAAGTAACGTTAAAACTCAAGTACTGTATCAAAAAACTCTTCTTTTTCAAAGTTGACACCGTTGAACTTTAACATGTGTCTTGCATGGGGTCACACTCATGCTTTTATGGTGGAATTTTACAGAACTTTTGCACTTTAGGGCCCCCCTCCTTCCAGAGGTTCCATGAGTCAGTTTTTGGGTGAGTTTCTTGATACGGTCTCGTTAGCCTAAGCCGGACGGCCTCGTTAGCGTAAACTTTTACTAAGCCTAAGCGTTTTTTTTAATGTTAAATAGTTTTTTAATGTAAAAATAACTTTTTTGAAAATGTAAATGAGTCAGAAGTATGACCCATGGAACCTCTGGGAGGGGGGACCTAAAGTGCAAAAGTGCCATTTTTACTTTAAATATTTTGCTTTTTTAAAATCAAAAAGTGTTTTAACAGTGCAGTTTGCTTATGCTTAGTAAAATTTCAAGCTAACGAGGCCGTACGGCTTAGTAATGAGACCGTATAAAACAATAAGTCACAGTATTAATGTTCTGCGAACTAGTATAAAAAAAATGTTAAACCGTTCAAATTCGTTCTTGCTGTTGTTAATCTTACTCAGAAGACCATTAGTTGAAGAAATTAAGTTAAGAACTTGATCACTTGCTCATCTTGTTTTCTCTTCTTTTACGTAAACACGTTTGGTTTGTAAGGATCGGCCTCAAAAGATCGCCCTCAAAAAAGAAAGGATCGCTCTCAAAATTATTTCGCCAGTTCCTTGTTAATTTATGACGAAGTAGATTTTCGAAAAATTTCATGCTTGGTAGAAGGTAAAAATGTATTTGTTGTGCTGACTCTAATTTTGTTATTATAATAACAAAATTGTAATATATTACAATTTTTCCTGGTTGATTGTGATTATAACATTGTTTGCTGTTATTGAATATAAATTTGTTGATTTCAATCATTAAAAAATTTCAATCATTAAAAAATTGAATCCAGAAAAAAACAAACAAAAAAGAATCTCGACACAAAAATCAAGGAAAAAAAGAAACGGCATAATTTAAAGTATGGCCTGCAATACTTTGATTTCATGAGAAAAAAAACTTTCGAGATATGAAAAAGAATACTTTTGCGTAGTATCCCGACAAACAGTGGTATGCCTAGAATACTTTGATTCCATGAAAATTCATGTTTTCGCGGTATGAAAGACAATACTTTGAGAAAGTATTCCTCGGAATACTTTCAAACATATCGTTACGCTTCCCATGCTTTGCTGGTATGAATTTTCATGTAAAATTTTTTGTGAGTAGTTCCCGCAAGAACCATGTGGAATTTTGTACATAAATGCGGCTTGAAAATGAGCCTAGAGTATTACCGATATCTCGGTTAGATATACAAACATACAGTACCTGTCACAATTTTTAATATTCAAGCTTACGAGATGATTCTGCCTCCTCTTCCTCTACCTTGTGAAACATCGCGTAGTCCAATTGGTTAATGATTGATGACGGCACGAAAGTACTCTTCGGGAAGACGGTCTCTATACTCGTGGAAATAGGTTTTTGAAGTTTAAAACTTCGATGTAAAGTATAACTTCTGGCCTCAACTTCTCCAAGCCAACATAGTGATGGCTTCTCATTGCACACTGGCTTCTGTTTGGTTCACATAGCATCGCCCTTTCTCGAGCCCGATTCCTTGAATGTTATAGTTCCAATCTTAAACCAAGACCTTTTTCATACTTCTCTTCTAATATCGACTAATTTGTTTTCGGAACCGTCTGAAGGCTTTTTCAGATAATGTTTTAGGTTCGAGCCTTTTCGGTGACGGTCTCAGCTACGGTTTCCATGAAATGTCAGAACGCTTTTTAAGGTGAAAAACGACGCATTCAGCTCAAGAGCGATAAGAATTGTCACTCGGCCTTTGTTATGCACCAAAATTACGTCAGGCCACATTGTACTAATGGTCACCATATATTATCGAAACAATAAATTCTCATTCAAATATTCATTAGCACACCTTTTCAATTATGCCGCATTATGTATTCTGGTAAACATTTAAATTTTTTTTGTTATTCTGATGAAATGAAAATACTTCCTTAAAATTATGTTTGAGATTCCCTTTTCTCCTTTTCTTATGTCTTTAAAGTTCTCCTTTTCAAAACTGCTCATATTACCTTGAATCGTTAACTGCAGTTGAGAAAAGTTCATTGATAGTTGAACTGTTGATAAGAGAAAAGCCAATAATTGTGCACTGATGAGAAATGTGAGATCTTTTCTGCTATTTGATCAACTACATCAAATCCGTGTTAGTACGCTACTCTAATTGTCTTCTTCTCTTGTCGAGAGTAGAAAAACTGGATAGCATTGAAAGATATCTGATTGATAAGTATGGAGAGTTCGATATTATGATTTGAAAAAAGCGCTCATAGTTGTGGAGTAATCAATCAAGAGTGATTTTGTCGTTCGGAGTAAAACCACTCGAGCAAAAAAAGCTTCCTCATTTAGTACTCCTGATAATTTAAACATGCTTTTTATTGAGAAGATTGTTGTTCATTTGTCTATTTCTCTCGAAATTATTTATGTACAGAAAGTCCAGGTGTCTGACTTTGTCACTTTGTATCTTTTTTGTTTGGTGTAGCGGTACTGTGATTTTTTGCGTGTGTCTCAGGCATAACGTTAACATCACACCCTGAAAAAATCAGAGTGATGTCTCTTTTCGTTCTTAGATATGGTCTCTGACATTGACCGAGGGTGTATTCTGCGCTTTAGCGAGTCCGGGCACACTCAGAAGCACAGCGCCAGAATCACCGGATTCTCGCGCAGGACCATTCAAAACGCAATACGTCGCTTCCGTGAGACTGGTACAACGACTGACCGTCCCAGGAGTGGCAGACCAGTGACCGCGACCACTTCCTTCAACGTGAGAAGCATCCGAGACAAGATTCGATATAACCCCAAGCGGAGTCTCAGGAAACTCACGAAGGAGCTGAATATCTCGGCGAGTTCTGTTCAGACGATCGTCAAATCTCGCATGGGACTTCGCCCCATCAAGCTGCAGAAGACTCACGCATTGACGGACCAGATGAAGGCGACCCGTCTTCGGAGATGTCGTGAAATTTCAAAGCGGTTCAAGCCGGTGGACTGTTTGGATATTCTCTTCACCGATGAGAAGTTGTTCAATATTGAGCAGTCCTTCAACCACCAGAACGATAGGATTTGGTCGAAATCGGTCAAAGGTGCCAATAAGAGTGGCCGTTACGTCTCGAGAAAGGGATATCCTGCTTCTGTCATGGTCTGGGCCGGGATTTGCGCGACTGGCAAGACTCCACTCGTTTTCGTCGAGCAGGGAGTCAAAGTGAATGCCAATAACTACCTGAACGACATTCTCATGAAGGAAGTACTTCCCTGGAGCCAGGCTCACTTCGCGGGACGCAAATGGACGTTCCAGCAGGACTCTGCGCCCGCCCACAAGGCTAAAGTGGTGCAAGACTGGTGCAAGAGCAATTTCCCCTCCATGATCACATCCGCCGAATGGCCTCCGTACTCACCTGATTTGAATCCTCTGGACTTCTCTGTTAGGTCGGTCCTTGAGAGCAAGGCCTGTGCTTCCCAACACAAGAATTTGGAAAGTTTGAAGCGCGCCTTACAGAAGGTGTGGGATGATCTTGACGTCGCTTACCTGTCCACCACGGTGGGTGCCTTCCACATGCGACTCTGCGCCTGTGTCAAGGAGAAAGGAGGGCTGTTTGAAAGTTGAAAAAGCAGTTATATCCCAAACTATTTGAATAAACTTTGATGAAAATTTTGTTTGATTTGCTCAATCCGTTAAGTTTTTATCGGAAAAATACTACACTCCTGGACTTTCTGTTACACCCTGTATAATGAGTCTTATCAGAAGTCTTAAATTCCCGACATATGTAAAAATTCTATGGAGACCCCAGTAAAAAAGCTTCTTTCAGCAATCCATCTAATGATAGCCATCTCATTCCGGGATGTTTGCAGACCGAAAATCGCTGCCAGACAATTTTATTCCGTTCTTAGCGGATGCATAGAACTGAATCGGGCAGAAAGAGGGAGAGAAAGAGAAAGATAGAAATAGAAAGGTGGAAAAAGAGAGAAAAAAGTAGGGCGATGAAATGTAGAAAGAGATGAAGAGAGAAGACACTGTGACAAGCAGGCATAGAAAGATGAGGAATGTGATACAGCAAATACCTTCAGAGACATTGCAAGGGAGCAGTGGTCCTCTCGGGCGAGCAACGGAGCATCGGTCTTCTCCGGCGAGCAACGGAGCATCGGTCCTCTCCGGCGAGCAACGGAGCATCGGTCCTCTCCAGCGAGCAACGGAGCATCGGTCTTCTCCGGCGAGCAACGGAGCATCGGTCTTCTCCGGCGAGCAACGGAGCATCGGTCCTCTCCGGCGAGCAACGGAGCATCGGTCCTCTCTGGCGAGGAACGGAGCATCAGTCCTCTCCGGCGAGCAACGGAGCATCGGTCCTCTCTGGCGAGCAACGGAGCATCGGTCCTCTCCGCCGAGCAACGGAGCATCAGTCCTCTCCTGCAAGCAACGGAGCATCGGTCCTCTTCGGCGAGCAAGGAGCATCGGTCCTCTTCGGCGAGCTACGGAGCATCGGTCCTCTCCGGCGAGCAACGGAGCATCGGTCCTCTCCGGCGAGCAACGGAGCATCGGTCCTCTCCGGCGAACAATGGAGCATCGGTCCTCTCCGGCGAACAACGGAGCATCGGTCCTCTCCGACGAGTAACGGAGCATCGGTCATTTCCTGCGAGCAACGGTCCTCTCCGGCGAGCAACGGAGCATCGGTCCTCTCCGGCGAACAATGGAGCCTCGGTCCTCTCCGGCGAACAACGGAGCATCGGTCCTCTCCGGCTAACAATGGAGCATAGGTCCTCTCCGGCGAGCTACGGAGCATCGGTCCTCTCCGGCGAGCAACGGAGCATCGGTCCTCTCCGGCGAACAATGGAGCATCGGTCCTCTCCGACGAGTAACGGAGCATCGGTCATTTCCTGCGAGCAACGGTCCTCTCCGGCGAGCAACGGAGCATCGGTCCTCTCCGGCGAACAATGGAGCCTCGGTCCTCTCCGGCGAACAACGGAGCATCGGTCCTCTCCGGCTAACAATGGAGCATAGGTCCTCTCCGGCGAGCTACGGAGCATCGGTCCTCTCCGGCGAGCAACGGAGCATCGGTCCTCTCCGGCGAGCAACGGAGCATAGGTCCTCTCCGGCGAGCTACGGAGCATCGGTCCTCTCCGGCGAGCAACGTAGCACCGGTCCTCTCCGGCGAGCAATGGAGCATCGGTCCTCTCCGGCGAATACAATTATACCTACTGAACTCTATTCGACCCAGACGTTACAGTGATTTCTAAATGCTTTCTTCACTCCATCTGCTCTTGACCACTGATGATGATTTTTTAATTTAAAGCTACGCTCAACGGTTCCGTTCTTAAGTCTACCGATCTCGTTAGCGTAAACTTGACATAAGCCTGAGCAAAAACAAAAGAAAAAAAACTAATTACCAAAAAAAAGTAGAGGGAAAAAAAGGGAAAATATCTCAGTTTCCATAATAAAGAGGTAATTTTCTGTTTCCTTTTTTGTTGGTATTTTCTCATACCTGAAGATGCTTTCCAACTTTATAAAACAACTCAGTTCTTCGAAAAATTCATAAAAATGAAAGAGTGGCTTTTTATTTACAGGTGCTCTGTAACTAAATCGGTACCAGCTTTCACTGGCAGATTTGAACATGATTATACATAACTGTTCAATACATATTGTTAGAAAATACTTTGTTAAAATATTTTAGCCTTTACCGGGTAAATGAAGGTCTCCATGTACTTTCTTTAATTCAATTCCTGGCACGTTATTGTCTCTTGAATGTATATGCGTAGTTTTTTTCTTGAAACTACTAATATCACCCTGATTGTTAATTGCTGTCTAAAGAAGTTAAATGAACGTTGAACTGTCGTTAAGAGAAAGGCCAAGAAACGTGCACTGATAAGAAGTGTGAGACCTTTTCTCAATTCGATCAACTACAAGAACTACGTGTTAGTGCGCTACTCTAATTGTCTTCTTATTTGTAAAGATTGAAAGAAGTTGGGCGATCGTTGAGTGCATTGGAATTATTAAAAAAACGGAAGTTGTCAAGTAATTTGTGTGGGTAATCAATCGAGAGTAGTTTTGTCTTTTGTGAAAAATCTTTCGAAAAAGGCTTTCACATTGTTGATTGATCATGAAGGTCTTAATTACAAAGAAATTGGTTGCATCAGAGGAGTGAGTAAGGAGAAAAAAGAAAAAAAACCGGTGATACGGTGCCTCAAGTTAGAATAAAGACGGCATAAAGTTGGCATCGTTCTAACCACTTGTATTATATCATATAATCTATTTTATTGCTTTAAAGTAATTGTTTTTGATTTTTTCATGTTTTTTTGTTGAAATAATTAAGTGATTAAGAACTTAAGAAAATAAAATTTTACTACCTATTCTTATTTTGATTTTAGCTACATATTACGGTATCTGATTATATGGAGTATTGTTGAAAAGTTTGATCGATTTTCTCGGGCATCAATGAAAAAGCCTACACTTCTAATCATGTCTTCATTATGTGCTCATGTAGAATACTACTCCAAAACATCATGTTACCCTCACAAAAATATTTAAGAGAAATTTCAGGTGAAATTTCAATGTTGATTCACTAAAAAAGTTTGTCGAAGATCTAGATTGTCTGGAATGAGCTATGAAACGAGATCACAGTATTTCCAATTGAAGACTCTCGAGAGGCGAAGGATCTCACCATGACCTTCAAATTAATTACTGGGAAACCCACGATTACGCTCTCTGTCATGTTCTGTTCAAGTCATGAATACCGTACCGGATTTAACGAGTATATCATTTTCAAGGCGAATTTGAATCCGTTGATTTTTCGAACATAAGTAATACCAGTCTGCGTATTAGATAGACGGAAAATTTGACCAAAACTGTGTTTTCGTCGAACAATGTGAAATCTTCTAAATAAAGAATTGAGTATTTTTTTGTTCATAACTTATTCATTTCCTCTGTTCTCACTTCAAAAACGGAATCACGCTTTCAGTGTAGAATTTATTTATTTATTTTTTACTATTTATTTATTTGTTTTTTTACTTCCCTCGAACATTCGGTGTTAGTTTGTATCACCAAAACTGAGCTCACTTAAGTGACAGTGATCCGTTTTGTATACCCATTCATCAACATAATTGTATACAACCTGGAATAAAGAATGAAAGCTGCGATTGTGCTACATACACACAGAAAAAAATTGATCACCAATAATAGGGTTCAATGCATATTGATCACATTTTGATCATTTTTGGTTGCGCTGAGATGGCAGGAACTGAACAATATATATTTATCAGTATGTTTTACCTAAGCCGTATTTTAATTTAAACAAGGAAGATTGCGTATTTTCGCACCAAAAAAGTTTCATTACTGATTTTTTGAAGCATTTTTGTGAAACCTTCGCAAACTTCTATGTATACACAACTTTTGAACTATAAATTTTAGACATGCTGCTTCCTTGCATATTTCCCAACTGTGAAGATAGCTTCTCGTCTACCACTTTGCTTCTCTATCATTTTCACTCAGCTCATCGAGGAGAAAAGGAAATAATCTGTCGCATATGCGCGACATTTCCAATCTTCCGTAACATTAGGAATTGGAAAATACACGCTCAAAGCCACCATGGAGTCGACTGTTCGTTTTTTAATTATGTGTTTGAAGTGTTTTAACATTTTTTCCGATACGAAAGGATATTGAACAGTTGTTTTCTACGTACTTGTTTTGTTCGGAGGTAGATGAGCAGTGTTCTGTATCCTTAAGTGCTCTAATGTTTTCTGTCCTTTTTCATGCGCCGAGTTTCCACTATCGTGCTTTAGAGGATATCAATATGAAAAATTTATTCATAATTTTTTCCTTAGAACATCTAAAAAATAATCGCTTTGGGCTTTGGGCCTACTTTGAATCTTTTGTTTGTATGATTGTTGGAAAAAAGTTTGTTGATTTGAAGTGTCATCGCATCATGCTTAATTTTTTTAAAAACCAGTGTAATAGAATTTTTCTAAACCAGTGTAACTAGTAGAAATAATAGACCTTGAATTTTTTCAAATTCTGCTTTGAATCTTTTGTTTGTATGCTTGTTAGGAAAACAAGTTTGTTCATTTGAAGTGTTCATTACATTCCAGAGAAACACGAAATTTTTGTTTTATTTTGGAAGAAAAAAAAGAAAAAGAAAAAAGGAAGAAAATCTCGCAATTTATGGGCGAGGTTTAATACAGCACACTTTTTTCCAAGTGAACAATATTATTGACCACAAGTGAACAGTTTCGCAGTTCGCGAATTAGCGCTAGGTGGGGCGAGTTTTACTACAGACTGAACAATATAAAGGGCACTAATCACATCGTCCCCTTTATATTGTTCAGAAAATGTATCAAAACTGATAAATTTTTCTCTGTGTTTATATATCCATGTTTTTTGCCTTCAACTAACCTGGATGCAATAAAGTATATACTATTATTATTAGAATTTAAGCTCAAAAAATTATAGAGGGGTAGAGAACAACAATCTTTAAGGAATCAGCAGACACACCAAATTGTTAAATATGCACAAAACCCGAAAATTGCTAGACGAAGAGTGAGAGAGAAGATAAAGGAGAGAGTAAGAGAGATAATCAGATAGAGAGAGAGAGAGAAAACATAGAGAAAAAGAGATGAATAAAATAATAAAGTGAGAAAACAAAAGAGAGAAAGAGAGAGTGAGAAAGCGAGAGAAAAGGGAGGAATATGCAATGAAGAGGTAGATACAACAAAAGAGTGAGATAGAGATATGGAAAAAGAGAGAGACTAAGAAATAGGAAATATTCATTGAAAACGAGAGGGCGAAGGGAGATACAGAGAAGTTGAGACAGACAAACAAGAGAACATTGAAAAGATTAGTAGAGATAGGTAGGCAGTGAGAAGGAGAAGAACAGCAGACAGTACGAAAAACTGCATAAGCTAAAACCCTAAAGAAGTAGAAATATATAGGTTTCGAAAGAAGAAAAAAGGAGAGAAAAATTTCGAGTGTAGGAAGATGATGATAAAGAAGCAAGAGCCAGAACTCTTAACATGAAAAAAAACGAGAGAGAGAGAGAGAGAGAGAGAAAGAAAAGAGAGGTTATAAGAAATAGGAAGTAATGAAGGAAGACGAGAGAAGAAAAGAGAATGAAAAAGAGAAGTTAAACAGACTAACAAGATGAATTCAAAAAGATTAGAATTGAGAGTTTGAGAGACGGAGAAGAACAACAGACAGTGGAAAAAGGCAAATGAAAAAAAACCAAAAAGAGAAGAATTATAGAGATTTGGGAGTAAAAAGTTTAAGAGAAAAGCTTAAAGTCTTGCAAGAGAAGCAAGAGTAATGGATTTCGAAGATGTTAAAAAACAACAGAGAAAGAAATATAATTATAAAAAAACTGTTTGAAGAGAGATAGAGAAAAACTCGATGAATAAAACAAGAAAAGGGTAAACGAGATAATCGAGAAACTTACAGTTGAAAAGAAACGAGATGAACAGAGTCAAAAAGTGATATTCTTGAATTTACAAAGCCTTGCCCTGCTGAAAGATAACTTTCCTTTTCTGCAATGGCTGTGGTTGTTTCTCTGTTGCTTTTACTGCTAATTGTGATAATCATCAATTACAAGAAGATCAAGAGAAGATACAGACTTATTCGACTGGTAGATCAACTTCCTGGTCCGGTTTCCATCCCCATTATCGGCACAACATGGCAGCTAAAGCTTTTCAACGTAGACGGTTTGTCTTTGACTTCGAATTAACTTCGACCTTTTTTTTCTTATAGAACGGTCATTCAGCAAGCAGATATAAGGAAGAAACCGCGGAGATGGAAGTTTTCTGAACTGTGACTAACACCAAAATCTAAACTGTAACTGCTTAAAAACTTATATATATATATAAATCTAAGTTTAAGTTTTATAACATATATAAAAATTTTTTGAAAATTTAAGTTTTTTCGTTTTTCATTGTTCATTTTCTTATACAGTAAAAGCCAACCAGCACTAGTAATCGAAATTGTCTAGAATCTATTATTATTATTATCATTTTATCAAGAATCATGTAGGCTAGTCCATGCTTAATTGTATCATTCTCTTGTATTGATGTTAATTAATTGCTACATGGAAAAAAATAAAGAAAGAAATAAAGAAAGAAAGTTGTATTTCTATATAATTTCACAATCAAGCAAGAATAATGAAGTTACCGTGTTTTATGATAAATTACCGATCATTATTCGAAATTTCAATTGATCGTCTCAAAGGTAAGTTATAGTTTGATACATTCGAATGTTGTTGAAGAGCTGGTGAAGCAACTCCTCTCTTGGTGCGATTATTACATGACGAACAATGTAGGACTCATGAGGTTCTGGTTGGGCCCCCGCCCTTTGATCGTCATCTTCAGAGCAGACTACGCTAAGGTTAGATGTTCCTTTGACCGTATGTTTCAGGGCAGACTTTGCTAAGGTGTTAGACTTCAGGGGTGGCTGTGCTAAGTTGAGACTTATTTGAATTCGTTTGGGACTTTAGCATGAGTCAGAACTGAAGAGAGAGCGGGAACTTGAAGACTACGTGGGAGGGAAACAGAAAACATTAAACACCTCTTGCTAACTTATAGTTATACATATATGTAGTTATGATGTGATTCAAGCTGAGAAAAAGTGTGATTCAATTAAACTGAGGCTTGCGAGCTTTTGCGCTGAAGGCGGAATGGCGGCTATTAGCCACGCTAACCATTCTATGAGTGCTAGCTTTGGCAAGCGTTTGTTCACTAGGAATAAGCTAGATTCTTCACTCTTCACTAGGAATAAGCTAGATTCTTCACTCTTCACTAGGAATAAGCTAGATTCTTCACTCTTCTTTCAGTTTCACGGTTTCTAGTTCAATGAAGAAGAAAAACAAGTATGTTCCGGGAATATAGAGAAACTACTTTTTCAAAAAACATCAACAGAAAACCTTTTGTACAATAGAGACAGTTGAAGAGAGAGAAAAGAAAGTTAGAGATGAAGAAATAGAAAAAAAAAGATAAGTAATAGAGAATGAAAAAGAAAGAAAAAAGGAAAGAGAGAGGGGTTAGAAATGGAGAGAAAAAGAAAGAGAAGGAGTGAGAGAGAAATGAAAGAGCATTCTTGCAGAATTTTGTAAGACCCGAGTTAATGTTAGCGACCAAAGTGTCGTCTTTAAAATTATCTTACTTCAAAAGGTTTCAGAAAAGAAAGAAAAACCATCTGCAATTCGAAGTGAAGTGTTCGCATATATAAGATTGAATTAGCGAAAACACTCGTGCGGGGGTTTCTTTTTCAAATCAAGTTAATGAGAGTGTTCAGAGTTGAACTTCCGATGTAGTTCACCGAATCATATATGTAGGTTCTACTGAAGAAGAGAAATGTGCTGAAAAACAGAGTACCACGAAAAATAAATAGTTTTGTTTGGTAAAGGGAACTATTACGAGTAGTGTCAATATACAGAGTGATCAGTATATTCCGTGATAAACTTTTAAATGACACCATCAATTTCGTTAACTTCTGATCTACATACAACCAAAATTTCGGTTTTAAATATTTGTTACTCGCGAAATGGTGAGTTCTCATCCTAGTCGGGCCGCAATATTGTCGCTGAGTAGTTTTGGACACCCACCTTCGGAGATCTCTCGTCGGCTGGGAGTCGCCCGTCAGACTGTGCATCGAACTCTCAAACGAGGTACACTCACTGATCGTCCACGCTGTGGTCGTCTAAACTCTTCTTCTTCTTCTTCTTCCTAGCGTTTATCCCGCCGCCGGGCAGGGTCCGCTTTGTAGACTGCACCACGCCATTTCACCCGATCAGCTGCGTCTTCAGTCTTCAGCCCGGTCGTCTTCATGTCTACTTCGATGCAGTCTCGCCACCTAGTTTTGGGTCTGCCTCTGGGTCTTTTGCCCTCTACTTCGAGGTTCCAGGACGATTAAGAAACAGAATGGAAATTTGATCTCATCACGTGCCCGTACCATCTCAGCCTTGACTCTCGAAGCTTTTCAGATATAGGGGCGATGCCCAGACGATCTCGGATGGTTTCATTTCGCACCATGTCTAGACGAGTGAGTCCGAGGCTCCATCTCAGCATTTTCATCTCCATAACATGCAGCATCTGTATATGTATGTGGTCGTCTAAACTCGTATAACAAAGATTGTCAAGCAACAACTGAAATGCAACAAAGGCAAAAGCATCAGAAAAATGGCTGTTCAAATGGATACGATTATTGTTCGAAAGAAGCTTGGCATGAAGTCATACAAGCACCAGAAGCGTCATGGTCTCACTCCTGAGCAGCAGGAAGCACGGCGAGATAAATTTCCTATTTCCTTGCTCGCACCGCGACTGGAGGCATCTCATGACCCTCTTTACCAATGAGAATACGTTCAGCTAAAACAAACAAAATAATAAAGTGCTTGCTCAGTCCTTTAAGAAGCTGATGCTGCCGGCCGAAGAGTCTCCCGTGCTTCCCATCCGGAATCTATCATTATTTTTGCTGGCATCTGCTCCACGGGTCGATCTCACCTCTTTTTCGTCAGAAAAGAGGCCAAAATAAATACGCAAGTGTACATCTCGAACATCATGTGAAGCGATGGGCCCCAGAGGCAATTCGGGACATGTAACTGGACATTCCAGCAGGACGGCGCTCCTGCTCATACGAGCAAGAGCACACAAGATATCACAAAACTTCTCCTCTTTCATTGCCGCCGAAAAATTGCTTGCTAATAGTACAGATTTGAATTCAATGACTACTCAGTCTGGTTCATCTTAGAGAGTGAAGCTTGCGCTGAAAACCCACACCTCGTTGTCCGGTCTCAATACTTCGCTGGAACGAGCATTGGACCGAATTCCCTAGGAAGTTTTTGCGGTTTCCGGTGTCTGTCTGCTTATGTCGTCTGGGGGCTTTCATTCGCAAAAGAGGAGCATTTACAGTGAGATTTCTAGATTATTATTATATGATATATATAAAAAAATTTAATGAGAAAGTGGAATTTCGCTGACATGAAAGGAAAATACGCGGTAAAATCCGTGACACGAAATATGTTGATCACCCTGTAAAGGAGGCAAGATACAACTGGTTCTAACGATAAAGAAGCTGTTAGGGTCCCCGTGTACTTGCCTTTTGCTTCACGCACTTCCAGCTCCCCTCCTCCTTATGTCCTCAACAGAGCGGCGTATAGCAAGTTGCCATTTCATACTCAATACCTGCCACATGAGTGCAAATCTTTAAATATGCGGCTCACTTTTTTTGTTTTGAAGACAAGCTTTTCTCAATAACATCAAAGCAGGTCTTTTGACCTAGCGTCCGTTCAAGTTTGCAGTGATAAGAGAAGCCAGGTCGCAGAATTCGGGCGATAGAAAAAGAAAGTAAGAAAGAAGACTCTTTTCAACACGATAAGTTTGAAAGTGTCCCATGCACTTGCTCAATAAGTAATAAAGACAAACATAAATTTTTACCGAGCCTTTTATGAAAATTCGCTTTTTCAGGCCATACTAGAAAGCACGACACTTTTGGTCAAAGGGCACGAGTATGAAATTATGCGTCCTTTGATGAGCGGTCTCATCAGTTCGAATGGAAGCAAGTGGAGAAGCCGTCGGAGAATGCTCACTCCATCTTTCCATGTCGATATTCTCAATAATTTCATCCCTGTTTTCAACGAGAAAGCCCAAGTTTGTCTTTTTCGTTGTCTCCCACTTGGTCGTTTCAAACGTAGTTTTCTGACTTTACTTCTACTTTCCTTGTACGCACTTGTTTAAGAAGGCGGAAGCTTGTTTAAAGGGGGGGGGGCGGAAGCCGTAAGAAGGCGGAAGCTTGTTTATGTTCCGCCTCCTTACGGACCATGTGAGAATACGAAAATTATTTAGTGAATCAAATATTGCAACTAAGACAAACTAATTAGTTTTACTAGAACGGATAGCAGATTCGGATGAATCTGGCATCTCCAGTGTGATTCACACCACAAGTCACACTGAAGAGAGCTTAATAAAAAAAATTTTAAACCATAATGAGAAAATTATGAATTTTCCAACTATTTGAATCATACACAGTTAAACTTGAACGTCCTTTTAACACTAAGAATACCAACATTGAAAACATTGTATTTTTTATGTAAAAATTCAAAACACTTTTTAGATTTTAATCTCCAAAGTAGGGGAACGCCTGGAAGAAAGAACTTGGATGAAGAACATCGACTTGTTCCCTTTCATGAATAGATGCGCCCTCGACACCATTTGTGGTATGCATTTTAATTAAGACTGCATTTTTCCAATAAATCAAAAAGCTTTTGGTTTTTTGATAACAATAGAAAAAATGCAGAAAAATAAACGTACACTTGAGAATTCACATGTACTTTTAGGTTTTTGTGTTCCCGAAGAAACGTAAGTTATAGAAAGACAGATTATTCGACGCTACGCCACGCGTTGTCGAATCCTGATGGATACTTTCTGCCGGATACGGTACAACACCGGAAGTTGTTGATCAGCACCTGCAATTTAGCAAAATTTGAATGTTTTTTTCAAGAACGAATTGATTTGAATTTTCTTTTAAGGAAACTTTTTTAGAATGGTGAATAAAAAGAGAAGAAAAAAACACAAATTAAAGCCACAAATTAACCGACGCTCAAATATATAACTCACTCCTTTTAAATTCATTTCAAACACTTTGTATCAATGTCAAAGACCTGAAGCGTCAAAAAGCAAATTTTTCCGTCTGTTAAAACTATGGGGGATAATGATCTGGTTTGGATGATAAGGTTCCAGGGTTTCCATTTTCTACTGGAAACCAGGCTCTATTTAGTCAAACTAACGGTATGAAGCGAGCAGATCGCAAACAGAGAACCGCATACGTTGGAAACTGTTTTGAGAGTTAACTTTGAACTAGTTATCAACGTTTTTTTCAGTTAAATTTGCTTCTTTTTGGTGTGTACATGCTTATAAATATGTATGTATGTAAAGTAGTTTTTAGCTTCACGTAATTCATCACATCATTCATGGGATTGTAGAGCTTCAAAGAATCTTTCTGAGGTTATGAGCAATCAAACTGAATTGTGCGTACAAGGCAATCACTTCAAAAGGAAACTTCTTTTTTTTTAAAAACCTCAACTGAAAATCAGAAAACAACATTATTCAAAAAGAGGCGACCAAGCATAGTTACTTCATTATGTAAAAAATTTATTTTGTTGAAGAGATACAATACTATAATCTCCTAATCGAGACCAAGTTTTGTTCAGAGACAGCTATGGGCTTCAACGTGAACTCGCAGCAGGAAGAAGACAATGACTACTTGAAGAGCGTGCGGCGCATCGCTCAACTTTCGTTTTTGTACCAGCGGTCGCCCTGGTTCTGGATCGACTTCATCTGGACACTCTCTCCGTATAGCTCCGAGTACAATCGTCACGTTAAAAAGACTAAGGATTTCACTCTCAAGGTTTGTTCAGTAAGGCTTCAGTCTTTGGAATGCAGTGGAGAAAAAAAAAAGCAACCACTTATTTAAGATAAGTGCTAATCGAAAGCTCTGCACACAACAAAATATGTATGGAAAATTACATTTGAAATCATGACTATTCATACCTATAAGTTATTACTATTCGTACTTTCAAATGTCTGTGTCATTGTCTGTGTCACCTATTTTTTGTGTGTTTGAGTCGCAAGTTGCAGTGTTTGTTATCATAGCCCTCCTTCCATTCACCTTTTCCCTTTTTCTGAAATGGAAATAAAAACATCATTAGAAAAAGAAAATCACCCTATTTTAGGTGACACGGGAGCGTATTGCACAAAGAAAAGAGGATGATGAGCAGAAGTCCAAAAGAAAGGCCTTCCTCGACTTGCTACTAGGACTCCAGGAAGAGTACGGGCTTACCGAGGAAGACATCGTAGAGGAAGTGGACACTTTTATGTTTGCCGGTGCCTTAATATTGATGATATGTATCAAATAACAATGCTTAAAAAGCAATACTAAGCTTTTGATCAATAAAAATAAAAGATCAATAATGAAGATGACGAAAATTATTTATAATACAACTAATAATGATAATTAAAATGATAAGGCACAAGAGAAATGACTGGAATCGATACCGCCCTGTGGACTCTCTTTTTTCCGCGCATTAGGTTAACCATTTTCATCGCAATTAGGTGCGACTGTCTATAACCCGTGTAATCAAGAATTCTAAGATCTATCATACATCTTCATTCTCTCTTCTGTCTCAATTGAGAATTCTAGAGTTATGCTCCATTCACGATGCAATTGCTTCATGAACATGCGTGACTAAGAGAACAAGGTATTTGAGCCTGTGATATAGCACTAGCGCACGAAATAGCAATGTGTCCGCGTGGTGTGAAGGATAAGAGGTCACTCCCGGATAGAGATATGTTAGGTGGTTGGATTTGATCCCGCCCGGTGGACTGATTTTGTTCGTGCTATAATTTAATCGATAATACACGGAAACGCCTTTCAGGACACGAAACGACAGCAGTTACTATGTCATGGGTACTCTGGCTCCTTGCTCACCACAAAGATGTGCAGGATAAGGTCTACGCAGAGCTGGAGCAAGTATTCGGTATATAAAGATGTGCAGGATAAGGTCTACGCAGAGCTGGAGCAAGTATTCGGTATATAAAGATGTGCAGGATAAGGTCTACGCAGAGCTGGAGCAAGTATTCGGTATATAAAGATGTGCAGGATAAGGTCTACGCAGAGCTGGAGCAAGTATTCGGTATATAAAGATGTGCAGGATAAGGTCTACGCAGAGCTGGAGCAAGTATTCCGTATATGTTTCCCCCATTTATCGAATCATCAACACTGCAAAAGTTTTTTCTTTCTGTGAAGCTCTCGTTAGTACAAAGACTGTACTTTTCTCAGTACAAAGACTGTAATTTTCCCCGACTCTTTTCCTGTACCTCCCATACTTTCTAGCTTGCAATTTCTTTTTCTCCCTGTTATCGGTCCTCTTTTTCTTTCGGACACTCACTCAATTTTCATTATTCTCTGTGATATTATTTTGATTTTTTAGTATTTTCGACCTATATAAGCTCTACGGAATAGTTCGTCATGGAAGCTAAATCAATAGTGTCAGATAGCCTTTCGGGATCTGATAATCATTACTCATATAGGTGAATCTGATCGACCATGCGAAGCAGAAGACCTGAAAGAGATGAAGTACTTGGAGATGGTGATAAAAGAGTCTCTGCGTCTCTACCCCACCATCCCTATCTACACGAGATATATACACGAAGACACCGTCCTAAGTCCGTTTATATTCGATACTGCAGGAAGATCTATATATCTGGTATATCAAAGCATAAAATTTGGTCATGTATGCTTTTTCGCCAGCTAAGTTTCAATTGAGTAATTTCAACCAAAGTTATATTTTCGCTAGGAACATTTACCTATATCGAGTTGTATTGAGATTGTGATAGAATGTTTTTTTTTATAAAAAAACATCCTATCAAAATTCCAGCATAAATGGTTTCAGCCCTTGTCATGTATTGATAGAAAACTTTCTATCCTCGGTTTTAAAAAGAGCTGTTGATCTTGAACAAAGTTACGAATTGTCCAATCAACTTCGTGACGATTGCATTGTATAATAAGTGATTAGTATAAACTTTTCTGAATTTTCCAGTTCGAGTGATGGTTTTCATTGTAAGGGGTTGAAATTCCTAAGGCACACAGTTGGGAGCGATTGAAAACTTCGAATTAATACCAGCGACACGCTTTTGTCTTTGAGGCGTTCATTCGACCGCGAGATTTTTTTTTATAGTATGAAATTTTTTTACAGTATTGAAATGGATCAGCGCACAAATGTTCCGGCGAAAACATCTTATACTAAAAAAACTATTTTAAAAATTCTTATCCTACATGAGATTACGCCATACTCGTGATGATTCGTGGATCAATCAATCGACAATTGATCAATTATTCATCTATTATCAATAAATCAATCATTATTCGATCATCATTTGACATTTTAGTATTCAACATTTAAGTTTTTTTTTACAAAAAAAAACGTTTTGTATGATAACATATTCTCATTAATGTCATTTTGAGATGGGACGCTCATTCCAGAGGGCTGCACCATTTTCATCGCGCCTACAACGTTGCATCAAAACCCAACGGTTTTCGTTTTTACATTCACTGACTTTTTCACTTTAGCAAAACTAAAAAAAAACCTTCGATTTCGAAGAGGCTTAAAATAAAATTTTTAATTTGCAGTTATGTGTAAAATGACAGCAAATATCGGAATAACTAAGCAAGTTAATGAATATAAATATGAAATGCACAACTAAATCGTTTAATGTACTTCATTTACGAGTCCCTAGTTTGCTGGGAATGCTCAGAAAACTTTCTAAGAAAAATAAGACAATTCTGCACTTCAGGAAATAAATTAGTAATTCCATTTTTTGGTTAAATATTCATTGTAGTTTATAACTATTGTTTCGAAAAGTCTTTGGGTGTGTCCAGGACATTAAGTGTGATAAACTATCGTCGTAATAGCTGATAAACATGGAATAAAAGCTGGTTCCAAGAACTAAGAGGGGTAAAGATATGATTTTCCAACCATAGTTAATCAGTTATCCACAAGCAATCAGTAAATGTAAAACTATGTACTGATAAATATACTGAAAAATTGAATGATACTAACTAGCTGTATTTCTTGATTTCATTAAACTTATTTAGTTCAAAAAAGAGACTGCTAGAAAGAGAAAGAGTTACTATTAGAGTTGTATGAATTAGTCAGTTTTGCAGAACTATCCTGACCCGATGTGCTTCAATCCAGAAAATTTCTCCGAGAAAAAACTCGCCGCCAGATCACCATACACCTTCATTCCGTTTTCGGCTGGCCCTAGGAATTGCATTGGTAAGAGAGCGAGGGAGAGAACGAGATTGAAACAGACAGAGAAAGAAAAAGACAGAAAAATAGAGAGCGCAAGAGAGCGTTGGAAAGTGGAGAATGAGAAAGAGAGGTTGATAAGAGGGGAGAGAAAGATAAAATGAGAGGAAGAGAGCAAGATTTAGGAAGACAACGAGGAAAGGAGATTTATTATAAAGAAATAGAGAGAAATAGAGAAAAAGTTTAAGTTAGTAAAGAAAAATAACGATAAAATCTGAGAGAAAGGAAAAGAGAGAAAGAAGAGGGATTCAAACGAAATAGACAAAAAGACATACAGAGGTAAGAGTCGATTTATAAATAATAAAAAAGACTTTAAAAAGGTTTAGAGAAGGTTTTCTAACATACAATTCAAGTGATTGCAGATGAAGACTTCAAATAAATATGAGATATTGATTGGAGAAAAGTTATTAAGGAGATATTGATTGGTAAACACTTCTTCAGGCCAGAGGTTCGCGTACATGGAAATGAAGACGGTCATCTCGTGTTTCCTGCGCAATTTCTGGATCGATTCGGATATTCCGCTAGAGGCAAATCGACCTCTCATAGAAGTGACTTTCATGCCCTCTCTGGGAGTCCCTGTAGCAGTTCACAGGAGACGCCCGCTGCCCCCGCCGGCTTAAGCCTCGCGCACCTAAGACCCATTGCTCTCTCCCGCTTGAGTCTTGAGTCTCGATCACACACGTGAAAAATTTCAGAGATCTCAATTTTATTCATCTCTTTCTATTCTTTCATATTCTTGACGTAGCCCGAAATGCTGCTTTTACGTAATTAGAATTTTTTCGAAAGCCGGTTGAGACAGTATTCTGGGTTTTTTGTGGAGTTTTGTACCTTTTGTTGTTCTTTTGTGATTAGGTACGGGAATAAAATTAACAATCTTGAAATTATCGATAGTAATATTTTAAAAAAATTGTTGATAAATTAAGTCTCATTGAATAAAATTGTTGACTGTAGCTTCCCAAACAAATCGATTTAATTCAAACTCAAAACAAAAGATGAAAAACATATTTCGAAAAAAGATTTACGGCAGTCTAAACCTAGCAAAAGATTGATACTTTTTTTCTTGTGTTTTTTAAACTCATGGCATGGTACGCTCTTCTTTGAAAGAAGATATTTATTATGGTAAAAGAGTTGGCTGCTATTTTACCGGGGGTAAGATACACAAGTTAATATGAATATTGCCCCTGGTTGTGCAGCAGTTACGAGAGTAACAGTAAAAGCCTGGCGAACGTACCATCTTTGTTGAAATTAGGTGACCGGTCGTGGACCAGTCACCTTGGTCGTTTCCTGGGTCATAGCCTTTTGTTTTTCTCAATGTTAATAACACAAAAGAAATTAATAGGTCACACAGGAGAGCTTGAGCTCATTGTTTCGTTTAATAACTCAGTCTCAAACTACGACGTGAACAACGAGCGGTGTGAGAGCGAAAAATATTGCAGAAAGTTGGAGAAGTAGAGATTTCATATGCCACCCTTCTTTTGTAACGACTACCGTGAGATATGTTAACAGTCTACAATCAGTAACATCCCGTAAAATTGGAAAAAAATGTATCGGCTTACAGCAGATATGCCGAAGAAAAAAAAAGCGGAAATGTGCTTTTCGAAGTGAATCGAGCTTGACAACGCATGAAAATTACCCGCGGTTGCTTCTGAATCAGGAATTAGAAACAAAAAATTGTTTAAAGTTTTTTTAATAGTTTGTTTTGTCTTTCAAATGTCTTCCTACGGTTTTTTTGACTCAGGGACCGTTGAAAAAAGAAAAATCCCTTTAAAAAATTTTTCACAATACTGTCTCCAATGTTGAAAAGCAATTTTTGCCATTTGAATTTGTGTTTTTGATCGGAACTTCATTTATAGAATCTCTCTCTCTGGCTAGAATAGATTAGGATGAAAGACCTAAGTGAGTTAATCGACAAGAATATGAAGGAAGTGCATGTGGATAATCAGGATTTGGAAAACAGCGGTAATAAACAATACGAGTTAAAGCTTGTAGTACCTTCTCGATCGTTTTGCGGTCTTTTTCATTATAGGGGAAAACTCGAGTAAATAAACTTCAAATGCTTATCAATTCCATAGTTTTTCCTAACATCTTATAACTTTCTCTATCAATCTTCTCAATTTTTCTCTTGTTCTACCAAGTATGCTTTTTTTCAAAGGTGTTTTTTTTTCTTCAAAAATTCCTAAACTTTGCCAAAGACCGGAATACTTTATTATAGCTGTGAATGTCTGAATGTTATTTGTAAGACTCCGCCTCTCTGCTATGATCCATCAACTAGAGAGAGAGAGAGAGAGAGAGAGAGAGAGAGAGAGAGAGAGAGAGAGAGAGAGAGAGAGAGAGAGAGAGAGAGAGAGAGAGAGAGATAGAGAAAGAAAGAGAGAGCGTGTAGTTTAAATACGCCCTTTCTGTAGTTCCGAGGAGAGAAGAGAGACCGGGCCCGACTTCCGTCGGAGATCCGTTGCTCACAACCCCCCTTTTCTCTGTGTCCGTGATGTGTGATATTAATAATTAATTCGCTCGGCTACTTTGTAATGTGATTATTTGTACTACCGTGATTATCTCTTCAGATGCTCTATAATGTATTCGTAATGTAAGCGTTCACACTATCCATCTTATCATGTCTTGGCCAAATAAATATGCCAATCCTATGTTCATGTTTGGGGTCGCAAGACAGGGGACACCACACCCGCGAACTAAACCCGCGAACTCACACTTAGCTATATAAAAAACCCGCGAACTCTCACTTAGCTATAGACAAGAAGAGCGTTAAGAAAGCCGACTGCTCTTTGTCACGACGAAATGACAACAAAATACGTTCAATTCAAATATATTGATTGAATTTTGAAACGTGAACTGCTGCGCGTTGCATCACCTTTAGAAACAAAATATTAACCTGCACATTTGTGACCTGGCTTAAAATACTTTCTCCGTTTTTTCTCTCCTTTACACTCGAGATTATATACGGAAGAAGGTTCTGTTAAAAGTGGAGAAAAGCATAAAAATTCTTGATGAAAAAAGAACAAATTTGTATCGTTAGAGCTTCTCTGACCCGACGCACTTCAATCCAACGATCTCCACTGAGGAAAAAAGTCGCCGCCCGAGCGGAATTCACTTTCACTCCAATCTCAGCCGAAGCAAGCAACTATATGGGGGATAAAAAGAAAGAGGGAGTGAGAGAAAGAGAAAGATAGAGAAATACAGAGAGAAAAAGAGAGAGAAATAGAAGACAAAAATAGGCAAGCAGAGAAAAAGAGAGCGAACATACAGCGACTTTCCTAGGAAGCAGTGGTCAATTAAGGCGAGTTTAGCTTCTGAACTCTGTTTACCCCAGATGTATCGAATTGTATTTATTAGCCTTTTTTCATGATGTCTGATGAATATTTATTGATCGGTAGAAAAAATACCTATTTCTTCTGTTAAGAGCCATTTTAATAGGAAAGACCTAATCTCAATGCTAAAGTAATGACTAAGCAAGCTGCTTACCGAGAAGTTTACAATGACTTTTTATGCTACTTCTTCATTCATTCGGATATACCGATAGGTGCTAACATTTTTTAGCTCGAGATTTACATACATGTTTTTCCTATGGTTCCCAGTTTAGTATGATATAATTTAATCGTTGAGAAAAAAAAGATATTTTATGAAGATATTAACAAAATTAGTCGCAAAAGACCCTTGCTCCTTTCTGTGCCACTTTTTTTACTTCATAAAAGCTCTTTCACAGAGTTGAATTCGCTTTCGTCATCACTGTTCACACGAAATTGCATAAGTTGCTTCAAATAATTGTTTTTTTTTAAAAAATAAAATGAACTTGTTGTTAAAAAGTTTTTTGAGCCTAATTTGGCGCAAACAATTTTTGTTCGATAGAAAGGTTTATAGATCTCGAAAAAAGAAAAGCATTGAGAGAAGGATTGCTATTGGATAGGAAGTTTGAATATATTGAATAGCACGCATTGTTCGACTTGTGCATTTTCTGACTCACTCTCTACCTTTCCCTGACCTATTTCCAAGTTTCTACTTCTCACCTTCTGTTAACTTGCTAGAAGTATTCAGGATGAGAGAAAGTTCAAGCGTGGAGTCAGCGTAATATAGAAGAGAGAGATCAGAAGGAGATACAAAAAAGAGAAAGGTAGAGGTACTAGTGTACTATCACATACATATAAACGTTCGGACGCTCTTTAATAAAACAAAGAATTCAAATCATGAGAATGATCTCAGAACGAAGAGTGAACTGGCAAAGGAATAGACGCCAGTAGAGCCCGTAAGTTGACTTGTAAGTTGAATAAATGCTTAATCCCCCACTTCTCATTTCTATTATACATTCTCTTGTGCTGATTCTTCAGTTAAAAAAATTTTCATGTTGCTTAATTTATTTCTATATTATTTCAAATTTTTTAAAGCTACTTTTCTCATGTATCTCTTTTTTTCGGTTTGCTCTCTATTTTTTATTTGTTCTTTATTTTCTTCAAATTTCTATTGATATCTCCAACTTTCTCTCTTCCCCCTCTTTTGATGTTTTTTCTGCATGAGAATAGAACGTTTACCCATACGTACGTGTCCATCCTCTCAATCTGTTTTCTATTTGACATTCTCCCTTCAGCGGCCATTCCGGAGCCATCTTTTACCGAATCGGGCGCGCTGTCGATCACTTCCGTTTCTTTTCAGCCTTCATCTCTCCCTCCCTCTCTCTCTCTATCTCTCTTCATATCTCTCTTTCTTTTTATTTGTCCACTATCTTCCTCGTTCTCTCTCTCTCTCTCTCTCTCTCTCTCTCTCTCTCTCTCTCTCTCTCTCTCTCTCTCTCTCTCTCTCTCTCTCTCTCTCTCTCTCCAAGTCTCTATGTCTTTCTCTTTTTCTCTTTCACTTTCTCTATTAATTCCTCTTACTCCGTTTCTCATCTTCTGACTAAATCTCTGTCTCTCTCTCTCTTTTTTTCATTCTCTATTTCTCCTCTATCTCTTGCACTCTCACTGTCCTAATTCTCGCACTCTTTTTCGGATTCATAACACCACTCTTCTCTCTGTTTTTTTTGTATTTCGACCCTCTAAATTCAATTGTGAGTTACTCTTTTTTTTTTTTCGCTGTTCTTTTCTAAGCAAGAAGTGAAGCAAATTTGCTTTCAAGCATATCAAAGGAGAGGAACGGATTAAATAAGAACAAACCCATCTTGTTTAGGTTTTTTCCTTCTTTTTTTCTCATTCTTTCTCTTACTCTTTCTCTCTCTCTCTCATTCTCTAGTTTCTCGTTTCTCTCCGTCTTTTTCTGGAAGCGTCTTTCTGTCTATGTAAATTACGTCTTCTTTAAAATTCTTCACTCAAGTATGTTTCTGTCTCTTCATCACTATCAAATAGCCATTTACTCCACATCTTTACTGTCTCGGCGACTTTTTCGTGTTAATCCTGGGTATTCCTTCTTCTCGTGTTCTTTCACCATCCATTACCTCTCAACACTGCTATCTGTCCACTCCATTCTCCCCCTTTTCTCTCATCTTTTTCTCCAGAAAATTTACCCGCGCACAGTTCTACATAGATCTCATACTTTCACTTCCCAACTATTCCAAGCTCTCAGGAAAATTTTTCCCTGTAACAGGTAGCCCCCTTCAATTTAATATTCTTGCTTCTTACTAGTATCTTAACTTCGAACTGATTTACCCTCTTGGTATCTCCCTTGGTATTTCGTTTCATACCGGTACCCCCAATTCATACTGGTATCACCACTTCATACTAAACCTCACTCCATTTTGATATCGCTGCTCCATATTGTTAATCTTGCTACATATTGTTACCCTTATTTTCTAGAGTTATACTCAACTCAATTCAATTAAAACGCTTTATTCTCGATGTCATGGGACATGAAGCGCCATAAAATTGAACGGCTCCATCCGGTTCTGCGTACAGTACAGTAAGAATGAGAACGTAGGCTGTTGACTGAAGTGTCGATTATGGTTTGGACGATACGGCCTCAAGGTGTCCAATTCCTGCTAGAGACCGGAATCCTTCATTTTGGGCGTTAGAAATGAAGAGCGAGAAGTGAGTCGACGGCTCTCAACCACGAAGAATTGAAGGAATTTCTAATTCCTATTTTATTTTTTTGAAACTGTATTGATAGTTATACTGTGATTCTTATTTTATTGATACTTCTGTCAGTTTGACCCCCAATTCCGAAAATATCTCAGAGTTTCTAAAAATATCAAGGAATTCTCAGTATCTTGTTTTTTAAAACTATCATTTTAAGTCTTTGATATCATCTTCGTACGACTGAGAATTTGGAATTTTTTTTAACACCAAATTGTTGTCGAAAGATTTTTCAACAGTTAAAGAATAAGTTTAACATAATTTTCAATAGCTTTTTGTTCGGAATCTGTCATACCATTCAAAAAACATACATATGTATATCTAGGACGGAAACAAGTCATCTCTCCAAGCACGCAGAGAAAAGATCACCTCTCCATATGACCTACCTCGATTTGGAAAAGGCGTTCGACAGAGTCCCTCATGATCTGATTTCATATGCATTGCGCGTTCATCAGGTTCCTGAAGAGTACATTCGATGGACAATGGCGATATACTATGATTCGAAGAGTACTGTCAGAACTTCGGTCGGCATCACAGAGCCATTCGCAGTAAACGTAGGAGTTCAACAAGGGAGTGATTTGTCTCCCCTTCTCTTCATTTTGGTTATGGATACCGTCACGCGTCCTCTACTGACTCCGGCTCCGTCAACCATCGCATACGCCGACGACATTCTCCTTGCTGCTCCTACACGTGCCGAATTCGAGAAACGCACCCAAGAATGGAATGACGCTATTAGCAGGCACGGCTTACGCCTCGACGGAAACCTGGCCTGCAACGCGTGTAACCGAGAACATTATCCACACGAATGTGATGAAAATTTTACGCTGGACACTAGGACTGACTCGCCTAGATTGTTTGCGTAACACAATTGTGAGAGGGAGACTCGGCGTTGCTCCAATACAAGACAAGACGCGAGAAGGGAGAGTTAGATGGTATGGACACGTGATGCGAAGAGACGCGACCAACATCGAAAGACACGCTCTTGACATGGAAGTACCAGGCAAACACCCGCGAGGCAAACCTAAGACAAGATATATGGACACGCTCAACCAAGACCTGCACCTTGCAAGACTCCACTCGGAAGACGAAACGGACAGATGTTTCTGGAAAGCTAGAAGCCGTACAGCGGACCCTACTCCGACCTCAGCCGGTCGGGACACTGCTAAGAAGAAGAAGAAGAAAAAGAAGAAAAAGAACGGGAACAAGTAGGAGAAAATGGTGGCTGATAAAACAAATCGTGGAGCAAGGCTATTTTTCTTTGTTTCAGCCCGGTGATCCCAATACCGACATGAACAAGTGAATCAAACACTTTTCTTAATTATGAAGATTTAACCCTATGGGCTCTTGAAGTTTAGTTTTTAAAAAATCAGTGAAATTGTATGGTCATGGTCCTATTTAAAAAAATACATTCGTTTATAAACGGTGAAGTACTTATAAATTAGATGTTATTTTCCGTGAAACCCTGGTGTTACCCATATGTGTGTGGGTTGAGAGCAGGATATAAAACATGTATATGCACATTATTTTAGCGATGAAACTTCAAATCCAATTCACTGAAATGTTATTAGGAAAATTCAAGCCCAGTTCTTCACTACAACATTCTTCATTTTGTATTGGACTTAAAAAAACCTTTTTGAAGCTTACGTTTACTCGAAAAGAAAACAGTAGACGGCGCATTAGATGCGATAATAATACCGCATGTGTAGCAGAGCTGTTCAAGTTTCACGTATCATTCTCTCTCTTTCTGGGCATGATTACTTTTATATCGAGACAAGAATCCTTCTACCGCGAGAAGTCTTTTTTATTCATTCTGTGAGATTGAAATCAAAAGTGAATTGAAAAAAGGTGCAGCGACTATTCGGCTAATAAGTGATCAATCTCATCTGCAAACCGTTTGAACTTCAATCAACAAAATTTTTCCTCTCATCTAAATTTTTGACTTTTAAAACTTGGTTGAGTTAAAAATTTTGACCTCTTTAAGACTGAAGTGTTTTTGTGATGCTGTGCTTCATCAGACAACTCAATCTGATTGTTTTTGTTGAAAAACGAGAACGCGTTTTCATTGGCAAACATGTCCACTTATAATTGAAGGCGTTGATTCAACGAGAACTGTTAAGATCGCTGGGATATGTCTTGAAAGAAAGATGTCTCACTCGAGTCATTTTTCGTCCTCTCCACCCCCTACTTCTTTGCCTCCTTTGAGCTCTGGCCGGTCCCGTCACGCTTTCCTGGACATCATCACTTCGAGTATCTCCAATGAAGACCGAAAACGCATCATTAATGCCTTTGCTCAAAAGGTTGGCATGGAGAGCGATTTGCTCAGATTTAGTGCTTGCTTACCCGAAAGGGTTGAGAAAGAGGCTTAAAACTCGAAAACTAGTAGGATTAGTGAAAGGTACAGATGGGAAAGTCAGGGGTTGTGGTGAGGTCAGAAAAAGGTAAGAGCATAAGAAACAGAAACTTTAAAAGTTCCAAGAAAGAATGCGTTCAAATATTTTAATGAATTGGAACTAATGAAAAACTAAATTAGGTATCAATGGAGATGAACTTTTAGTTGATACTCTGCCTTAAATTCTTCCACTTCCATTTTTCTCTGTCCTCGATGTTTGACGTGACGAAAAAACCAAAAGAAAATTATTCTTCAAATTTCTTTATGCAAATGAGGTATTATTTGTTTCTGAAACAAATAAAAAAAATCCAACGCCTAACTCAATTGAGTTTAAAACTTGGATTTTTTTTTGCGAAGTTTGATCTTCTTTTTTGAGTTCCATCTCTCTTCTGTCTTAATCGTAAATCCTGGAGTTACGCTCCATTCATGACGGAAACGCTTAATAAACATGCGAGACTAAAACAACAAGGTATATGAGCCTTTCATGTAACACTATCGCGCGGAATAGCAATATGTATGTCCTCGTGGTGTAATGGTAACACGCGCTCCCGGTTTGAGTAAGAGATGGTTGGGTTCCATCCCGCCTGGCGGACTAGCTTTTTTTTGGTGCGATAGTTCAAGCATTTGTCATCTTAACCTGGCGTCACTGCCTCAAAACTGTGTAACTTAGAATTTGAAGAAGTTATTACTTATTCGTAGCAAGTTCATGATGTAAGCATGGGGAAATGAACTGGTTTGCCTGTAGTGTGTTCTCGCTTTTTTCCGTTGATCAAAAATCCTCATATCTTCTTTAGACTTGTAATTAATTCAATTTCTGTTCTGAAGATGTTCCAGTGTTTTTATATATATTTTTTTGATTGACAGAGAAAGAGAGAGCTAACACCTCGTCTTCTTTCGTGTTTTTGAAAGCATTTAACCCGGTTTGCGGTGCTTTTCCAGTTTGAAACGACTCTGTAAGTTTGTTCTTGACGGAAATCAGTTATTTGAAATTTAATAGAGCATTGCGTATTCGATTTCATCGCGTTTGTAGATCCTGTTCTTGTTGATGTAAAGACTAATCTGATTATGGGGCTTCTGTGTAATGATCTACAGGCGCCTGTTTGTTTCTTGTACATAGTTTTTTTTTTGATTTAGGAATCTTTGCTGGATTCCGATCTTCTGCAAGCCTATGTGAGCGGGCAGCCTCTGCTGATTTGTCTGGCCGTATCAATCCTTTTCCTCTCCTTCACTCTCTCCATTCTCGCTCTCACCATAACATCTTGCAGAGCTTTGGGCAGATGTGGCGGGAAGAGATACCAGGTTTGTCTAGTATGAGTTAAAATATACATACATACTGTATACGTGCAGTCAAATGTAGTACATGTAATTCTCCTTATTCTCGCCTCGCGGCAGGGTTAGCACCTGTGCAATCATACATGCATACTAGTCATTTCTAAAAAGAAAAGTGAAATAAATACATATATCACGTGGTTTTGTGAGAAAGAAAATTCTTTTAAAGGTGCTGCTTCAAAATTTCTAAAGCCTTCAGAAGTCTTGAAAATTTCAGAATGTTTACGTTATCAATCAGACGAAACAAATGGACTAGAGAAATAAGAAAGAGCCTCATTTTTTTCTTCATTAAGTAATCGATCGAAATGAATGAAATAATTGAGTCCTAATGAAGGAATCGATTGAATTGAATGAAATAATCAGCGTACTCGGAAATTCGAAAGGAAAAGGAATGACTGCAAAGGAATGAAAAGAGGAATAATATTTTATCAGGCAACTTTTAGGTTCTACGCAATTTTTTCCATTTTATTTGCACAGTCGCCGTTGAAAAAAATGTCCTTCTTTGCAAAAAGTTTTCTTCTTCATGATTACAAAAATGCTGAGAAGCGTGATTGTTGAATAAGTGAAAGAACTCGCTTGCAGCCGCATCCAACCAGCAGAGGGCGTTTTCTCTTTCTGCTGCTGTCGTTTCTTGTCTGCTGGATGCTGCTAGCTTCTTCTTCGCTGCACTTTATTGTAGCCTCTGCAGCCTTCTGGTCGCAGCACAGCCCCACAGAGCTCATATCAGTGCCTGTCCGGAGCTCCTCCGACTATCCTGACTACGACTCGAACAAGAGAATACGAAGAGAGAGCATTCTCGCAAGTCTCTTCAACGATCCTGACTATACGGGCGACTTCGAGCAGTTACAGGAGGAAGAGGAGCTGACGACGACGACACTTGTCCAGAAAACAACACAGGAAAAGATACCGCTCTACAGAGAAACTCTGCCTTCCGAGGAATCAAGACATCAACTGTACTCCGCAGAGAATCACTTCGGAATGGATTCCAACGGAGCCGCCGATTCTTTGTCCGCTGAAAGAAGTGTTCAGGATCAGCGAAACTCTTTCTATCGCAAGCTGCCCATTCTTAAGATTCAACCTGGTGGATCAAAATCTGCTCTCGAAGAGAGTCAGGAGATTTCTCACTTGACTGCAGGAGAATCGGAAACGGATATCGACTCCGAGGAGGACTCTCCCAGAGGGTTTCAACTCCAGTCACCCACTCCTCTCTTCTCCCTGGAGTCATTCGCTCCGACCAGACTCCTTCTGCCGGAGTCACGACGGCCGTCGACTCCAGAGCCGAATTGGATGTCCTCTCTGGACAAATGGAGGCAAGAGGAGCGAGAGCGGACCTTTGTGGATCCTCAGATGAGTGAAGTAGGTGTGTCACAGGAGGATTCAGTGACTCTGTTCTATTCCTCCACTACCAGTCCTTTCAGAGAACAGTACCAAACTCAATCGACTCATTTTCATAGCGTATACTCTGTTCGAACCCAGACGCCTCCTCCGTTCATCAGAACAAGCACCTACGCAACAACAGGTTCATTAGCCGACCCTTTGCTCAATGAGCACTTCAGTTTCAACGGTGAACGAACTGAGCATATTTCGGAACCAGTGATCGGTAGACAGCCAGAGACAATGGCCCCGGTGGAGCTCTTCCACTCCACAGAAGAACGAATGGGCCGTGTTTTGGGTCCGGACTACAATAGAAGACCGGTGACAACTCCACAGATGAGCCTACAAACCGAGCGGCCATTAGCAGATGCTACGGCTCCACTCTCTCTACCGCCTCTGCTGCCAACGGAACAGCCGCTTTTTACACGAGTCTCTCCGGTCATCGTCGCCCGTTCCACTACAATACAGCCGTTGACACTCGCGCCCTTCCTCCAACCGCCCCTTGAAGGTTATTTTGATTATGGAATTTCGAACGGAAGTTAATAGATAACCAGAATATCAGTAGATATGTATTACAATATATTTTATATTACTAATAGTCATAACTAGGCAAACATTTGTATCTTTTTAAACATAAATAGGTGTATACAAATATGGCTAGAAATATTTTCTTTTCGATTGTTTCTCTATTAATCTTTGTTTTTATGAAGCTTCTTGGATGCAACGTTTCCTGGCAACTGCAGAGACGGAGTTATAGACCGAATATTTTGTTCAGTTATCGACTGACATACTTTACTCATTGAAAGTAACTTATTGAAGCTAAATTTGATCGACAGATACTCTCGATGCAGACGTCGAGGTCTTGGGTAGAATTGCTCCTGATGCTGCCTCCGAGTCGGACTACGTCTCCATAGCTTCCGAGGATGCCATACCTATCCAAGTTGGGGTAGCTGAAAGTGGCAAGAATAAAGAGCAGAAAGGACAACCTGCTGTATCCCTTGTAAGTGCTCTCTCTCACTCTCTCTTTCTTTCCTTTTTCTCTTTATTTTCATTTCTCTCTCTTTCTTTTTCTTTTCTGTTTCTCACTCTCTTTTTCTCTCTTTTACTCTCTTTTCATCTTTCTCTTTTTATATATCTCTTTCTTTCTCTGTATTTCTCTCTCTTTCTCTTTCATTCTCTATCACTCTCTATCTCTCTGTCTCTCACTTTCTTTCTCTCTCCATTTTTGTCTCTCTCTTTCTCTTCCTATCCCAACACTTTGTTAAGCTCTCCCACCGTCGCCGCTTCGTCACGCTGCACTCGCCGGGCTTCCGAGTGCTCCACCGCTTCTTCGCCCTCTTCCTGGGTCTTATTTTGTCCTTCTGTACACTGCCCTCGTTGATTCTCGTCCTCATTGGTGAGGCTCATCTGACTTCGAACAAAATGCGAATGAATAGATTGCCTTAAAAAGTTTAATTATTGTTTCTGTCAGTACGGAAGCCTGATTCAAATGTACTTTCCCCCCGTTTTTTTAGTAAGCCCCCTTTTTTCATGATTACGCTGTCCGGTGTTAATATTGTAACCATCAAGCTTCGCATCTTAAATTCTCTTATGAAATTTTAAGTAAAAAATTTTAATTTTACTTTAAAAAACTTCAACTTGAAAGATTGAAAAACAATTGTTAATACCGTACCCTGATCAACGGAAGTCATTTTACCAAATTAATTTTTTCGAGCTTAGATGATTTGTCACAGGAGCAATGTACTACGCGCGTAGTTACCACCCGATGGACCGTTCGAAAGTGTCCGATCGGGTGGGTGTCCTGTGCGTCCTGGTCGCTCTGTGCCTTTTATTCATCGGCCCAGTGCTCCTCATCTACTCCGACCTCGGACTCCTTCTCTCACATGCACATCATTCCGTCTGCCCTCTCGTTCAACCAACTGTCAGTTTTTGTTCACTTTTGACTCAAAACGGCAGCTGTTTAGTTATATCACTAATGAAAACGAGGGATTAAGATCTATGGGTCTAACGTAAATAGCTAATAACTTGGCCAGAAGATTCAATGTTGGATGCAGAGCAGGGTCGGGCCAGTTTCGAAAAAAATCGAAAAATTTTTGCAATTTTTTTTCGTTTAATTTTGAGAGTAAAAAAAAGATTTTCTACTTCTTTTCACGAATTAGAAAAAGGAAAACACTAGATTTGACTCTTTTTTGTAAAACTCGAAAGAACCGAAATAAAACGACTTTTTTCGTTTTTTTGTTGGTTTTTTGTTTTTCGAAAAAAGTCGATTATTTCGGTTAATTCGACTTTTTTTTCCACTTCTACTGTTTTCAACTTCCTGATTCGTAAAAAGAAATCGAAATTTTTTTCGACTTTCACAATTGAAGAAAAAAAAATTGCAAAAAGTTTCGATTTTTTTTCGAAACTGGCCCTGATGCAGAGTATGAAGATAGTTATGTTTAAAAGAAGTAATTTTAGAAGAGGCTTGATAATGAGTCGGCTTTTTTAGGTTTTATAATTCGATACATTTCGAGATCCTGACAAAACAAACTTTTTACGACAGTCGTGTCTAATCAGAGAATGTTCAACGACTTTTTAAAGATATTACGGTGAATAGGAAAAAAAGACAGACTGGCAGACAGAGTGAAAGAGAGAGAGAGAGTTTAGAGAAGAGACTGAGAGAGTTAGAGCAGAGATGAGTCAATGAATTATCAGCCTGAGCTTTATAAAGTCGCCTCAAAGGAAAGAGAGTCGCATTTGATACCGAAGGTGTTTGAACTCTGACCGACATTTTCATGAGCCCCTTGGTAGCGCGGAGGTCACAAGACTGCTTCGATTACAGGCAAAGACAGTGGAAGAGATTGTGATGACGATGGAAGGCTGCACTCGAGTGCAGAGTCCGGTGGTTCGCATGTGGCAGTCGGCTCTACTCGCCGCACTGCTCGCCATTCCTGTAGCTCTCCTGCTGCTCCAGCTCTCCGCCTACTTCCTCCGAATGCGCACGGAACATTACTGGACGCGCTCGGAGACAACCCAGGCGCACTTCATGTAGTAGTTGATAATTCATGACAGGCAAGAATACTTATTATTTTGAATCTTATTGCCGGAAAGAGGCCGAGTTGGCTTGTAATTTGCATAACTCTCTGATCACACTATTTGTTTCATTGACGTAGAAATAAACCGAAAACTTTGAATAGAAATTTTATACTTTTTGTTTTATAACTAAATTGAAATTTTATACCTCACTTATGGAGCGTTAGAATTCAACTTTTCACTTTATCAACGTAATCTCTGTCAAGTTTTCTCGTTAAACGCTTCAATGTCGCACCACGATATGCCGTAAGAATGAAAATGGACGACGGTATTTTTTCAATGCTTACCGCTGGACGTAAATGTTATCTCTGCTAAGTGTTCTCGTTGAACGATCCAATGTCTCACCACGAATTGCCATGAGAAAGAAAACGGACTACGGTATTTTTACATTTACGTCCAGCGGTAAGAATTAAAAAATACCGTCGTCTATTTGCATTCTCATGGCATATCGTGGTGAGACATTGAAGCGTTTAACGAGAACACTTAGCAGAGATTAAGTTGAGAAAGTGAAAAGTTGAATTCTAACGCTTTTAAAGTCGGTGCCGGATGTCTCTACCTAATTTCAAACCTAAGGCAGAAAATTCTAATGTGGCCGCAGAAATTCTACAAAAATTATATTAAATGTAGCTCAGTGAGTAGTGCAACTTTCTTGTTCTCTTTTTGGCGATTGCCCATTTTGAATGATATGAATGACTCGCAAGAGTTATCATTCCACGATCCGACCGATGTTTACGAGTTTCTCGCTCAAGTTTGCCTGTGCGAGTGTTTGTATGTATATCTGTTTAAGTCTTATCACCATGCGTTTCATTTCCCTGCAGTGCCAGTATGGCGAGATGTTGTCCTCATTCTCATAAACATTGTGTGTTTAGGAAGTCATCGAGTTCAGTGAGGAAGTAAGGAAGTTCAGGTAGTAAACACATCAAGTACATATCAGTTACTATGTGTTAAACATGGCCTACTAAAAACATAATATCTTATGAATGAATGTACTTGCTGGAAAAAGAATATGTGCAAGAATTTGACTGATTTGAACTAAATCAGAGTTGAAAAAAAAACGCTTCATTAAATAAAGAGAGTTTCAGAACAGAAAACAACGTCACACTCAACAAGAAAAACATAAACGAAAGGCAAAAAATTGCTGCTCGCCTTCGATGGTGCTACACCCCAAAGTTCACACCATCACAAGCGACCGGTTTATCCTCACCGGTATCGAGCGCGTCCTCAGGTGGCGGATAGAGGGATGTCTCTTTGCACAAGTGCATTGGAGATCGCGGGCTTGCCCGGCCAATTAGTTTTCTAACGTATCAAGAGTTATAATTGTTTCGAATTTCCGGGTTTATCTTCAAATTGTTTCATAAACGAAAAAAGCTGATTCGTTAGACAAAAGAATAGAAGGGCAAATATGAACTCGGTACGAGTCTGAGATGTGTTTCAAAATATAATCTTTTCATTGACATGAGTTTTTGAAGAAGACAAATTTCAGCGGAGTAAAGCTTCCTGGTTTACTGCTAGTTTGTATAGCAGGGAAGAGTAAGAGTGGCATTTTGAATTAACTTGGATTCAGTGAGAACGCTGATTTCAAAATCGGTTCAGAAGTACGAGAGGGCAATCTGGTACGTTTCCGCAGAGGAGGAGGAGGTGAAGAAACCGCGGTAGCTTTTCGAGTGGTTCCAATAAGCCGATCCCCCTGAAAACAACACACAGAAAAAAATTGTTCACCAATAATAAGGTTCAATGCATATTGATCACATTTTGATCATTTTTGGTTGCGCTGAGAGCGCAAGAACTGAACAATATATATTGATCAGTATGTTTTACCTAAGCCGTATTTTATTTTCTCAGTTTGACTGCTATGGTTGAAGTTTGACTGCTAATTCAAAAAATAAATTCAAAGATCCCGCATTTGATGCGCAGGTGAAGTACCGTAAGTTTACACGAACACAATGAATAGCAGCGTGTTTTGTCTTAATCTTCTCGACCCTATTATTATAATATAATACTGGAGCCGTCACTATTATATATATATCTATTGCGTCAGTTATCTTTTTTCTTTTTTTTTTGCTTATTGCTTATTGCTTTTGCTTTTTTGCTTTTTGATTTTTCCTTTTTTTTGCTTTTTGCTTTTTGCTTTTTGCTTTTTCCTTTTTTTGCTTTTTGCTTTTTTTGCTTTTTTCTTTTTTTGCTTATTTGGCCGTTACTAAAGCACGCCTATAGGCACTCGGAGAAATTGCAGGTAAATTTTGATCGAACTAAGTAGAAAATATATATTTAAAATATGTTCAAAAAGTTGATGAATGTTAAAGAAATGATTTCCTACTACGATACTTTCCTTTACTGCGCTGCATGCTGAACCTACTATTTTTATTAGCTGCGCTTCACTTAAACTTACTCTGGGTATGCTTACCCAGGGTAACCTACCCGGGGTTGACTTACCCTTCCACTATGAATACGGATTTTGAGAGTAGGGTAGGTTAACCCTGGGTAGCCTACCCTTACCCAAGGACTATGAAAATGGCCATTTCCATTTCCTTCCATTCGTCGTGGCTGAGAGCGGTCGAATCACTTCTCACTGTTCATTACATACTATCCCTAAGAATGGAGAATTTCAATCTCTAGCAGGTTTTGGACACCTTGAGGCCGTAATGTCCAAACCATGATTAATACTCCAGTCAACAAGAATTGGGTCTTGACAAATGAAAGAGTCCGAGAGGACAAAACCGATTCTTTAATTCGGAGTAGCGCTCGGTGAACATCTGGTCAGGCAGCCAGCTTCGTATTGAGTATTCTAATAGTCTAGACTACTCTCGAAATATCGAAAAAAATGTGTCGTAAAGCAAGCATGAGATGCGGGTACATTCTGAGAACCTTCAAGTCGAAAGATGTGAGACTTTACAAGCAAGTATTCATTACCTACGTTAGGCCCATAATGGAATACTGCTCCGTCATTTGGTCTCTTCACTTGAAAAAAACACATAGAAATTATTGAACAAGTTCAACGTCATTTCACAAAACAAGTTTGCAGGAGATCCGGTCTGCAGTTGACCTACGAAGAAAGGCTATGTTTATGTGATTGCTTATCTGCCGCGCCTTCAATCTATACGAGATCAGATCATCGCAGAGATGATCTCGTTAATTTAAAAAAGATCACATTATCGGTATGCTCATCTGTTTGCCAACAACAGAAATCTTTAGATTTGTCTTGAACGGAAGTGCCTTTGATTTAAACCTGAAAACGCGTAAGGTTTTCAGAGCGTGGTGTTTTTTGTAGTGTACAAACGCACGAGTTTGTTCATTAATTTTTTATTACAATTTTTTATTATAAGTTATTTGAACCTTGATTGTTTTGAAGACTGAAAAAGTGGAGAGTTGTGAAGAGAAAAAGTGAAGAAAAATAAAAGTGAAGAGAAAAAGAAAAAAAGTGAAGAAAAAAAAGGAAAAAGAAAAAGAAGAAAAAGAAAAAGAAAAAGAAAAAGAAAAGAATTTTAAAAAAAGAAAATTGAAATAAAAGAATATGAAAAACAACAACAAATAACCACGCAAATCTGCTACTGCTTAGGCATCAAAGAATGATAAATTGTACGAAAAAGTTGAGAAAAAACAACAAAAATCGCTAATGAACTCATCAAGTGTCAATTTATATAATGTTTATGCGCAGGATAACATCACTCGATAATAATACATATATATATTTCAAATAACTTTTAATAAAAATTGTAATTAAAAAAATAATAAACAAACTCGTGCGTTTGTTTGTTTAGGATATTAAATTTTCATTATAAGATTACGAAAAGGCAATAAATACGGTAGGTTCTTTCGAGCACTATTTAGAGAAAGATGCGATCATCGAAGGCAGGGGGAAAAGGATGCGATCATCGAAGGCAGGGGGGAGAAGTTTGGAAAGGTAGACAGGATATGAAATCCTTTCTTCTCCTACTTTGACATACTATTTCCCTTTCTCTCTCCATGTCATCGCATAGTTCCCGAATTAATCCATTCTTCCGCGCGAGAGGTTTGAGAGCGATAATAGCATCTCAATTTTTTCAGTTATAATAACACTGATACGATGATCCCATTCATTGAAGGATAGAGGGATGTAGAAAATAAATCATACGATCTCTAATCTCACCCTTGACTAGATTAAAGGCGCGGCAGATTGTTGAGGTACCGCTAACAGTTGAGTAAGAACATTGAAAAAGGCATTATTCTGATGCACAGCAGTGTTTGGCGGTCGATAGCATATAATGAAACGTGTTCTAGAGAGTGATAAGTTGCATAAGAGATCGAATGCTAATTCATCAGCCGATATTTTAGTTTCGAGAGTTACAAGAGAGTATATTAAGTGATTACGGAGAAAAGCACAGACACCACCACCTCTTTTTGAAGTTCTATCACAGCGGAGCACACAATAAGGCAAATTAGCTGTCAATGAGGCGTCTAATATGTTTTTATTTAACCAAGTCTCACTAAACAATAGAATATCTGGTTGTGTTGATGACAAATAATGGTAAAGTAGATCAGTTTTGTTGAGGGAACGTGCATTGAAATAAGAAACATAGAATACTGAACTAGGTTTATTGGAACTTGAAATTAAAGATCTATATAACATAGTCCTTTCTGGATCAGTTTCCCTGATTAGAAGATGTTGATAACCGCAAGGGGGGCGGTAGAGTTCGTGCTCCTCCTATTTCTTCTTTCAGCCACAGATCATCCTTGTAGAGAACCCTAGTCGACGAGCTCGCTTTGCATTCCAGGTCATCAACTCATCAGGCGTCATTGACTTCCTGATGAAAACCCCTTCCAACGGATGTTTGAACGGATGGAAGAAGTTGAACGAAGTCCTGCCAACATGAATGAACAAGCAGGAAGCATTACTTTGAGTAACCTACGATTACCTTGACTCATTCTGAAAACGGCTTCTGGTCTAACTTGAATACTGAGATCATCCAGAAGAGACTGGACGATAGCCTCGTCATGAACGACCCTCTCGCTTGCTGCTGGATAGAGACTCTCTGGAAAACCCGCGATGACCAGAGAACGCGCCCTTCTGTGAGACTCTTCATCGGAAGTGGTTGACAAGAAGGCGGAAGGCGACACAGATGATTTCAGTGTAGCGCAAGGGGGAAGGGATGTTGAATTGCAATGACATGTCTTGGAAGATATGGCTTCGAGTGTAGACAAAAGCATGGATATGATCCGAGAAATGGATTTCCAAAGTGGAATCGAGATTCCGTCTGGAGCATCTAATGTAGCGAAGGCGACAGCTTCGGCCAGTGTTTCGGAGATTGAGACACTGGCGGAGGGGGATTTGGTCGAAGGAGAAGACTTCGGAGATTTTAGGATAGAATTCTTTTTGAATCTTGGCATTTTCGTGTTGAGGCAATGAAAATCAATATCAGAGCAAATTGTCCAGTCACCACTCACTGTGAGGGAAAGATTTGGCATGAAAAATTTCAAATATGCTCGTTAGATAAAAATCTCATAGAAACATGGGATGGTGAAATCGAAAATTTCCACGATCTTTCACAATAAATTGGTCACAATCCGGTTATTTTGAGCTACTTGTCTGTAAATCGTTCTCGATGTTAGGGAAGGAAACTTTTCGTCGTTCAGTTTTTGTTGTTGCTTTCGAATTTATGTGTTCAATGATTGTGAACTCAAAAATATGCGAATATTTAGTGCTAAAAAGCCTCTTTTGTCATTTTTGAGAATTTTGATTCAACACACTCTGGCTAATTAACTGTGTAAAAAGAATTGCATAACGAATCATTTTAAATCGACAGGAAGCTTTGTATTTGAAACAGATGATTGAATTATCTGAGACAACACTATTGATTGAATTATCTGAGACAACACTATTGATTGAATTATCTGAGACAACACTATTGATTGAATTATCTGAGACAACACTATTGATTGAATTATCTGAGACAACACTATTGATTGAATTATCTGAGACAACACTATTGATTGAATTATCTGAGACAACACTATTGATTGAATTATCTGAGACAACACCATTGATTGAATTATCTGAGACAACACTATTGATTGAATTATCTGAGACAACACTATTGATTGAATTATCTGAGACAACACTATTGATTGAATTATCTGAGACAACACTATTGATTGAATTATCTGAGACAACACTATTGATTGAATTATCTGAGACAACACTATTGATTGAATTATCTGAGACAACACTATTGATTGAATTATCTGAGACAACACTATTGATTGAATTATCTGAGACAACACTATTGATTGAATTATCTGAGACAACACTATTGGTTGAATTATCTGAGACAACACTATTGATTGAATTATCTGAGACAACACTATTGATTGAATTATCTGAGACAACACTATTGATTGAATTATCTGAGACAACACTATTGATTGAATTATCTGAGACAACACTATTGATTGAATTATCTGAGACAACACTATTGATTGAATTATCTGAGACAACACTATTGATTGAATTATCTGAGACAACACTATTGATTGAATTATCTGAGACAACACTATTGATTGAATTATCTGAGACAACACTATTGATTGAATTATCTGAGACAACACTATTGTCTAAAGCAATTGTTTATGACTAAAAGCATTACATTATTTTTTGAACTTATAACATTTTGAGATGGAAATCGTCATTGAATCTCTTACGCCACAACTAAAAGTAAATGAATTATTTTGTACTGGGTTGTTTTTCTTTCACGATTTTCTTAGCATGGATCAAAGAAATTCGAACATGAGAAGCCATTTAAAAAGCGCCTCACATCGGAGGATTAAACATATAATTCCCATATTGCATCATTCGATACCAAAAACTTTTTCTGAATCATTTTCAGACAATGTACAAGACAGGTAGAAAAAACTGAACTCTCAGAAAATATTTAAGGATAACTGCATAAGAGAATGGCCTCCGATTGAACATCCTCGAACCCGTATTTTTGGGGCGACTTGGTTACCAGCGATGCACGGAATAACGATCAACGGGAAGTCAGAAGCTGCGGTGACCCATGTCCCACGATAATCGGAAACTTGATAGCAAGGCTAGAGACAATGCTTGAACTGATTTGAATCGAGTAGAATGGAGTTAACCAAAAAATTTTTGCAACAAGCACATGCTGAGCAGGCTGGGAAGTGTGTTTTCTCGGTTATAAGTGAGCACATACAGTAGTCATATTTATGACTAGTCACACTTTTCTGAAAAGTCGTGAAGAATGACTAGTCTTGGTACACCATCCTGTGTTAGTCACATTGTACAGCCTCGAGGGCGCATCTTACATGTTGAGCCGTTACATTAATTAAATGTTGTGAGTAGGAAGATGCTATGAAGAAACGTCGAAATCACGATATTGGTTTCGGAACGGAGTTATATGAACGCACAAGCAGGTCTGCAAATAAATCTCATATCCGTCTATGTCCTGGGAGTGAGACTTGATCTGGAGATGGTATGAAATTCTCTAGGTAGATTGCGTTTTGAAAAAAAAAAACAACTTTCAAGATCTGGAGTACTAAAACCAAATTCAGTAGCGAATGTTGCTGCCCGAAATTCGGCGACAGACGAACCTTCCGCAACTGTGTGTGGTTTTCGGCAGAACCATAGTTAACATGTCATATCTGTTTTCGAATCTTGTCATATTAAGGCCATCTTTTCATATTAAGGCCATCTTTTCATATTAAGGCCATCTTGTCATATTAAGGCCATTTTGTCATATTAAGGCCATATTGTCATATTAAGGCCATCTTTTCATATTAAGGCCATCTTGTCATTATAAGGCCATTTTGTCATATTAAGGCCATCTTGTCATTATAAGGCCATTTTGTCATATTAAGGCCATCTTGTCATTATAAGGCCATTTTGTCATATTAAGGCCATCTTGTCATTATAAGGCCATTTTGTCATATTAAGGCCATCTTGTCACATTAAGGCCATCTTGTCATTATAAGGCCATTTTGTCATATTAAGGCCATCTTGTCATTATAAGGCCATTTTGTCATATTAAGGCCATCTTGTCATTATAAGGCCATTTTGTCATATTAAGGCCATTTTGTCATATTAAGGCGATCTTGTCATATTAAGGCCATCTTTTCATATTAAGGCCATCTTGTCATATTAAGGCCATCTTGTCATTATAAGGCCATTTTGTCATATTAAGGCCATTTTGTCATATTAAGGCCATCTTTTCATATTAAGGCCATCTTTTCATATTAAGGCCATCTTGTCATTATAAGGCCATTTTGTCATATTAAGGCCATCTTGTCATATTAAGGCCATCTTGTCATTATAAGGCCATTTTGTCATATTAAAACCATCTTGTCATTATAAGGCCATTTTGTCATATTAAGGCCATCTTGTCATTATTAGGCCATTTTGTCATATTAAGGCCATCTTGTCATATTAAGGCCATCTTGTCATTATAAGGCCATTTTGTCATATTAAGGCCATCTTGTCATTATAAGGCCATTTTGTCATATTAAGGCCATCTTGTCATATTAAGGCCATCTTGTCATTATAAGGCCATTTTGTCATATTAAGGCCATATTGTCATACATAATTATAGCGCACCCCCATTTTTTGGGTTTCTCGAAAAAAAAATACAGACGTAGACGAGCTGTTAACTTGTTGAAAGAGTGTACACTCTAATAGAACTACATACTGTGAATAGCGGGCGAAATGATCGCAAACTGATTTTTTTGCGAAACTTTTTCCATTTTCATGCCGTTTCATAATTATAGCGCACCCCTTCTTTTTTGTTCAAACATGCAAATTTTTTTGAACAGGAAGGTATATCTGCTTTGTCTTTGTCATATCTGTATATCTTTGTCATATCTGCTTTGCATGTCAATGGCATCTCGTAAAAGTTCATCGCCTCTCAACTCGGCACTCGCGAAAAGTGGTCCAGAACTACCTGCCTTCGACAAACAACTACGGGACTGCTAGGCACCCAGGGCAACCGAAGAAGCTCTCTGAACAAGAACTAAAGAGTATCTGCATGTTAGAAGCTTCTTAATGATAACTGAATGACATTACACAGTGTTATTGGAGGATTGCGTCCAATTACATAGATGAAGACGGCCACTCAAATCGGAGCTGATGCGAACGTCTCTGCGAGTAAGACGACCATCTGGAGGACGATTCAGGAGTCCCCTCATCTCGTGAACACCATTTGCAATTCCACGCCTCGAATCACGGACCAACACAAGGTGGCTGGCCTTGTGTTGGTCTCCAGTTCGCTAGGAACAATATGACGACAAACTGGAAAAAAGCTAGTTCGATTGAAGAGTCTATTTTGAAAAGTTTTTCATTGTTTTTGCTAGCAGGTGGTCTTCAGCGACGAGAGGAAGTTCAACTTGGATGGACCCGATGGCTACTCACAATACTGGCGCGATCTGAGGAGAAACCCGCTCTACACCAAGAAGCGCAACTTTGGGGGGTGGAACCGGTATGGTTTGGGGAGCCTTCTGTGACAATGGTAGCGCAGCCCTAGACTTCATTTCCATTCTCATGAACTCGTTAGACTATCAGCAGCTCCTCTCCACCCATATCCTTTCTCTCCGGCGTCGTCGCTCGCGTGCGCAGTACATATTTTAGCAAAAAATGCGGCCATCCATGTGAGCACTCCGACTAAGGCTTGGTTTACGACCAACAGAGTCGATCTGATGGACTGGCCCGCATGCAGTCCTGACCGCAATCCAATTGAGAACCTGTGGGGGCATCATTGTCCGTCAGATCTGCTCAAACGGGAAACAGTATGCCACTGCTCAAGAGCTAAAAGACGCGATTCTCGCTTCCTGGCATTCTACCGATCCTAAAATCATTTTCCTCCATGCCTAACCGTGTTTTAGATGTTGTCAAGTCTTCTCGTGAAAATGTTGACTACTGAGATAAAAATATTGATGTGAATGGAATTTGTTTATTTTGATATCATTTGCAAAAAGAAGGGGTGCGCTATAATTATGAAACGGCATGAAAATGGAAAATGTTTCGCAACAAAATCAGTTTGCGATCATTTTGCCCACTATCTACAGTATGTAGTTTTATTTGAGTGTAGATTCAGTCAACATGTTAACAGCTCGTCTACGTCTGTAGTTTTTCGAAAAACCCAAAAAATGGGGGTGCGCCATAATTTATTAAGGTCATCTTATGCCCATCTCGTCATATTAAGGCCATTTTAAGGCGATCTTGTCATTTAAGGCCATCTCACTTTCCATAATCTTCACTGAATTCACTTTTTGTGACAGTGTCATCTGTTTTGTCACTTGACATTATGTTTTGTTTCAAGCGAAATAAATAACTGAATTGAATCAAAATACTTTTTTGCTAAATTCTATGTAATTTTTGAATGTATTACGCTTGTACAGGTCAACAGCTGTTTTGAAACAAATTACTCTCATTCGTTCTCTCTCTCTCTCTTTCTCTCTCTCTCTCTCTCTCTCTCTCTCTCTCTCTCTCTCTCTCTCTCTCTCTCTCTCTCTTTCCATTTCCTCCTTTCCCCACCCCTGTTCCTCTCTTTTTTTCTATCTCTCTCTTTTCTCTATCTCTCTAGCTCACTCTTTTTCACTGACCCCAATTGTGTTTCGGACATTCCGTACTGTTCCGCCCTTCTCGAGAGTGGGCGTGACTTATACTTGTCAATCCTCCAGCTCGGTAAGCAATGGTCACTTCCTCAGCGATACTCCATGCGGTCATGTCCCTCTTTCTTATGTTCGCTTTAGAATGCTCTTTGTTGGTAGTCTGGTGTTCTCAGCGTGAAGCGGTTTCTTATGTAGTTGTTCGCCTTCGTCCTTTATAAGTGATTTTGCAGTATTTGACCCCTGTTCATAAGCAATTTCCATTTTGTGACTTGGTGTTTTTATTGACCTCACTTGAAGTCTTCATTAACCTCACTTGGGGTCCTTATTGGCCTCACTTCGAGTCCTTATTGACCTTACTTAGGGTCCTGATTGGCCTCACTTAAAGTCCTTATTGACCTTGATTGGGGTCTCCATTGGCCTCACTTGGAATCCTTATTGACTTCACTTAAGGTGCTTGTTGTCCTATTTTATAGTCCTTTTTTGATCTCAATTGCGGTTCTAATTAGTCTTACTTGGAGTCCTTATTGACCTTACTTGGAGCTCGAAATCAAGAAATCTACTACGACCTTAGGTTTCATCTACTACGACTTTCGCTTGATTGATAATTATTGATAAAAAACGGGGAGAGTGAAAATTTTGTCGAATACCATCAAAATGACTAGGACCTTTTTCACCGTAGTTGTTGAAGGTTCGGAGAAAACATTCAAGCCATTTCACCAATACGGTCCTCGGTGAATCTAGCCCTCCTCCTTCTTTTCAAAACTTATAAGAGCAGGACTTTGTGGTGTTATGTAGAGTACCCTTGACTTTATCTTTTTCCGAGTTGTGATGTTTTTTATAATTAAAGATTTTGCGCTCTTTGATGTTTGGAAACACTCTGTTTGAAAATCGCATTGTTGTTCGAGAACTCTTAATTGTAGTTCACATAAATCTCTCTTGCAGATCCTCTAGCCTACGATGAGAGGAGTTGTTCTCGCGGTCATGCTCGTCATCGCAGCTTCTTTCTGCGAATCATTTATTACACAATAGGGTTATTCAAGTTTCTTCTATTAGATGTACTTGATAGAGTATCTATTAGATGTACTTGATAGAGTTCCTATTAGATGTACTTGATAGACGATACATCACCATACAAACTTGGAATGCATTTATATATGTATTCACTAGTTCACTTAACAGAAAAGTAAGCGTCTAGTGCATTTGACATATAACGCAATCATTAGAATGGAATATAGATAAATAAAAATCTTGAAAATTTTCTTCCAGAATACGAAAAGCTGATTCACTACGGGAATCTAAAACCTGAGGGTCCGGCGAGTTTCGTAGTCAAAATCTCAAGAACCAGTGAAGCTCCCCCCACGATAAAAATGAGTTAAGACGAGCCCAACTCCAACCGTGTTCTGGAACCCATATTCTGTACACACAGAGAAAAATTGATCACTTTTGATACATTTTCTGAACAATATAAAGGGGACGATGTGGTTAATGTCCTTTATATTGTTCAGTCTGTAGTAAAACTCGCCCCAACTCGCCCTAATTCGCGAACTGGGAAACTGTTCACTTGTGGTCAATAATATTGTTCACTTGCAAAAAAGTGTGTAGTATCAAACCTCGCCCATAAGACGAGATTTTCTTGCTATTTTTCTTTTTCTTAATTTTTTCTTTTTCTTTTTTTCTTCTTCCAAATTAAAAGAAAAATTGCGTTTTTATTTGGAATGTAATGAACACTTTGAATCAACAAAATTTTTTCCAACAAGCATGATAAAATTTTTTTAAACAAGCATTTACGGAATAACCAAAGAAAAATATTCCATCAAAATATTCCATCACAATATCGATGAACACAAACAGAAGAGTCAAAGCAGAATTTTTAAAAAAATTCAAGGTTCTCTGTAATGTGTAACTGGTTTTTAAAAAAAAATCAACAAGAATGATTCGATCATTGTCGAAATAACGAGGAGAGAAGATTTCAATAACCTCAACAAATAAAAAACAGACGAGTCGAAGCACAATTGAAATATTACAGTGTTCTTTCTGGTTTCAAATAAATTTATTAGGCATGATGCGATGAAAGGAAAACCATCTCTAGCTTTTGTTGTTCAGATCACTCCGTGGCACTTGTCTAGTTAGACGAAAGCTCCTCCCCTATGCATTTTGATGTACGATGTTGCTCCTGTTCTCTCTCATTCTCTTCCTCATCCCTTTCGCTGTTATTTTTACATTAAATAAGGGTACTTGTCCAGATCTACGTATGCTCCGGTCCTCCCCTCGGGGACGGAGTCACGGATTTATGACTACTCTTAGGCTTAGTAATAGTTTACGCTAACGAGGCCGTACAGCTTAGACTAACGAGACCGTAAAAAAATTAGTCATAAATCCGCGACTCCGCCCGTAGAGGGTGAAGAGGGGCGGATCCTACGTCTCATTTCTGACCTGCAAGCATTCGGAGTCATCAGAAAAGACATGAACACCTTTTTTTGGCATTCTCGAAAGATCAAATCTAAACTTTGAAGAATGCAAGGGGCCCTAAAGGGGCCCTAAAGAGGTGAATATGTCTCCGAGAGAATCTCTCGCTCAGTCGATGACTAGCCATATCTTCAAGCTACTGCAAACTTTACGTCTTTCCTAAGTGCAATTATAGATCTCAATTTTGAGCAACTTAATGACTCTTTACAGATCGTGACAACCTGAACTTCTTGACGAAATGAATGGACGTACCACTTTCCTACAGAGTCTCCTAAGCTTTCCTATACCATCGCTCTCTCACTCTCATTTCTTCACATAAAGGAATTTGAAAAAATTCTTTTTACGCTTAACGTTCTATATGCGTTAACAAGCGACTAGCTCGAGCACACCGTATTCCTTCACGATCTTTCCGCTCTATGATAATGCAGGCTGATAAAAAGGCCCTTCGATTCTCAAAAATACATACATAGCACTGTCTGAAGAATTAGAAAACGGTCCTCAGTGATGTAATTGGTAACACGCTGGCATCCAGGTCAGAGTAAGAGGTAGCTGTGAAAGATTTACTTTCATGTAAACTTAGCTTTTGTCCGTGTGAAAGTTGGAATAATTCTCTCTGCATGTATGTTGATGCGATGCTCATTTTTAGAGACCAGATGATCTCAAGAACTCTCTCTGCAATGATGAAAAGTTGATACAACTCGTGATAATGTCATTTCCTGTTCCCTTGACATATCTGCTTTTTCCGAATATAATTTTGTCATTTACCTGACTTATTCCCCAGTGAAACCGCTAGATCTTATAGAAGTGTTGTATAATCTTCCTATTCCTTTATCCGCAACTCACTTTTACTCCGCGTTTACAAGTGAGGTTGTGCTCAGCTAAATTGAATACCTCTCTGTTAATTCAAAACGTCAACCTTTTTTATTTTGAAAATTCGAATTTGTTGTTTTATTTGATTCACGATCTCGATTTATTGTTACCTTCAAAAGAAGCCGATCTTCGATGGATAAAACCTCACTTGAACTTTCTTCAAAGAAGTGTGCTCAAGAAAAAATAGAATTATAATTTTGAACGAAAAAGTTGAGTGAAGTTGTTAGAAATAACTTAAAGAGAGGTTCTTGAACATTTCAGTGAATTACGATAACTCAGAGTATAGTTATAATGAGTTGTAGGCGGTTTGACAATCACCACTGTTTTTGTTCGTTTTATAAAATTCATGGTCTCAAATGATAAGATGGTGACCTCCGTTCTCTATGAGTGGTGACCCTTCCCGAGCTCTGCCAATTGATGGCAAATCTCCTCCTAATCTTTGCAACCTCCCCATTCCCACAGTCTCTCTTCCGTTCATCGATAGTCTTGTCCGAGAAACGCTGACAAAAGTTATGCAGCCGCTTCAACAGATGATACTTGCTCAGTCCCAACAGATTTCTGACATGAACAAAGTAATTCTGGACCAGTCACAGCAACTTCTACGGATTAGTGAAGAAATGCAATCCATAAAGTCATCTGTCTCTCCGGCCACACTTAGACCCCACTTGTATTCAGCTATCGTCGAATCCACTTATCGAGACAAGGATATGCTCATAGGAAAAGGTAAACGAGCTGTTATTATCGGACTCCCAGAAGGCAAGTCAGAGGATGATACGTGTTGCAAAGACAAAGATATTATCACGTCTTATCATCAGACTCAATTCAGCGGACCTTATTGACGACCTAGAGAAGGCTAATATCAATCATCATTGTCACCCAAATTATCGCCCACGTCTCTCTGCTCCTCATGGCCTTTTTTTCTGGTCAGTTGTTTAATTATCAGTAGCCCAGTTGCTACTTCTTATTTTGTCATTGTAAATTATATTTGTTTTCGATTTTTACTGTGCAATCAATTGTATAATCATGTAACGATGACAATAAATTATTATTATTATTATTATTATTATGGCCGTCCCATGAAAATTGAGTTCTCTTCGCTTGGAAAGCGTAACCTTTTTCTGAAACTTTGCAGAAAGGCGAAACACCCTTTTCCTAAAGGATGTTACTCCCGAGCTGACCTCTCGCCGGCAGAGCTTCAAGCCGAGCGAGACTGTATCCGAATATCCACTAACCCATCTTATCCCTCTGCCAAAGTGGTCGACGCTCACCTAATCCCTGCCTTTCCTCGTTTTGCCCAGTCTTACAAACGAGTACCCTATCGACCAATTTCCCCTCCTCCCGCCTCTTCGTCACTATCCCCCTTAGCCAGTTCAACTCAACACTCCCAAATGCCATCGTCTTCGCTGGTGAACTCTGGGGCCCGGTCGACATCTACATTCGAGGCTTCTTCAACTGACTTTCCTTCTCTGGCGGAAAGCTCCGTAAAGCCGCAACAATTCAGAAGCAGACGCAAAACCAGAAACGCTGAAGAATCTACCTCATGCCCCAGAAAGTCAGACGAATTTGTTTCCAGAAGAAGAAATGTTAAGAAAACCTCTCGTTATTCACCATAGGATACGTCGGATAAAAGAGCTAGAGAAGAAGTATTCAAATGCTTGTCTTTCAACTGTAGATCAGTGATGAATAAGCTATATGATCTTTATTTTCTTCTTCGTTGCTGTAAATATCACATTCTCCTACTATCTGAGACATGGATGCACAGTGAGCTTCCCGACTCCATTCTAATCGATAGTTTACCCTTCACGGTATTCAGAGGTGACAGATTGGCACAAAGAGGAGGAGGCGTAGCCATTCTAGTAGATAATGCCATCTCCTCATCTTTAGTTGTTCAATATAACAAGGCTCAGTGCGAGGGGTTGATAATAGACATTTATCTTAACACATCTTTCTCGTTTGCTTTCTCGGCCGTTAGACTGATTAATATATATCGATCTCCTAGCTGTGGAATAGAAAATACAAAGGATCTCTGGTCGTTTATCACCTCTCATGTTACTGAAGTATATCCCACCATTCTGTGCGGAGACATGAACCTCCCCAAGATAGACTGGTCAAATCTCACCGCTCCCAATACATGTAGTATGTCTCTTGCGTTCTTAAACATGACATGCGACAACAATCTTAAACAACTCGTACTTTGTCCCACTAGACTCCAAAATACACTCGATTACCTGCTCTGTAATTCAGATATCATAAAAGACTGTATTGTCAGGCCTCCCTTCTCCACCAGCGATCATGCCTCAAAATACTTTGAAATAAGAGATAGAGCCAAGCGTATTATCACAAGCACCAGCTCATCGTTAGACTGGAAAAAGGCAGATTGGGAAATAATCAACTCAGACCTCTTTAGCATCGACTGGACTTACATGCTCTCAAACCTAACTATTGACGAAAGTGTCGATAAATTAACCAACATCATCAAATTCATAATGGATAATAGGATTCCTAAAATTAAGAATATCAGAACACATTTGAAGTTTCCCCCCAAGATAAGAAGATTATACAGCTTCCTACAGAGAAGTAACAAACACAACCCTCTCTCCATTACATCATTACGCACATCCAAGAAACTTCACAAAGAACTAGTCAAATTCGAGGTTCTTAGGGAAGACAAGCTTAAGTTCCCGAGAAACTTTAAGGTATTCTTCAGAACTATATCCAACCGTATTAAAAGCAACACATCTATTCCTGCTCTCATAGTGAACAATAAACCAACTACTATCCCCTTCGAACAAGCAACTCACTTCGCCGAGTACTTTGATAAGTTACAACCCTTACCAATCAGTGGACCCCTTCAAATCTCTTGCCCGAATTTTCACCTCGACCACATTAATGATATCTCCCCTTTTGAGGTGAACTCCATCCTGAAACGAATCGCTCCGAAACTGAACTCGTCCCCTGACTTTATTCCAAGTAGACTACTCAAAAATTGTCTTGACTCACTGGCCATACCTCTCTCCATCATTTTCACCAACTCACTAACTTTAGGGCACTACCCTCTGGCCTGGAAAAAAGGAATAATCAAACCAGTTCATAAAAAAGGGCCCCGCTCTCAGATCGAAAATTATCGTCCAATCACTATGGTGTGCTCCATGTCAAAGGTATTCGAGAAACTGATCTTCAATATAACTTATCAATATCTGGAAACCAATGGCATACTACATCCCAAACAACATGGTTTCCGTCGGAGACGGTCCACGGTAACATCCCTGGTAGAGGCTCATTCCAATTACCTCACGCTTCAGAATAAAAAAATAGACTTCGACATCTGTCTATTCGACTTTTCACGGGCTTTCGACTCTGTAAACATAAGATTTCTTGTTCACAAACTTGAAAAAGTGGGAATAACGGGCAACCTCCTCTATCTTATCCGTTCTTTTCTCACGAGCAGGTCCTCGAAAGTCTCAATCGGAGATACATTATCAGGCTCTAAAGTATACAACAGTGGCGTTCCCCAGGGGAGTTGCCTTGGACCCCTCCTCTTTTCAATATTTATAAATGATATCATGGAGCACATAGAGCCAGATGTCCATGGTTTTCTATATGCCGATGACCTCAAAAGTTTTTCCAAAAACAGAGACTCTCTTCAGAAAAGTCTGGATTCCATTTCCGATTACTCACTGACCTGGGGACTTGTGACATCAACTCAAAAATGCTTTATCATGCACTGTGGTCCTAGGAATCCAAAAGTAACATATCACCTAGAAGACAATATTATACCAACTACTTCATTAGTGAAAGATCTTGGCATTACATTTCAGGAAGATATCACATTCTCTAAATATATTGAACTAACCTCCCTAAAGTCCCAAAAATGTATAAACATGATCTTTAGAGCTTTTAAAACCAAATCAATTAAAGTTCTGCTCAGAATATACACCACATACATAAGACCCCTTCATGAATATGGGAGTGAGGTATGGTCCCCAGTAAGTATCGGTCTCGTTAACTGCATAGAAAAAGTGCAAAGATCGTTTACACGAAGGTTACTACAAAGGGCGGGATTACCCAAAATGAGTTATGTTGCTAGACTGAATTTTCTTTCATTCTCTTTGCTTGAATATAGAAGAAATGTGGCCGATCTTGTGTTTATCCATAAATGTCTGCACGGAAATATTCAAATATATTACTCAAATATGTTTAAACTTCGCCATCGCCTTATTCGCTGAGAGAATCGAATAACTACAGAATATGCTTGCCGTGTAAATATCAAAGCAGAACAAGCACTTGTGCCTCAAGAATGATTAATGTCTGGAATAAGTTACCTTGCTCTTTGGTTTCTACAAGCTCTTCTAGCATTTTTAGAAATGAACTTATCAAGCTTGATTGTGAGACCATTGTCACGAACTCTAGAATACATTTTTAATTCAAGTGCTTTGTTTCTTCAAATGTTTTGTTTCTCCTCTTTTTTCCATTATATTTGTGTTCTCGGTTAGCTCTCGAATGATAAAGAGTGAGTTGAATATTTGGAATTTCAAGTTATTATTGCGGATGAATAGTTCTTAATTGCGGATGAATAGTTCAATAACTGAAGATACAAGCTTTGCTTTCTTTGCTTTTTTGTGTGCTTTCCGATTTTCCTAAAATGAAATGTTCATCATTGTTCTTGTCATATTTAGATCTCACATCACCTTCACTGAATTCTCTTTTTTTGTGACAGTGTCATCTGTTTCGTCACTCAACATGATGTTTTGTTTCAAGCGGAATAAAGAAATGAATTGAATTGAATTGGTCTAAAATGGGAAAAAGAACACTGAAGACAAGTACTTTTTTTAAACAAAAGTTAGAGTAGTTGTTTTGACATAGGTCGAAAAACGCATTCGCCTACATCCTTAGAAAAAATTGTGTTAAATTCAATAGTTAGCTATCTCTGTTTTCTTTGTATTAAAATTATACAGTACGTATTCAAAAAATTCTTCAAAAAACACTTCAAAAAATATTATAGGAAGTAAGAAATAGCTAAATATTCGCCAGAAATGTAGATGATAAGCGGAAAATTAATGAAGGTTTTGGAGTGCGGAGAGTGAATAATAAAAATTTTCTATCATATACTAAATTGTTGGTATCACATTTCGCACCACGACATCCCGCACCATGACAACTTACACCCTAAATTTCACAATCTAAATATTTCCATCTCTTTTTTCATTGGAATTTGTGTTTAGGCTCAGGTTAAGATTGCGCTTACGAGGGGCTTAATATGAGACCGTATAAAACGACCAGTCACATATCGGGGGAGGCAGCGCCGTCTCCGCCGCGCTCGGGTGCTGGACTGGCTGCGCCTGCAGGTGCTTCGGTTTCGGGATCAGAAGGAGTAAGGAGGACGCCAACTCTCTCTTGCTCCCAATAACGAATCTGCACAGTCTTATACGAATACGGTGGATTGACTTCGATGTGTTTCTGTAATCTTAAACACCTAATATAAAAAAGCAACGTTTATGAACTTTTTTGATTGAACCAAGACTATGTATTTTCTCTTAATATGTGATGCAGAAGACCACGAAACATTTAACTCATAAAATGCTTTTTAACTCATAAAAATGATGCTAATTAGTGTCCAGCGTTTAACCGTTTTACATGAATCAAGCTGAGTTTTGCATAATGTAAGCATTCCGCGTAAACCAATGTCAACCTAAAAAACATTATCATTTATTACCATTAGTAAATGATGGAGCATTCATACAAAACAAAATTGGAGCTTTGGAGAGAAAAAAATTGAGAATTCCGGGTGCGAGTTGTCGCGATGCGAAATGTGAAAAGTCATAGAACCTAAATTGTTGCTTAACATAACTGAATAGTTTTTTTTTTTAATTTTTCAGTTAGATATCTGTTTCGACAAAACCCTTCCAGCGCGAATGCAGACTTCAAGATGCCTCTTGTATCCGGTAATCTAACAAAGGCATTCTTTGGGGTGTTTTTTCTTGTTTTGTTACAAATTACTGTACAGAGCTAATTGTGAGATGGCCTGAAGATGAGAGAGATCTGTCGATCAGAGAGCTCTACTGGAAGTCTCTCACTCTGGCGTAGTAGTGAAAGACCGTGAGTTTAATTCCTCTAACAGACACTTGAGTGCACGGTTCATTAGCTGGATTGATCAGTTACTGTCCGATTACCACAGCTTGAGTTTGAATTAGTTGAAATACTGCATGCATTTATTGTGAATTCCATGGTAGTATCGGATGGTGAACACGTCTTGGAAACTTTTAAAAACAATAACTTTATCTTCCAACGGCATCAATCACTACAATATTCAAAGGATAAAAAAAGAACCACGAGCTCGAATAAGTGATACCAAAAATACTATACTGAACTGATGAGCAACATAAGAGAATAACGATTTGGTGATCCTATAATTTTTTTTGATTTTTTTGAACTACAGAAATGTATTCTCAACAGATTTTACAGAATACTAAAAAAGAGAGCGTCTTTCACATCACGGAGCAGAATTAATTACGAAAAGAGCGCTGCTTAAAGTGTGGTTAGCTTTTCAGTTTTTTTTCGAAAGACAGGAAAAAAATTAAATAGTATGATCAACAAAAAGTGATTCGATCATCTATAATTACAATAACCAGACAGCATTGAGATAAGCAGAAAGGAAAACCAATGTTTTGCCTTCGGAGCTAACAACTGTTCCAGTTCCGAAACAGTAGTTTTAGGATCTGAGGCTAGGAATCGGACACATGTAGCTTGGAGAAGTTGAAAACGGTAAGAGCGAAAAATATAATTCCAAAGGGTTCGAAAAAGATTTTCAAATCGAGTATGCTTTTTGGAAAGCACCCTTTAGGACCGGAAGTACTTAATTATATAGTACTGGAGAGCTTTTCAAGAGAATACAAATAGGAAGGCAGCTTAAAACAATTACATAAAGAACTGAATACTTCGAGAAAAAAACAATTACTGAACACTCAAAATTTGGGTTACTTACACAATGACACGCTTCTGAACTTTCTGCAGCCACGAGTTAACAGCTCACTCCTCCTTTGCAACGGACTTCGGTGGGGTCCAGGCAGCCTCGATATTGATACGAATGCTGCAACCAAACTGTTCTAACTATTTCAAAGATTCTATGAATGTGCACTAACCAAAATGCCTATTCAGGAGTCAATTCTCCAATAAACATACGCAAAGTGTTTTGATACTGCCCTCTGACGGGAACGCTTGACAGAGGGGGGTGGGGCGCACTTGACTTTGCGGGGCTAGACAAATTTTAGTCGATCCTTACTTCCTTCTTAGGGAGCGTTAGAATTCAACTTTTCTTTTTCTCAACGTAATCTCTGCTAAGTGTTCTTGTTGAACGTTCCAATGTATCGCCACGAATTGCCGTGCGAATGAAAATGAACTGCGATGTTTTTTTATATTCCTTCTATGCTTTCCATATAGGGCACACAAACAGAAACTCACTTTTCACTCTTTCGCTTATCGGACATCTCGATTTTTTATGAAATTACCGGTCAGTCTCCTCAGGAATCAAACCATTCTAAGTTTTCGGATAAATTTGTCATTGCTGGATGTTCCAGAGGTTTTAAACATCGATTTAAGTTTATAATAGTCGTTCATTCTCGTTCTCGTTGTTTCATTCCTTCCCTAGCCCCAATACCTTCCCTAGCCCCAATACCTCAAAGTCGGTGGGAAGGTGTAAACTCACTCAGCCCTACTACCGTGATTGCCGGAATCACGACGTTCTGAGTGAGGCTAAAATTGGGCCCCCTTTGGACGAGTCCACTTCCGGCAGTGGTTCTATCCGCCAGTTGGCCAGGCGGAGAGGGGTTAGTCGAGGCCACACGAGTCGAGGCGTCTTTTCGATTAATCTTCTGCTTTTCTACGGTCAAGGATTAGCAGGAACTCCCGACAAACACGTTCCGCGATGCCAGGCTGGATTGACCATCCACTCAACAGGCCGATCGCATGAATACCCTTGTTGTAAACCAAAACCATGGCTTCAAGTTCTTCAAGATATATCACCAAAGCTAGGGCGTCCCCCGGAAGCGACGCGGTCTTACCTTGTCCGCTAGGACCGTCAAATATGCGAGGACAGGCAGCTCTACCCATGGGCGGGGTATGTCTGCGCGGCGTACAGCCCAAATTCGCCTCGTCACATTGAATGTTGGAACACTGACGGGACGCAGTAGAGAGCTGGCCGCAATGCTAGAAGCAAGAAGGGTTGACATTGCTGCTGTACAGGAAACGAAATGGAGAGGAAGCAAGTCGAAGCCGATAGGAGACGGATACAAGCTGATATACCATGGCACGTCATCAACAAGAAATGGTGTTGGCATTATCCTCTCCTCGAAAATTGCTGATGATGTAACCGAAGTCATTCGTTCTACAGATCGAGTCATGGCCGTCCGAATTTCTTCGTCCAACAATCACTTCCTTGTCGTCTCAGCATATGCACCTCAACAAGGATGTAGCGACGCTGATAAGGAGGACTTCTACGACTCTCTAGAGGAAGTTATCAAACTCCGAGAGTCTCATGAAGACATCTTAATCGGCGGAGATTTTAACGCTCACATCGGTTCAGATCGACAAGGTCGTGAGAGAGAACATGGAGGACATGGAATCGGAACGATCAATGCTGAGGGTCAACGGCTACTTGACTTCTGTGCTCGATGCGATCTAGCAGTCGTGAACTCCTTTTTCAAAAAGAGACGATCTCACGAACTCACATACGAGAGCGGAAGAAATCAGAGTCAAATTGACTTTTGGTTAATCCTGAGAGCAAAGCTGCGGAACGCGAAAGATGCAAAGGTCATTCCATCAGACCATGTTGCATCTCAGCACCACCCTCTCTTTATGGACTACAGCGTATTGAAGTCGAAGAAACAGCCTTCTCGTAATCCTGCATGCACACGTGTCAAATGGTGGCGCTCGACTGGGAAAGCAGAACGTCTCTCTCTCATGCACATCATCCATCGCAATCTACTCCCTCCTGCACTCTACAAGCAGTTTCCAGAGGACATAAATGAACATTGGAAGCTTCTTGAAGACAGCATCAGAGCACCCGCCGCAAGCATCCTCGGAAAGACGAAACCCGGAAAGCCAAGAATCGAGAAAGACACCTGGTTTTTCACCTCCGAAGTTCAGGATGCGATCAAGGCGAAAAAGAATGCCTACAAGAGATGGAGGACGTCAAATGAGGCTGACGACCGCGCTGCATACAGCTCAGCCAAGAAAGCCGCCAAAAGAGCTGTCGCAGTTTCAAAAGCCTCCTACTTCCGCGATCTCTATGAGAAGATGAACCAACCAGGAGGCGATAAAGCCATCTATCGGCTTGCCAAGGCTCGACACCGCAACACCTTGGACATCCAGAGAGCAGCCACGATAAGGGACAAACAAGGGAAGCTCGTCACTGACCCTTTAAAAGTCAGAAACAGGTGGCGCGAACATTTCGAAGAAATGAGCGGCCAAGAGTTTGAGCACCCTCCCATCCCTACTTCCCACGCCATACAAGTACCCGTGCCAACCATCACGGCCGAGGAAGTGAAGAAGGCACTCTCTAAGATGAAGACTGGGAAAGCGGCTGGACCGGACGACATAGCCACCGAAGACTGGAAACTTGCGGGTGATGTTGGACTAGCACATCTCGTGCACCTGTTCAACACCATCGTAAAGCAAGGCCAAATTCCACATATCTGGCGCTACTCCACGACCGTTCCAGTCTTCAAATAAAAAGGCGATGCCAGAGTGTGCAGCAACTACCGTCCAATACGCCTTCTCAACCACACTATGAAGATATTTGAGAGGATACTGGATTCACGCATACGAGATATCGTCGATATTCCAGCTCAGCAATGCGGGTTTGTGAACGGAAGAGGCACAACAGATGCAATATTTGCACTCCGTTTACTCGTCGAGAAGCACGCAGAGAAAAGATCACCTCTCCATCTGACCTACCTCGATTTGGAAAAGGCGTTCGACAGAGTCCCCCATGATCTTATTTCATATGCATTGCGCGATCATCAGGTTCCTGAAGAGTACATTCGATGGACAATGGCGATGTACGATGATTCAAAGAGTACTGTCAGAACTCCGGTCGGCATCACAGAGCCATTCGCAGTAAACGTTGGAGTGCACCAAGGGAGTGCTTTGTCTCCCCTTCTCTTCATTTCGGTTATGGATACCGTCACGCGTCCTCTACTGACTCCGGCTCCGTCAACCATCGCATACGCCGACGACATTCTCCTTGCTGCTCCTACACGTGCCGAAATCTAGAAACGCACCCAAGAATGGAATGACGCTTTTAGTAGGCATGGCTTACGCCTCAACATCAAGAAGACCGAGTACCAGGAAATCGGAGTGCAAACGACGGGAACTGTTCACATCAGCGGTGAACCGCTCCCGAAGACCTCCGAATTCAAGTACCTTGGTTCTGTCATCTCCTCAGACACGTCAACAAATGCAGCGGCACGCCAAAGAGTAAATGCAGCTTGGATGAAATGGAGAGAAGCTGCAGGTGTCCCCTGTGATAGGAATATCACAGCTGGCATACGCGGAAAGATGTATAAAACAGCAATCCGTCCCGTGCTTCTCTATTCGACGGAGACCTGGCCTACAACGCGTATAACCGAGAACATTATCCACACGAATGAGATGAAAATGTTACGCTGGACACTAGGACTGACTCGCCTAGATTGTGTGCGTAACACGATTGTGAGAGGGAGACTCGGCGTTGCCCCAATACAAGACAAGATGCGAGAAGGGAGAGTTAGATGGTATGGACACGTGATGCGAAGAGACGCGACCAACATCGCAAGACACGCCCTTGACATGGAAGTACCAGGCAAACGCCCTCGAGGCAAACCGAAGACAAGATATATGGATACGCTCAACCAAGACCTGCGCCTTGCAAGACTCCATTCGGAAGACGCAACGGACAGATGTTTCTGGAGAGCTAGAAGCCGTACAGCGGACCCTACTCCGACCTCGGCCGGCGCGGGACAACGCTAAGAAGAAGAAGAATTCTCGTTCTCGTTGTTTGTTTTTTTCCTGTTTTTTTAATTATCTTTAGTTTTGTCAGCAGAGTCTTCCTCGTGTTGTTACATTGCAAAATGTATTTCAATAAATAAATATTGAAACAATTTGGTATCCGCCGTGTAGGCGAAGCCAGTCATCGTATTATCTTTGTCCATGAACATCGCAAAAGATCATCATAGCAAGGGTAATTCAAAACTTCAATATCATAGATACTAACAAGCGTGTGGAAAAGACGTTGAAAACATTGAAATTTATGTGGTGGTCGCCCGCTTGACCAAATTCAGAACCGGAGCACTTGTGAGTGCCCTCCCACAAGACATCCCTGTAGTCCGGTCGATTCCCTGAGTCCTCGATCAGGTTCTTTGAATATGGATACTCTTCTACAATGCAGTTTACAGCCTGCAACGTGTGTATCTTCGATAACAAAATAAAACCGATTGAACTAATAATAGAGAGGATGAGTTCAAAATTTTAAAAAGAGAAGAAAAATCAAATCCGTTTTTTGAGAGATCAATTGAACCAATAACAACAAACATGAAGCCTCTGTTTGTACTCTAAGATCAGATTTCTCAGAATGGTTGCAGAATAAGTTGAACAAAAAAATCTTTGAGAATTAACCTCTTCAAAAGTAGTTTCTAGTTCCAGAATGAGATTTCTCTCGAAGAAATCGAATTTTCTCCTGAGAGAGGCGAAGAAACTTCGGATCACTTGAAGAGTGCACGACGTAAAGCCCCTTATGCTGCAATATTGGGTACTAATTTGATGAAACAGTACTTCTATTTCACCATTTATTGAGTAACTCTAAAATGGTAACCATTAATTTTGTGAAAGCGTAGCAATGGGCGCACTCAGCCTCATCGTAATCATTCACGGTGATAAAATTATCTATCCCAGTTTTTGCCTCAAGTGATGTCTCACATTGATGATTTGTTTTTCTAATCATTTTTTTTCTTCAATTTTCATCAGAAGGTGTCAAAGATTGTGTAAAAACTTTGCTGAAACTCGTTGAGGTGTTGTAGGCGGACGAGAGTGTATCGTTTTTGTAGCTGATGGGAGAGTTAGGCGGTATTCTCCCTCTGCTGCTTAGCATGTTGACAGTCTTTCATAGAGTTCTCTCTAACTGTCGTCTTCAAGCGTATCGTTTTCATCTTGTCCGTCACTATTCTGTTGTTGTTGTTGTTGTTGTCTTGCCCATAGGTCCTGTCGAGGGGAGTCCTTTTGGGATAGGTTGGTGGTGAGGATCCTTTTGAGTCCGGAGAGATTTTCTCCGTCTACACTCGCACCGCAGTCGGCGATCCTCTTGGCGAGACCCATTCGTTAACCGGAGAAGGGCAAGAGGTTGTTTTACTGGCGCCTCGACTCGCCATTGAAAAGTATAGCGGAGTATCGGCTGATGTTTTGTCCGGTGGCATGCCCAGGCCGGTCCGGCATCGCCCTCCTTTGACGAGCTATACTACCCAGTTTTGGTCCGCGGCGGGATTTCTCCCGCTACCTCCTAGCACGAATTCTTCGTAGGGAGGCGTCCCTCTATCCGCCACCTGAGGTCGCGCTCGATTCTGGACTGGATGATCCGGCTCCATCCGTGACAGGCTCTTGAGGCTGTAGAGTCACGAATGGCCACTGTTGCCAGTGTGTTTCGAGGTCACTATTCTGTTGCTTTGAGTGAGGCTGTCACTATTCTGTTGCTTTGAGTGAGGCTGTTCATCTCAGCTCAAGTTGATTCAAATTCCTCCAGAGCTTCTTATTCAGACATCCAGTCGAGCTACGTATGTCCTGCCTTGATTACTTACTGATAACGGAGTTTTCGGGTTTACGATCCATTCTCAGACGTAGTATTTGAGCCTTGGCCATTTCAGGTGTGTACAGCAGGTAATAGTCAAATTGTCAGATGAACTACTAAATTGTCATTTTTCTCAGTTCGAGTGAACATTTCTTGGAAAGTCAAACACACAGCCCATTGATAACAATCAGTGCACACTACCAAATTGCTAAACTCGGATCAGTTACTAATAATTTTTTTCTAAATTTTTCAAAACATTGAGACTTTTGGAAGAAAATAATATCAAAAGTTCATATACCATTAAAATAAAGATGCAAATTGGAAGAAGAAAGAAATATTTCTTGACTAAATAGCTTTATACGACTATTCGAAATTGTTATTCTACGAATGTGAGTAAACAAAACTGGGGAAAAACAGGGTATGCGAACAAGAAAAGAACCTTAGTTTATCAACGAATTGCACCAGAGCAACCAAATCGTCCGTTACTTGTCGAGCGTTTTCTTTAGTCAGAAACATGTCCAATTTTCTCGCTCGAACGGAATCGGCCAGAAGAAAAAGATCTCTAACAGCACCCGGTGATGACTTCTGCAGATATCCTTTCGCGTGTTTCTGCAGAACCTTGAAAATCGCTTTGATAGCTTATTGCTGAAATCCATTAAAACTGGATCACGATATGATAAATATGTTATTTGCGCCACTCCTTTTTGATAAATACAATTTCTATTGTAGGGAATTGATTTTGTCAATTATCTACAAGAAAATGTATTTTGTAATGATTGTTAACCGGAGAAGGGCAAGAGGTTATTTTACTTGCGCCTCGACTCGCCATTACAAAGTATAGTGAAATATCGGCTGATGTTTTTTCCGGTGACATGCCCAGGCCAGTCCTACATATTATTATCTCAAAACGAATCACTCACCTGATTGAGATTCATGCATTCCTTATATTTCACTTCTGAAAATTGTAGGTTGGCGTTCTGATTCCGTATTATTTGCAATGCTTCTCCGGAAAAAAGCAGATCATTCTGAAGAAAAAGTTCTGAGGATGCGATGGCTATCCAATAAAACTATTTGCTTAATTGCTTAGGATCTTACAAACCCATATGAATTTTTTCTTTCGGTGAATATATTTCTTGGCTCAGGATGCGAGTTAACTTAAAACTACCAATTTCCTGTGTGAACGATATTGAAAAACCCTTCAAAAAGTTAATAAACGTTGTATGTTTTTGTTGGATATCAATAATACAGTCAAATGGCAGCTAGGCGCAGTAGGGTAAGGTGGGAGTTTGAGGCCCGGAGGAAAAAAGTTTTAAACCGTCTAGGTCGATTTTTTATCTGACTTTATATAACAAAAAAATTATGTTTCAAAATGATTCATGGAGATATACGAGTAAGAGACAATTCAATAGTGAGAATTTTGTGTTTAAGTGTTATGGGCATGTTCATAAAATGAAAAAAAATTCAGCGAGTTCACTTTAAAAAAAGACTTTGAAAAATTGAACATTTTTGAAATATAAACTATGATCACAACATATCATGACTATCTGGCCAAGAGAAAGAAAACAGGTTTTGAACACATTTGAATGAATACTTCTAATAATCTGTTTGTGCCTTTCTGTTTAGGCGATGCAACATTTTAAACTAAATCCGGAGGAATGACTGACAATTTCGAGACTCTCGACGTTGATCATTCGCAGAATCGACTGTATAAAGAAGGGAATATCATTGGTAGGTTTCGAAATCAATTCGGTTTGTTTTTCTGTTTCGAAGCAAGACCACCAGGTAAAAAAGACGCGAAGACTGTCTGACGGCTGAAAAGACTCGTAATTTAAAAAGGATTGTAACAAAGCCTCTATGAATCTCCCCTCTGCCCACTGTGTAGGATAGAGCCGCATACTTCGAGACATATTTTTTCGTGTCGCTGTAACCCCACTTCACTTAGCCCAATCGACCTTTGGTATAGGCCGCACTCGATTGTTGATTTCATGTTCAATTAAATCTCTTCAAAAAAAAGTGAAAGAAAGAAGAAAAAATAAAAGAAAAGAAAAGAAAAATAAAAAAGGAGAGTACAAAAAAAAGAGAGGAGAGAGAGAGAGTGTGGGCTTATAACACTGGAGGGTCGAGAGCTTCAACGACTTCCTCCAGTGTCTCGCGAAGGAAGATCTACCCGCTGGGCAAGACAACAACAACAACAACAAAGCCTCTACAAAGGACGACTGATCAAGTTCTTTTTAGTTATTATTCTTTATTATACCGTTTCGTATTGCTACCACGTTTGTGGATGGTCTAATTGAAGAGAAAAAACGAGAAATAATGACGTCACACCTTTTTTTTCATTTTTTTATCCGTTGCGAGCCTGGAAAAAGGAGAAAGGGCACCCACGAACTAAACGCCGTTAGAGCTGATTTCTAAGAAAATTTTGAAGTTTTAGACAATTTTTGATTGGTCGATTCTTCTGTGGAAGTTTCGAATCGTAGTCTTGAAGTGAGATCAAAAACTGCTTAATAAAGGAAATGCTTCTTTAGCGCGGCTAAAAAGGACACGGAAGTGTAATCCAGGATAGACTGCCTTAGAAGTAACCCGCAAGTGGCAATGTATATTTAAAAAGAGAAAATAAATTTTCATGAGCTATTCTGCTTCGGAAATATAATTGGAGATTTGCCAGATATGGCACATTTGCAAGTTCGATACAGTGGCTCACCAAAAGACAGTAAGACTGGACCAGTAAACTCTGATCACACATTAAAGCGTGTTATGCACTTATTTTTCGAGTGTAAATGAAAGATCTAGAAACTTTTTTCAGATAAAAAACATTTTGGAGAGACCTGTTCTTCAACTTGACCGTTCTCGGAAATTGATATTGTTTCAACTGTTATTCGTGATTGCAATGTGACATCTCTTGTGGCTGACCTGAAGGAAAAAAGGCTGTTTAGAAATGACAACAAAAGTTATAATTTGAAAAAATAAGAACCGGTCTAAAATTCCATAACCAAAAACATTGCGCAAAACTCACCTTATTCTTTTTGATGTCTTGCCGAAGCGAAGAAATGAGCGGATGTTGAGATGGGACGCGATCAGTCGAATCAATTCGACTGGCAACTCTTCCATAGGGAATTTGGGAGGCAAATCCCCAATAAGTTGCTTTTCTAGTTCGAGGATTTTTTCTCGCAACGGGAGGTATTCGAAGTGGTCTAGGGACTCACGGAAGAAGTGCAGAGCTGAGGCGTATTTGGCTTCTGCTACGTAAGTTCGAGCTAGATAGAGGAATGCCTGTTCAAAATTAGATAAGATTATTCATGTTTACAGTAAAGCGAAATTTTATTTGAAAGAGACATCAGTCCACAAATGAACAAGTATATAATAAGTTACTCAAAGGCATTCTGATCATGGTTTATCGCCAAGTTCAAAGAAGAATTTGATGGCACACTTGTATTTTGGTTCAAATATGAAGAGCCCCGACTGAGCGGCAAATCGTAATAACACATATAAAGCAATTACTCGCCGATTCAAATGATACACGATAACTTTCGTCTCAGATTTACCTTTTGTCAAAAAGGTGAAGATCTTATCATTTTGTTATCTGTCCCATCGTAGCTCCTCACATTCTATACTCTCTTTTTTTGTGGTATTTTTCTTTTTTAGCTCCAATTTATTTGGAGAGCGTGTCTTTCACAAGCCACCTAGAAAGTGATCCATGTATTTGAGGCACTTTTAAGGATCCGCCTGGTAAACCAGCTTTTTTCCGTGCAAATGAATATTCAATAGATGAAGAAAGAACCAAGCGATGGGAAATTAGTCGCAAACGCCGTACACGATGATGATCTTATAGATGAAAGGCGCCGATATTCAGGGAGGCAGACCTTTTACAAGAAGAGGAACTACCCCGCATTACTCGATGCATATTCTGTCAGCTTGGCTGAAAACTCAGCGGATTCACTATTAACTACCTGCACAGCATCGACTGGTCTACCTCCGACGTATTCCATGACTGAATGTCTAAACCACACGATCATTGATCTCTTTGACTGTCCAGGCCACTCGACCACTCTGTCCCTGTTCGACTAAGCGATTTCCGATCGATCTATAGACTGAGCGAAATCAGCAACGCTCTTCATTAGTCGAAAAAAAGAAAAAGTTTAAAAAGAAAGAAGAAACAAAACTATTGAAAGCACATTCCATGGATTCGAAGTCGGCTACAAGCGAAAACAAACACAACAATAGGAAAAAGGAATCAGTGAAGTCAAACTTCAAATGTAAGGTGCACTTTTTGTTCATTTCTCTTCTTTTTATTATTCTTACTTCGAATTCGTTTTTTCATTGTTTGTAGTACAAAACTTTTTGTGAAAATTGTGATTCGATTGGTGTCTGTGACAAAACTTCACGTGATTCGATTGGTGTCTGTGACAAAACTTCACGTGATTCCATTGGTGTCTGTGACAAAACTTCACGTGATTCGATTGGTGTCTGTGACAAAACTTCACGTGATTCGATTGGTGTCTGTGACAAAACTTCACGTGATTCGATTGGTGTCTGTGACAAAACTTCACGTGATTCGATTGGTGTCTGTGACAAAACTTCACGTGATTCGATTGGTGTCTGTGACAAAACTTCACGTGATTCCATTGGTGTCTGTGACAAAACTTCACGTGATTCGATTGGTGTCTGTGACAAAACTTCACGTGATTCGATTGGTGTCTGTGACAAAACTTCACGTGATTCGATTGGTGTCTGTGACAAAACTTCACGTGATTCGATTGGTGTCTGTGACAAAACTTCACGTGATTCGATTGGTGTCTGTGACAAAACTTCACGTGATTCGATTGGTGTCTGTGACAAAACTTCACGTGATTCGATTGGTGTCTGTGACAAAACTTCACGTGATTCGATTGGTGTCTGTGACAAAACTTCACGTGATTCGATTGGTGTCTGTGACAAAACTTCACGTGATTCGATTGGTGTCTGTGACAAAACTTCACGCAAATACTCATCGCCTTTTCTCGACCAATTGTACTTTGTTATTCTTTGTGGTAAAAGTACGGAAATGAAGTCTGGGTTGAATCTCAGCAATATTAAGTACCATTTAAGCCTGTACTCCCTCAGCTTGTGAGGTATCGAAGCGATTATTCCGGTTGCTCTTATCGATTCGTTGCGCTTCTTGTACTTTCGAATTATCCCGAGGCTCGATTTTCGAAACTTTTTTTACATGATATGAAGTATTTTCAGCGTCTTTGCTGTAGTAAGAGTGCATTAAAGCTTGCAGAAAGCGAGTTGTAGATCTATCGCTTCAATCATTCGTATGTGCATATGATACGTGCACTGGAATGAAGATTGGGTCTTATAAAAATCGAACTTTAGGCTCCAGCTTCAAGATACTCGGCCTGATATACAGGAAGTCCCATCATAAATTGATGATCGAATTTTGTTAATAACTTCTCGCACAGTTGACCGAATGGGATAAAATTTTCAGAAGCACCTACACTCAGGATAGGACGCATGATTCTGAAGTTTCAGAAAATTTGCATGAATTTGAATACCCTTTAAAACTTTGAGCCAATTTTTGAGATATACATTTTTTTTTACCAGAAATGTTCTTCAAGTAACTCAAGTTTTTACCAGAAACCCTTAATGACCTCACTCTAAGTTTTATTTTTCTCAATTTTTGAAGCAGTTTAATGAAGTTTAAAACGAGTGATTTTGTCACTTTTTTCAATGCGGATATGCAAATTCGTCGACATCGAATGCGTTTCTCTGAATTATTCGATTTGCAAATCGAGCATTCTTTCCAAAAAAATTTCATTCGTTCTGTCCTCACAGTGAGCGGTGAAAAAGTGGCAAAATCACTCGTTTTAAACTGGATTAAACTTCTTTAAAAAATTCAAAAACTAAAACTGAGAGTGAGGTCATGTTAAGGGCTAATTGAAAAACAAGTCTGGTGAGAAAAAAAAAAATATATATAAAGGGTATTCAAATTTAAGCTAATTTTCTGAAACTTCGGAATCATGCGTCATATCCTGAGTGTTGGTGCTTCTGAAAATTTCATTCCATTCGGTCAACTTTTTTTTTTATCAATGACATCGAAATTTGCATCCCTCCTGATGTCAAATTCTCTCTTTATGCAGATGACCTCAAAGTATATAGTTCGAACGCTCAATCTCTCCAGCAATGTGTAGTCAATGTTCATAACTGGTCTATAGAATGGTCTCTTCCACTTGCCAAGCACAAAATTAACGTACTACACCTTGGCCGAAACAATGTTAACTCTCTTTACTTTATCGGTGATGAGGTTCTTAGTTCCAAAAGTGTAATAAGAGATCTTGGTGTGTTAATTGATTCCTCCCTGAAATTTGACCGGCATATAGAGATGATAAGAGCTAGAGCTTTGAGCAAGATTTCTCAGATTTTTAAAGTCTTTAGATTCCTCGATTTTGAAGGCTACAAATGCGTCTATCTGTCTTACATCCGACCCCTTTTAGAATATGCCACTGTAGTATTCTCACCAAAATCGTGTAGCGAGCTAGCTAGAAGACTAGAATACCCTCAAAGAATTTTTCCGAAAAAGGTACTGAGGCGATGCTTAATACCTTCTAGCAATTACCCTGACAGATTGAATAAGTTTGCTATCGAGCCTTTAATAACAAGGCGCGCTAAATACGATCTATTATTTCTGTTCAGGCTACTTTATGGAACTTTAGAGTGCCAGGTCTGCAGATCTCATGTGAAATACAGGGCGAACAGTGATCTGAGAACGTCATCTAGAACAAGTCCTCTTCGATTGCTGCAAGAAAGAAATTATCGCAACGGCAACTTCTTTTTTACTCGATCCATTACCCTCTGGAACAAACTCTGCGATCGGTTCCCCGACGTCGTTACGATCGAAGAATTCATTAATAATGTTAAGAATTGTTCTTTAGTCCCGTTCATGACTTTACCTGGATATCTACTCTAGGATACTTTGATTCTCTTTGACACCCACTAGATTGTGTTTTTTCTTCTTTCTTTCCTAGTCAGTGCCTGTTGTGTCCCCTTTTTTAAAATTTTTCTTCTTGTAATTTCTTTTCTCGTTTTTTTTTTTGTTTAATGCCTACCTTATAAGTGTATGCGACAACAAGCATACCTTTGGCGAATAAAGTGAATTGAATTGAAACTCTGCGAAAAGTTATTAACAAAATTCGATCATCAATTTATGATGGTTCGTAGCATGCATCACGTGAATAGGGCAGAAATATGATAAGTAGGGAAACGAAAGCAGCAAGCTCATGCTGCCAGAGCGTGCGAACGAAGGCCGAGTAGCCTCAGAAGAAGGAAGAAATGTTACGATACATGGATAAGCCGAGGCGCAGATTCCCGTCCAATACAACATGGCTTCATGACCAAAAGCTCAGGTTTGAAATCGCATTCCTTGAGAGAGAAAAACGAGGTATACTTCTATAATGAGATATAGACTCCTTTGATTAAATAAAAGACTTGAAAAGTATCAGAGTTGTTGGTGAAAGCAAGACCACTAGTAATATGCCTTTTTATACAGTGAAGTTTTCGAAAGTAATGATATTTCAAAGGTTTATAAATTACCGTTGCAATCATTTTCTGACGACGTTGGTAATAATTTGATATCTCCATTTTGGATCGATCAATAGCTAGCCAGCACTGCTCCCTGCTGGTTTCGTATAACTGTGTCAGAAAACACTCCTGTAAATATCGAAATTCTTGAATGTTTGAGATGACCTTCAAGTTTGTTTCACGTTTTATATTATATGTTTTCGAATGCTAGAAGAAAATAGTTTCAAGTTTGTTCTGAACTATTTCTTCAATCGTGTGTGGCTTGCTCGAGGTTCGCAATAGACGCTTATCGAAAAATGAACAAAACTTACATAGCTTTCAGTGACCCTTCTTATAATACATACAATCTAATAGAACCCATTGAACTATTCTCAGTGATAATTATTACCTCAGCCAGTATCAAGAGTTCTTCCTCTTTATCTGAACAGTCGATGGTCTTTTCCACAATCCGTTCGACCGCTTGATCGTATCGAATAATAATGTGATTGTCTTCCTTGCACAATGGGGACTGAATACCAAATTAAAACCTTGTTTAATTTGAGAAACTGTATATCTAGCTTTTTTTCTGAAATCATACGTGACTCAAGTGCCCAATGAACACAGAACTTCTGTTTTTTGTTCTACATATTTCCAAATTAAAAACTTTTTTTAAAATTAATTTAGCGCTCCCTGCTTAGATTCTCTTAGCTTTGTTTTTTGTTGTTGACCAATTAAACATGCCAACTCTTCTGCATATCTCTCAGCTGCTGGCTCAAAATAGGTAACCTCTTTTTTAAGGTTTTTTTTTCTGAAATAGCACCTCAGAAAACATCCAACGTTTATCCAAATACCATGGCCACTTGTTGACCTCTTTCACAATCCGTTTGAACACTTCATTGTAGATGTGATCAACTTCCTCGCACGATTTCGACTGAAAACCGAAGTGAAAATCAGTAAAAAAAAAATTTCATCAAACTTGTAGTTTATCTCACGCTTATGGTCTCTCTTCAAAGAATGCGTTCCTTTTTTTTAATCTCCACGTTTGTTGTGCGGGTACTAAGTAACAGCATGATACGAGAGCTTTTAGTGTAAATGTAAAAAGTTCTTGTGAGAGGGCAATGCATCCTCATCAAAAATTTAACAGTTTGCTGAGCGAATAAGCTTAATCAGACATGTTCTTAAGTTCTCCTTGACGATGTTTTTCTGCTGTATCAGTGAGCTTTCGTCTACACCGAAGAAGTGTCTGTCCATGCTGCAGGAGAATTCAATTCTGAATCTGATCATAGCAAGGCCTTCAAGCTTGCATGCATCGAAAGTTTTTCATTGAAAAAATTCTCTCTCGTTTGAAATCTGTTATACTATATACATGTATATACCCCCTCCTAACCAGCCATTTTCTACAGTCGATACCTATGAAGTGGATACCTATGAAACTGGTAGACCGGAGTTATTCTAAAAAATACACCGCGAAGCACAGTTGATCTCTAAACCTCTTCACAAAAATTTATCTTGATGTTGGTTGAATCAGCCTGAAAGGTTCATACTTTTGCTTAAAAAGATTTAGACTCGAATACCCTTTTTTCAAATTCGTTTTACAGCGAACAAGTTTGACTAGAGAAAACTAAACATGGAGAAAGATCAAATCACGAACAATTTTTTTATTCAAACAAGAAACCTTATCCGGCTCTGTATTCACATCTTTAGGCACTTCTGCGAGTACTTTTTCGAATCTCTCAAGACTCTCCACGTTCTTCTGTTTTCCCCGTTCTTCCATGTGTTCCTGGATTCAAGACAGAAAAAACATTCGTCACACTTAAAAAAAATTTTTTTTTTATAAAAATCTGTTTCTGAGTAATTCCGTCTACTTTTCTTCTCAGAGGTCCTTCTTTTCCCTATAGGGCCATCTCACCAACATTTAAAGTCTCATTTTTTTGTTGTACATATGTTGATTATTATCTTCTAAATATAGTGAATGCTTCCTAGCCTCTTCAACCACATCGAAAGCAACTTTTTTTTTCCGATTTACTAACTTTTTCGCTAACTCAGGATTAAAATTCTTTCAGATATTTTTCAGTTTTTTTCTCTTCTCAGGCAAAGATTAAGCTAGCGAGGCCGTACGAGTTAGGAACGAGACCGCACGGCTAAGGAAAGACACCGTACGAAAGACGATGTTTGCGTGTTTTCAGTTTTTAGCATCTTATCGAATGCTAGAGACGCAGACTACACCTAGGTTTGGAGCAGAGCCGCATAATCTTTTTCAAGGGTCGCACTCATAAAACACAGTGTCGAGTTCCTATGTTTAACTACTTTAGAAGAAGAATTGGAACAACGAAAAATGATCATATCCAAGGAAAAGACTACGGTCACTCTTTTCACAACCCATACAGGCGACTGTAAAAAAGAACCCAAGGTAGAAATCCATGGAACCCTTTTGCCGACAACTAAAACACCCAAAATACTCGGTTTCGTCTTAGACCAACTCGGCACCTTCCGACAACATGCAGAATACCTTAAACAGAAAACGGCCAAAAGACTGAATATACTACGTGCCCTCGGAGGAAGAACATGGGGCCAACAGAAAAACACCCTTCTTGCAACCTACAAAACAATGACCAGATCCGTTCTCAACTACGCCGCACCAATTTACTCCCCTCAATTGGCCGAGACGAACTGGAAAAAACTACAGGCAAACCAAAATAGAGCAATACGGATAGCAACAGGAAACCTAGCAATGGCCGGCACAGAGCACTTAGCTCTAGAAAGCGAAATGTTACCCATAAAGGAGCACAACACGATGCTTACCAAGCAATTCGTTGCAAGAGCAAGACTCCTCCCAAACCACCCCTCCCATCGTCGATGCATGGAACCCAAACCACCTAGAACTATTCGTAAACATGCCAAGGACTTAGAAATTATGGCATCGTAAACATGCCAAAAAAAATCCTTTCTCTCTCAAAAAATAAAATAAAATAAAATAAAGGGGAAAAAAACCAAATAAACCCCGAGAGAGAAAGAAAAATAATGTAATTAGATAAATGATGTAAGTAAGGTTATTGTTTTCTGAGCCATGTCAAAGAAGACCTCGTCTACCCAGCCGGAGACCTACGGCGGGCAATCTACAACAACAACATGTTTAACTACATGGGAACGAGAAACATGAGGTGTACGATTTTTTTCAGCTTCTCGACTGATTTTAAAGACGCAGACAGCATCTTGACCTAGATAAGAGTCAAAACAGAAATACAAATTACTAATAATCTATGATGTCCCTTCCCGAGAACTCTTGAGCGGAAACTGACGTAGAAATGTTCCATTGGATCAGGGATGGATGAATCTTCAAGTATAGCTCCAAGCTCCGCCATCCTAGCCAGCAAATCGTCTTCCATCCTAGAAATATCAGGGGCCGTATCCACAAATGTCGCGGGAAGCTAAGAAGAGCTTCCCGAGCCTACCCGCGGGCAGCTCTCATCTTCCCGCACCTTTCCAAATTCTTAGGTGCGGAAAAAACCTTCCCGCGACTAATCTTTTCCATAAAAACGTTATTATTCTACTATTTTCAACTTTTTTAATGTCACGACTTATTACAAATATATCGTTTAATTGAGCAATATAAATATTCTTTTTTCAATGAGCACTTTCATTGGAGTCCTTTTTTTCTCTCAAAAATTGAAAAAAAAAAGATTTTTCGTTCGAAATCTATAAAAAAACAGTCCTCTGTGCACCGAACTAATTCTCTGAAAATTTTGAGCCGAATTCGCAAACTTGGAAAAAAGAGGCGAAAAAACGCAATACACATCATTTGTAAATCACTGTGCCGGTACTGTATATATCACTGCATGAAAATGGTTAAGAGCGGGTATATCAGTATTTGAAGCATTGTTGTCTCCTACCAGCATTTGAAGCATTGTCGCGAATCGCGATTGTGAATGATAATATTTTTATACGTCAATAATACATAACGTCAAAATACCTAACGATAATACAAAACGTCAATATTATACTTCAATAATACATAACGATAATACAAAACTTCAAAAACAATACAAACAAAATTGAAAACATTTTACAAAAAACTTTACATTCAAAAAAATTCTACATTACAAAAAAAAACGAAATCATTTTACATTCACTTGAAAGCTTCGAGACAGCTTCCCCGCCAAAAAGCCATTCTCGAACTTTCTCTCTCTCTCTCTCTCAGACGCGTTCAGGCTCAAAAACAAGGCACAGCAGTACAGAGAGAAATTGCAGATAGTCAGTAGAGACAGCGAGGCAGCAGTACACAGAGAGAAATAGCAGATGAGGGGGGCTGTTCAACTACCTGCTTTCGTACAGTGCAATTGCTTTCAGGCGGGGGGTTAAATTAAATTTACCCCAACCTACTTCTCCGACTGATAGATTGAACATATTAGCACTATAAACAACAAAAAAACGGTGTTGACAAGCAAAATTATAATATTATTGCTACAGCACTTTGAACACAAAAAAATTCACTTTCCTCGAAGTAAAGTGAAGCCCTCTCGAATACAGCGCGGACCTTATCATGCGACAATAAATCCAATTATAAAAGCAATTGATCCGACGAAACACACAAAAGAAAAAGAAATGAGAGCTATCAAATTGAAAGTTTGTTCCAAAGAACTCGAAAAGCAAAAACGTCGATAAGAAAACCAGTAAATTTTAAAAATTGATGAACTAAATATAAAAAATTCAAGGTAAAGCATCATGCGAATTAAAACTTGAAATAAAGTTGCGCACGGCCATTACTAAAGGACGCCACCCACGCTACTCACGCCATCCACGACACTTGTTGTATGGGCCTTAACATGTGCATCATCATAAGTGCGTGTGTAGCTCAGTGGGGAGAGCATTCGCCCGGAACGCGAAAGGTCACGGATTCGGTTCCCGTCACACCACACGATTTTTGCACAAGTTTCTACGAACAATCCGCTCCTCTGCTTGGTATAAAAATCCATTGCTTGAGATCAACGAGGAGTAAGGAATACTCTTATTTACATGGGGGCCGAACCGGGATGAGAAGAGAGGATAAAAAGAGAAAAAAAAGAAAACCCGAGCATGAGCAAGTTCGCAGAAACGAAGGCGCCTAGACCTCTGACCCTAGACCTCGAGAGACCTCGGTGTTGAGAGGGGGGCATGTTGTATGGGCCTTAAAATGTGCATCATCATGTGTGCGTGTGTAGCTCAGTGGGGAGAGCATTCGCCTGGAACGCGAAAGGTCACGGGTTCGGTTCCCGTCACACCACACGATTTTTCCACAAGTTTCTACGAACAATCCGCTCCTCTGCTTGGTATCAACGAGGAGTAAGGAATACTCTTATTTACACGCTCACGCCAGTTCATTACTAATGCACGCCACTGCGCATGGGGCGAAGTTTAAAAAATTAATGAACTGGCGTGAATGGTGTGAATGGCGTGGGTAGCGTACTTTAGTAATAGCCGTGCGCACAGGAGACAGAGTTTGGTTTGTCCTGCAAAAGTTGATTTGAAAACAGTACAATGACAAGTTTTTGAACTCATTTAATTTCTCGAAATCAGTAGAGCTCTTCCAATCTCTTTAAATGAAAAAGTTACCTTTTCACGAAAAGATTCATTCGTTATAACCGGGAAAGATTAATTAGCTCATCCGACCCTGAGCAACAAAAAAAGACATTTTACGTCGTTTTTCAGTTCAATCAATCGGAAACTCATAAAAAAGAAAACATGGCCATCAATTTACATATGAGTATATCAGTTAGTTAGAAATAAAATTATTCAACAAAAAAAACTTGTGAAACAAAGTTGAAATATTTTTAATTACTTTAGTTTCCAAATTGCGAGTTACTGTAGTTTAACGAAAGCAACTTAAGTTAACTCAGCTCAAGCATCTCAGTAAATTTTATTTCAGGCATTTTCTGGCGCAGAATAACATGTCATCTATGTTTTCTCCCACAAAAAAGTCAAATGAATCACAAGGAGTTCTGAGAATCTCAAAATATTTTTCGGTAGTTTCGGTTAATTCATGATATGGACGTCATGTTCCTCAGTATTCAAGCGTCCAATGCTTTTCAAAGACATCTCACCTGAACAAACACCTTTGATATATGAAAAAATTTTCAGCTTGAGAACGATTTTAGCTTTCTCAACCAAAATGGGTACAAGTTTTCCAAGAAGCCTCACAGCCGGAGGGCAATCCTACCCACAGAACGAAACAGCAGAGCTACCTTTTCTATACCATTTACAGCCATCCCTAATCATGACAACTTTCTCATTGATCTACGTTCTCCGACATCCTTGATCTAATTTTGTTTTCAAAAAGTCGCTAGTCACATTTTCCCTAGTAGAGGAAGAGGTCACTTCTTATGTAGAGGTAGAGGTCACTTCTCATAAGATTAAATTAGGCATTCATCGCTCAGGTCGATCTAATTATACATACAGCGTTGAAAAGTTTGCGGAAGTGATTGCGAGAAAAACTTAGCTACATTAACTCCTTTCATATTTTTTATGTCGCTTCATACCTTTCTTCCTCCCCCGCTCAGGATATGAAAATGGGTTGAACCCTTCTTTACTGAAGCGTAAATAATCTGAGAGTTTAACTCTTCATCGTTCATGTAAAATACTTTTGAGCATAACTGAAATGACATCCTCCATTTTTACATGAAATTGAGTACATAGCATGAATAGTTAAGAGTACATCTTCTAGTGTTCCTTTTCATTGAGACGTAAATTTACCAACTAATTTAAACTGCTAGACGAACAAAAGACAGTCCAAGATGCAGGATGAAACCTAGCCATCTTTACATGACGGACCGGTAGTGCGTAACTGAGCATCTGAAAATTCATAACTAACTAGAGACACAAACTCTTGTCTACAAAAAACCAGTTCTCAATTCCTATTTTGCATGATTCTTTTCTTCTTTTCGGAATAAAAACTACACCCGGCTAATTCCGGGAATCCCACAAAGCGATGTCTTAAGTTGCAAAACACTCCAGCTTCGATATATCAGCTTATTGCCCACGCGAACATATACTTGAGAATGATAGAGATTGTAATCGTTTCTGCTCGTTGTTTTAAGCTCTATAAGCAGATCTTTACAAATTAATTCAGCCTATTTCAACGTTGGAGGTTATACGTCAGATTGTACCGTCTAATTCGAAGATTGTGCAAAGAGCCGATATATAACAGAAATCTGGCTTATATCCGAAGATGAACTGCGCCGGAACAAAGGAGAAACGAAAAATGATGTAGGATCAAACAAGAACACAGAGAAAACATAGTCTACGGGACTATTTCTTGTTCTCTCACCGGAAATACCAACGCGTTATTAGTTGTATGCTCAGAGGCCGTATGCATGGAAAACAGATTATAACAATCTGGATTATTCAAATCCAAGGATTACAAAATCCAAAAAAGTTTTAAAAATTTTTGTCGGATTATCTCTAATCCAAAAGTATTATAGCTTCCATGCATACCGGATTAGTGAAATGTATTTGGATCACTGCTAATCCAAGCTCATAATCCTTTTGGATTGCTCCATGCATACGGCCTCAGAAGATAAGAAAATGGTTGAATGAAAAAACGTCACTATCTTTGCCTCGCTCCCGCATTGATATAAAAAATGCATTATTCTCCGTTTTCCTATGGCAATTTTGTAAACCAGAATCCATCGTAAATTTGGTTCTTATTTACCTTTTTTTATTTTTTCCTTTAACTTTTGAATGAGTCCAAAAATAAATGCTTTTAGTTGCAGGAATGATGTCCAGTATTTCGACTTTCGTAAAGCCCTCAGCGGCTAGTGGCAAACGTAACGGAGGTGCTACTCTTAATCAGATTGAGGGTTGAAGCATATGATTGGAAGCCGGGACCTAGAACGGCTCTAAGATCTAAATAGGGTTCTGAGATCTAAATAGCTTAAGCTTTGTTGTTGTTGTTGCCTCTTAGGCGAAAAGGTCATCTTGAGGCGAGTTGGCGAACACAGTTTACATAGTAAACAATTAAAACGATCATCATCCTCATCGTTAGAGGTTTAGCGCTTTGGCAATTTTTCCTGGGTTGGTCCAGAGTTCTGAGGGATGGCATTGAGTCGGGAGTTTCGGGCATGATAGCGCATGAATTACGTTGTGTGGCGTTGCAGAGCAGTCAGGACATTTGTTCGGAATATTCGGATCTAATCAGTTTTGTAATCATTCAGAAGATTACAGTAACCCGAGCGAAGTTGGCTGAGTCTTGTGCGTGTTGCCTTTGGTAGTTGTCTTTCATTGGCTGCTATCGGAAGGGGTGATGTTCCTAGTATTGGATTAGGCTTGTATTACTTCAAGGCTTCGTTGACCGCCGTAGTGTGGATTTCTTTTTGTAGTTCTTTCGTAGAGATTCCACTTTGTGAGATGTGGTTGGAAAGATCTTGAAGTAAAGGTTTCATCGCCCTGGTTGGTGGTGGTTGTTGAGTTAGCCAATGAGTAGGGTGTGTCCAGACACGCAGCATATAATTGGTTTGACAGCATGTTGGAATGATCTCTGATGGGTAGCATGATATTTTCTTGATGTAGATGATCAGAGGAGGACATTAGATGGCATCCAGTTGCTGTGCGCATAGCAACGTTTTGAGAAGGCTGCAGTCTTTCGAAGCCAGTGCTAGAGAGAGTAGGGGTCCAGATTGGTGCAGCGTAGTTTAGGACGGAGCGGCCGATTGCTTTGAAGGTGTTGATCACGGTTTCTTTTTGTTGACCCCAAGTGGTGCCCGTGAGTGCACGGAGTAGATTGTTTCTTCTTGATACTTTTCCTTGTTGTTTCTTGGCGTGTTCGGCGAAGGTTAGCATCGAGTCGAAGGTTACTCCGAGGAATTTGGGCTTCTTTTCGAGCGGAAGGGGCGTGTTGTTTATTTTAATGATAGGGTGATCGTTTCCCTGCTTCGTCCATGGGGTAAACAGTGTGACTGTTGATTTTGCTGCTGATATAGTTAATATTCTGTTCTTGAAGAAGTTCTCGACTGCGGGGAGGTAGTTCGAGATCTTGTGTACCAGACTGTCGTAATTCCCCCTGGGGCAAGAGCCAGTAGCGTAGACAGTTATATCGTCCGCATATGTGACTACTTGAATGTCTTCCGGGGGCTTTGGAAGATCTCTCATGTATAGATTGAAGAGAGTCGGCGATATCACGCTTCTTGGGGAACTCCGGTACGTATGATTCGGCTTCTCGACAGGTTATCTCTGAATAGGGTGTGAGATTGTCTGCCTCGGAGGTAGGATGCGAGCCATCTGGTGGTGCCGGATGGTAGGGTTGACTCGTATAGAGATTCAAGTAGTATATTTATGTCGACCGCGTCAAAAGTTTTGGATAGATCGAGTGCGACGAGTACTTTTCTGTGCGAGGGCTTCTTTTGATTGAAGCCGTTTGCGATGTGTGTCGATAGTTGGAGGAGGGCTGTCGTCGTGGAGTGCTTTGCTCTGAAGCCGTGCTGATGGGTGGCGGGCTCCAAATGTTCTTGTAGAGACGGAAGTAAGAGGCGTTCGAGTAGTTTGGCTGTGGGAAAGAGAAGAGAGATGGGGCGGTATGAGCTGCTGAGCTTTGGGTCCTTTCCTGGTTTGAGGAGTGGGATGATGATTGACTTTTTCCAAATGACGGGTATGTAGCACTGTTCAAGGGAGGTGTTGAGAAGATTGGTGAGGAACGTGAGTCCCACTGGTCCCAAATGCTGTAGGTGTATGATGGAAATAGAGTCGGGTCCCAAGGCTTTGGACTTTCTGGACTTGTGTAGTGCGATGCGAACTTCTTCTTGAGAGAATGAGGGAATATCTTCTTTGGAACGTTTCTGGATGTTTCTTGTGATTATCCTCGCTCGTTTGTCGCTGGCATGTGTGCGAATTGTGGTAAATTGTCTGTTGAGCTGATTGCTAATGTCTATGTTGTTGGAGGGAGTGCCACGGTTGTCAAAGGATATGGCCATAATCGGGATTGGCCTGGGTTTGTCTTCTAGTGTACGGATGAGGGACCAGAGTTCTTTCACGCCTTTGGTGCTTCTCGGATCGATTGCCTCGATTTAGTCTCGCCATATGTCTTGCTTGTTTTGTGCTATGATTTTGTTTATTTCGTAGCAGAGCGGGGCTAGCTCTGGAGATTGAGGGTCTTGTATTCTTAGATCATCTCTTTTTGCAATAAGAGTCCTGGCTTCTTGGGAGAGACCGGATATTGGTTGTTTACGCCTGCCTGAAGGGATGCAGTGTTTGGAGGCGGTGTTTATCGCATGTCTGAAATTTTTTTCGAGTAGAGTGACCTTGAGATGAGGGCGCATGGAAAGATCCATTTCAGCGAGTATGGATTATGTTTCGTCTTCAAACTTCTTCCGGTTGGCCTTAGCTAGGTTGGTGAATGTTCCGCGGTTTGTCGAGAGAGCAAGATTGGCGGTGGTGACGAGGTTGATGAGAATGGGGAGGTGATCAGAGGGCAAGGTTGTCTCAACGGACCATTCTGCCGATAAGATGGGGAGCAGATGGATATGTCTGGGAAGGAGGAAGAGCCAGACGATGGGAGACGGGTGGGAGAATTCTCGTTGAGGATGCCGAAGTCTGAGTTAGTGATTTCTGCAGCGAGATGTTCTCCTCGGCCAGGAGTATCTTCGATGTTTGAGAACCACATATCGTGGTGAATTAAAATCTCCTAGTATTAGGGTGTCGTCCGTGGTGAGAAGATTGGCAATTGAAGGAAGATATCCTTGGGAGCAGCTGCTGGTTGGCGGGATGTAGATATTAGTTACTCGAAGCTCGCTGTCTCCGGTTTTGATTAGTGCCTGCTGTACTTCAGTGGTGATGTCTCCGGGAGTGTTTTTCACGTCTATTTCCGTGAAGTTTATACTGTGGTGAATGAGCATGGCAAGGCCGCCGCCTAGGGATGTGCGATTCTTCCTTATCAGAGCATAACTAGGGAAGCTGGGGATTTTACTTTTCGTCCGAATTTGGTCTCCTGTATGGCAGCGACTTTGATGTTGTGTGACTGCATGAAGTCGGAGAGTTGGGAGGCTTTCCCGGCAAGGCCATTGGCATTACTTTGTAGGATGGACATGTGAGATGGTTGCTGTTGTGGGCTGCTGGTAGCGTTCTGCGTAGTTGGAGTGGCAGATGATTGGATAGGAGGCGGTGGAGCGGAACGTGCGGGAGGCGTGGGAGGCGGAGCGGACCGGATAAGAGGCAAAGGCTGAGGAGGCGACTTTGGGTTAGAGGAAGCGGCTTTGCATGGAGGACATCTGTATGTTTGCTGATCATAGAGAGAGACTTTGGCGAGGTGACTGCACTTCGGCTTGCAGTGTGTCCAGTTTAGGCAGCTGGAGCATTGGAAGGAGCCGTGAGATGCGTTGCGTCCGAATGTTGGGCAAGGCCATCGTGGAGGTCCAGGATTGGGTTCGATGCCGGCGCGGATCAGGAGGATACGGAGTAGCGTGGCCGGCGTGTGCGACTCCAGAAGCGAAAAAATGGAGATGATGATGATGAGATGGTGTTTAGCCATTCGTGATGACGAATTGGGGGAGTAGTTTTCAATCCCTTTGCACCCTCCGTCGTGGAGAGGTGTTGGCTAAACCGCGAAAAGGCGGGATCGGATTGCAGCTTAAGCTTTGAACGAACCTCGCGAGCGAAAAGGTAATATCGCAATTTTTTGTCTGTATGTCCGTCATTCAATTTAAATGGATCAGTATACATTTGTGTTAAATTGATCTGCTATATTTATGATTGATGGTGTGTAGTTTTTAAGGTGTGATATTTTTTTGCTTTTTTGACATTAAGTGACTGATATTCATTATGTTGTAGCGGCCAGTCCGCGTCTTTGAAACCCGATAAACAGTTGTTGCCTATGAGTGTATGCAAGTTCCATGGGATCCTTCGTTCAAATCAAAGTTATATAACTTATATTTTGATAAGGAAGAAGTGAAATGACCGGATGAATGAGTACTATAATAATATTTGACTTCAGGTCTTGAGCGTTATAGCCTCTCTCTCCCTCTCTCTCTCTCTCTTTATCTCTCTCTTTCTCTCCCTCTCTCTCTCTTTCTTTCTCTCTTTCTCTCTCTCTCTCTCATTTTTTTTGCGAGTTTAGTTTTTTGGTTATTTCTGAGTCATCTCTACCCTAACCTAAGCTAAACAACTTCGATTACAACTTTTTTCAATCGCTTTCTCAATTACGTTGTGACGAACAAAGCGTATGGTCAACTATGCAGTGGCGGAACATTAACAACATAAGAAATTATCTCCAACTCTTACATTTCTAATAGGATAAGGCATATCCTCAGCTCAGAAGCTTACAGAAACCTCAGAAAAACACCATTATAAATATTTCAAGTATGCTTTCGTAATCAACTGATTTGATCACTTTCAAATCATCAAAAGCTGATCAGTTTCCGGTTTCTCATTCTTGGAAGCGAAAATTTTAAGGGCAAATATTTGGTAAGAGAGACATTTCAATCTCAGCTTTCGAATGAGTAATGCACTAGTAGTGCTAAGACTTTATTTTTCCCGAGTTCTTATCCCCTGATAACTCTTTCATGAGACGGTCTTGTTTTCGCATGATCTTAATCCAATTCGCTCAACTTCACGCACTCTTTTTCTCTTTATAAGGATTGGAATGAAACGAAGAGAGGCAGAGAGAAAGAGATATGAAAAAATGGTAAAGCCTGAAAACGTGAAGCATCAGATTTCTTTGCACCGCTTATCCACTCTCTTCCCACTCTGTGCTCTCTAGTCCCCTTACATCTCTGCCCACTCTCTCTCGGTTCCTCTGTTCCCCTCAGCTCTTTGTGTCTCTCTCTCTTCAATCATGACCCGCCCCACGCTAATCGCCGAGTATATAAACCGCGGCGGAAACTTCCTCGTTGTCTGCTGGCGCTATTTTTCCAACTCGGAGTTCCGAGTTCCAGAAGAAGAGGGCGGTGTACCACTCTGGCCTCGCCCTCTTCACTCTGAGTCTCCTCCACCTCCTCAAATCTTTTAGTGAATCAGTCTCTTCGAGGCACGATGACGGCTCATAGGCGGTTTTCCTAACCCTCCAATCCGTTGACTAATCCTAACCTCAAAAGCGGATTTTCATGGTACTGCAGGATTCTCCCTCTCGAAGCAGTTCTGATTTCACTCAGAGCCATCAAGAAATGCCTTAGTTTCTATTACCAATACCAATTCATATTTCTATCGATGGATAAAGTTACGACGAGTACACAAGCCTTACATCAAGATTTCCGAACCGCCTATCCTCGCTCATCATCTCCCACTTTGTTAGCAGTTGCTCAGAACACCAAGAAGACGAAAAAAGTCCATGATAACCTCGTTTGAGTCCATGATGATCTCGTTTGAGTCCATGATGACCTCGTTTGATGCACCCACGAATACTTCCCGCAGATCCACTTTATCTCAGCTTATTGGAGGCTTATTACGCGGCCATTCACAGACGGGATCTCCTTGATGTCTACCGAAAAATACAAAGCTTGGAACGATAAATACGACGAGTACACGAAGCACGCACAACTTCAAATCCTTGACGTAGAAGACTGACGCAGATGCAGATAGCATCTGGTGCCCAAGACGACGCTATTCATCCAAGTATTGAATAACCAATCGAACTGGTTTGCTTTGACCCCCTCGAAATGTTCATAGGCTGTTTATTCATTCACCATGTTTTGGTTGTTTTCATGATAATTGATGATGGGGTGGTCTTAATTGGCTGATTCAGTAACAGCACTCAAGATTCCCGATGCAGTGAGCGTCGTAAGACGGTCTCTGGCATCATACATATGGGAAAGAACCGCTTTAGGCCCAATCAGCCACACCCGTTCACTGTGTTCACTCAGTCCTTGTTATTCTCTAATTTGAAGCAGTGGTTTTTGACCTTGTTGATCTTGGTTATTAGCTCTTCCCCATGGAATTGTGTGCCAACTTATATCTTTGACATGGCATTAACCAGTGTGTAATCATCTTGGTACTCAGTACTGTCTCCATAGAAGCTCACATGATAGTTCGACAGAGCCCATTACTGAGGACATGCTTACAACCGTAATACTTGAAACAATTAGTTTTATATGCTTGCTTCCCATGCTACTATACAGCATAGTCAGTATCTAAGAGTTCACGTCGACAGGCCATTTCCTTCACAGAGTGGAGAGGTGTTTTTTTTATATACAGTGCCTTCGACTCTGATTCAGCCTCTCTGTTAATTTTTTGTTGCATTGCGCAACAGAGGCGACTTTTCCGTACACACTCCTTGTTGGCTTCTCACAAAGAGTTTTCTTCTCTCTTCTTGCTCTTTTTTTCAGATCTTCACCGGTTTTTCGTTCCAAGTATTTTCGATTCAACTATGAAGTGGTCGTTGGTTGATCAAATTTGTACAAATATTTATAGGTTTTTCTGCTTTTTCCTCGATATTACTTGTGAATACGAAATTTAAAAAAAGGTTGAATAAACATGTTTAAAAAAATTATCCGCTGCTGAAATTTTGAGAACAAACAAAAAATTGTTCTTCCGGTTTCTAAATTAACATGGCAAGAAGTTCTGATCTAAAAAAATCTTTGTTTCCACTTATGACGAGGAACTCAATACTGAATATTGCTCAAAAAATTGAACTAAAAATGTTCTGTTGCAGGTTTTCGAAGTTAATTATCAAAACTATCATTGAAAAACTTTCATTATTTCTTTTGTAGGTGTTCATTCCACTCTGTTCATTCCACTCATCTCTTCAGACATGATTTAGTGTGGAAGGGCAGCAAAATCCCTGAAAACTCAAACCCTTTCCCACATTCAACAGGAGAAAATTTTTGACCCGCAAAAGAGCTGAGCAGCTGAGAGCTGAGCAGCTTTCCTGCAGTATAAATACTTGTCGTTTTTTCCAATAACACTATGAACGTCTTCGCGCTTATTTCAGCTTTGTTGCAGAATACGCGCTCCCCTACACACAGAAAAACGGTCAAAAATGACAGTTTTGGAAACGAATAAAACCGTCAAATCACCTCCAAATGTTTAAACCGCCTTATTTGGCGGTTTAACATTGGGAGGTATGACGTTTATAACAGTCGTTTCGAAAACATGCACATCAATCTATCCTGAAGTACGGTAATTTTGGTTTTTTCTTTGAATTCCGTTTCTCTCCCTTTTCCATTCTTTTTTTCCGGTTTGTCCCGCTTTTTTCTTTTTTTCTCTTCTTTCCCATTCCCGTTGTCTTCCCTTTTCCCCTTCCCGGTTTCTCCTTCTTTTCCCCTTCCCAGTGTCTCCCCCGGTTTCTCAGAAATCATATTATGCGCTCGTTGAATAGAAATACTCGAAACAATTTCTTTTATTCTTTTAGAGAAACAAATTTATAAACTCGAAAACTTCAGCGGTTCAATGAATACTACAAAATTCAATGAAGAAAACAATAAAATATATATAAAATATAAATACAAATATACATTAAAAATATAAAAATAGCGTCTAGTATGCCCATGAGTATATAAGAGTCAAAAAAGTTTATGCTCAATTCGTAACCGTTCAAAAACTACTCAATTCATTACTTGAAAATTTTTGTAAATTTTTTTTTCACGAACCGGAGTCTCTGATGGGAAGTTTTTGTAAAAAATTTTAACATTAAGAAAACGCTTAGGCTTAGTAAAAGTTTCCGCTTACGAGGCCGTACGGCTTAGGCTAACGAGACCGTATCAGAAAATGCCACTCTGCACTGTCTGGCGTCTAGTATGTATGCCCATGAGTAAACAGGGTGCGGGAAAAGTTTAGATGGACAGTATTTTTCCGATAAAAACTTAACGGATTGAGTAAATCAAACAAAATTTTCATCAATGTTCATCCAAATAGTTTTGGATATAACTGCGTTTTCTAATTTCGAACAGACCTCCTTTCTCCTTGACACAGGTGCGGAGTCGCTTGTGGAAGGCACCCACCGTGGTGGACAGTTAAGCGACGTCAAGATCATCCCACGCCTTCTGTAGGGCACGCTTCAAACTTTCCAAATTCTAGTGTCGGGAAGCACAGGCCTTGCTCTCAAGGACCGACCACACAGAGAAGTCCAGAGGATTCAAATCAGGTGAGTACGGAGGCCATTCGGCGGATGTGATCATGGAGGAGGAATTGGTCTTGCACCAGTCTTGCACCACTTAAGTTTTGTGTGCGGGCACAGAGTCCTGCTCGAACGTCCATTTGCGTCCCGCGAAGTGAGCCTGGCTCCAGGGAAGTACTTCCTTTATAAGAATGTCGTTCAGGTAGTTATGGGCATTCACTATGACTCCCTGCTCGACGAAAACGAGTGGAGTCTTGCCAGTCGAGCAAATCCCGGCCCAGACCATGACAGAAGCGGGATGGCCCTTTCTCGAGACGTAACGGCCACTCTTATTGGCATCTCTGACCGATTTTGACGAAATCCTATCGTTCTCTCCGGACAATTCACTCCAACGACAATTCACTCCGTACAATTCACTCCTACGACAATTCACTCCGGACAATTCACTCCAACGACAATTCACTCCGGACAATTCACTCCTACGACAATTCACTCCAACGACAATTCACTCCCGTTTTTTTGGTTTTTTGTTTTTAATGAATTTTTTTTGTAATTTAATTGTTCCGTTTGTAGTTTTTTTGTAATTATATATTATTTAAGGTTCTTTTTTGTATTTAATTGTTCCGTTTGTAGTTTTTTTGTAATTATATATTATTTAAGGTTTTTTTGCATTTAATTGTTTCGTTTGTAGTTTTTTTTCAAATTATATGTTGTTTAAGGTTCCTTTTTACATTCGATTGTTCCGTTTGTAGTTTTTTGTAATTTATATATAATTAAGCTCAGTAACAAAAATTTATATATAATTAGAGATCGCAATGAAAATATTTTGGTACGCCATTTTTTCTGCCACACTAATATTCCGTAATTCAAAACTGTTTGATAAATCGAATAACTTGGAACTTTAAACTTATTTTTTTCTTTCTTGATGTTGTTCTGAGCGATTCAGTCATTGTATCATGCCTCAATTCCTTTTAAAACTCGCGAAAATGTCTCATTTCAGTTCGAGCCTCTTCATCGGTTTTCTGAGACGGGATTTATGAGTTCTTATGGAGTCTCGAAGCTCAGGTTACCAAATAATTTTTTTCCTTATTTCTGATATAAAAACAAACTTTCGATTGCTAAAATCAAAGATATTATTTCAATTTATTAATGAAAAAACTCACGTTGACATAATGGTTAAAAAAAATTTTAATTTTTATCGTAGCCAAAAAAATGGCTTTTCGAAGTGAAGCCACGCGCTAGAGTATAGTAGTCACTGCTTTATCTGAAGGCGAACTTCCGATTGCTAAAAGCAAAGATATTATTTCATTTTATTAATGAGAAAACTCAAATTGACATAATGGTAGAGAAAATTTCAATTTTTATCGTAGCCAAAAAAAAGGCCTTTCGAAGTTGAGCCACGCGCTAGAGTAAGTATAGTGCTCTCACTGCTTTATGTAAAGGCGAACTTTCGATCGCTAAAATCAAAGATATCATTCCATTTTATTAATGAGAAAACTCAAATTGACATAATGGTAGAGAAAATTTCAATTTTTATCGTAGCCAAAAAAAGGCCTTTCGAAGTTGAGCCACGCGCTAGAGTAAGTATAGTGCTCTCACTGCTTTATGTAAAGGCGAACTTTCGATCGCTAAAATCAAAGATATCATTCCATTTTATTAATGAGAAAACTCAAATTGACATAATTCAATTTTTTTTTCAATTCTTTATTCCGCTTGAAACAAAACATAATGTTAAGTGACGAAACAGATGACACTGTCACAAAAAAAAGTGAATTCAGTGAAGGTTATGGAAAGTGAGATCTAAATATGACAAGAACAATGAGGAACATTTCATTTTAGGAAAATAGGAAAGCACACAAAAAAAGCAAAGAAAGCAAAGCTTGTATCTTCAGTTATGAACTATTCATCAGCAATTAAGAACTATTCATCCGCAATAATAACTTGAAATTCCAAAAATTCAACTCACTCTTTATCATTCGAGAGCTAACCGAGAACACAAATATAATGGAAAAAAAGAAGAGAAACAAAAACAAAACATTTGAAGAATCAAAGCACTTGGATTAAAAATGTATTCTAGAGTTGGTGACAATGGTCTCACAATCAAGCTTGATAAGTTCATTTCTAAAAATGCTAGAAGAGCTTGTAGAAACCAAAGAACAAGGTAACTTATTCCAGACATTAATCATTCTTGAGGCACAAGTGCTTGTTCTGCTTTGATATTTACACGGCAAGCATATTCTGTAGTTATTCGATTCTCTCAGCGAATAAGGCGATGGGCAAAGTTTAAACATATTTGAGTAATCTACTTGAATATTTCCGTGCAGACATTTATGGATGAACACAAGATCGGCCACATTTCTTCTATATTCAAGCGAGGAGATGGAAAGAAAATTCAGTCTAGCAACATAACTCATTTTGGGTAATCCGGCCCTTTGTAGTAACCTTCGTGTATATGATCTTTGCACTTTTTCTATGCAGTTAACGAGACCGATAGTTACTGGGGACCATACCTCACTCCCATATTCAATAAGGGGTCTTATGTATGTGGTGTATATTCTGAGCAGAACTTTAATTGATTTGGTTTTAAAGGCTCTGAAGATCATGTTTATACATTTTCGGGACTTTAGGGAGGTTAGTTCAATATGTTTAGAGAATGTGATATCTTCCTGAAATGTAATGCCAAGATCTTTCACTAATGAAGTAGTTGGTATGATATTGTCTTCTAGGTTATATGTTACTTTTGGATTCCTAGGACCACAGTGCATGATAAAGCATTTTTGAGTTGATATCACAAGTCCCCAGGTCAGTGAGTAATCGGAAATGGAATCCAGACTTTTCTGAAGAGAGTCTCTGTTTTTGGAAAAAATTTTGAGGTCATCGGCATATAGAAAACCATGGACATCTGGCTCTATGTACTCCATGATATCATTTATAAAGATTGAAAAGAGGAGGGGTCCAAGGCAACTCCCCTGGGGAACACCACTGTTGTATACTTTAGGGCCTGATAATGTATCTCTGATTGAGACTTTCGAGGACCTGCTCGTGAGAAAAGAACGGATAAGATAGAGGAGGTTGCCCGTTATTCCCACTTTTTCAAGTTTGTGAACAAGAAATCTTATGTTTACAGCGTCGAAAGCCCGTGAAAAGTCGACTAGACAGATGTCAAAGTCTATTTTTTTATTCTGAAGCGTGAGGTAAATGGAATGAGCCTCTACCAGGGATGTTACCGTGGACCGTCTCCGACGGAAACCATGTTGTTTGGGATGTAGTATGCCATTGGTTTCCAGATATTGATAAGTTATATTGAAGATCAGTTTCTCGAATACCTTTGACATAGAGCACACCATAGTGATAGGACGATAATTTTCGATCTGAGAGCGGGGCCCTTTTTTATGAACTGGTTTGATTATTCCTTTTTTCCAGGCCAGAGGGTAGTGCCCTAAGGTTAGTGAGTTGGTGAAAATGATGGAGAGAGGTATGGCCAGTGAGTCCAGACAATTTTTGAGTAGTCTACTTGGAATAAAGTCAGGGGAAGAGTTCAGTTTCGGAGCTATTCGTTTCAGGATGGAGTTCACCTCAAAAGGGGAGATATCATTAATGTGGTCGAGGTGAAAATTCGGGCGAGAGATTTGAAGGGGTCCACTGATTGGTAAGGGTTGTAACTTATCAAAATACTCGGCGAAGTGAGTTGCTTGTTCGAAGGGGATAGTAGTTGGTTTATTGTTCACTATGAGAGCAGGAATAGATGTGTTGCTTTTAATGCGGTTGGATATAGTTCTGAAGAATACCTTATAGTTTCTCGGGAACTTAAGCTTGTCTTCCCTAAGAACCTCGAATTTGACTAGTTCTTTGTGAAGTTTCTTGGATGTGCGTAATGACGTAATGGAGAGAGGGTTGCGTTTGTTACTTCTCTGTAGGAAGCTGTATAATCTTCTTATCTTGGGGGGATATTTCAAATGTGTTTTGACATTCTTATTTTTAGGAATCCTATTATCCATTATGAATTGGATGATGTTGGTTAATTTATCGACACTTTCGTCAATAGTTAGGTTTGAGAGCATGTACGTCCAGTCGATGCTAAAGAGGTCTGAGTTGATTATTTCCCAATCTGCCTTTTTCCAGTCTAACGATGAGCTGGTGCTTGTGATAATACGCTTGGCTCTATCTCTGATTTCAAAGTATATTGAGGCATGATCGCTGGTGGAGAAGGGAGGCCTGACAATACAGTCTTTTATGATATTTGAATTACAGAGCAGGCAATCGAGTGTATTTTGAAGTCTAGTGGGAGAAAGTACGAGTTGTTTAAGATTGTTGTCGCATGTCATGTTTAAGAATGCAAGAGACATACTACATGTATTGGGAGCGGTGAGATTTGCCCAGTCTATCTTGGGGAGGTTCATGTCTCCGCACAGAATGATGGGAAATACTTCAGTAACATGAGAGGTGATAAACGAGCAGAGATCCTTTGTATTTTCTACTCCACAGCTAGGAGATCGATATACATTAATCAGTCTAATGGCCGAGAAAGCAAACGAGAAAGATGTGTTAGGATAAATGTCTATTACTAACCCCTCGCACTGAGCCTTGCTATATTGAACAACTAAAGATGAGGAGATGGCATTATCTACTAGAATGGCTACGCCTCCTCCTCTTTGTGCCAATCTGTCACCTCTGAATACCGTGAAGGGTAAACTTCCGGTTAGAATGGAGTCGGGAAGCTCACTGTGCATCCATGTCTCAGATAGTAAGAGAATGTGATATTTACAGCAACGAAGAAGAAAATGAAGATCATATAGCTTATTCATCACTGATCTACAGTTGAAATACAAGCATTTGATTACTTCTTCTCTAGCTCTTTTATCCGACTTATCCTATGGTGAATAACGAGAGGTTTTCCTAACATTTCTTCTTCTGGAAACAAATTCGTCTGACTTTCTGGGGCATGAGGTAGATTCTTCGGCGTTTCTGGTATTGCGTCTGCTTCTGACTTGTTGCGGCTTCACGGAGCTTTCCGCCAGAGAAGGAAAGTCAGTTGAGGAAGCCTCGAATGTAGATGTCGACCGGGCCCCAGAGTTCACCAGCGAAGACGATGGCATTTGGGAGTGTTGAGTTGAACTGGCTAAGGGGGATAGTGACGAAGAGGCGGGAGGAGGGGGAATTGGTCGATAGGGTACTCGTTTGTAAGACTGGGCAAAACGAGGAAAGGCAGGGATTATGTGAGCGTCGACCACTTTGGCAGAGGGAAAAGATGGGTTAGTGGATATTCGGATGCAGTCTCTCTCGGCTTGAAGCTCTGCCGGCGAGAGGTCAGCTCGGGAGTAACATCCTTTAGGAAAAGGGTGTTTCGCCTTTCTGCAAAGTTCCAGAAAAAGGTTACGCTTTCCAAGCGAAGAGAACTCAATTTTCATGGGACGGCCATGAGGAGCAGAGAGACGTGGGCGATCAATTGGGTGACGATGATGATTGATATTACCCTTCTCTAGGTCGTCAATAAGGTCCGCTGAATTGAGTCTGATGATAAGACGTGAGATAAGATCTTTGTCTTTGCAACACGTATCATCCTCTGACTTGCCTTCTGGAAGTCCGATAATAACAGCTCGTTTACCTTTTCCTATGAGCATATCCTTGTCTCGATAAGTGGATTCGACGATAGCTGAATACAAGTGGGGTCTAAGTGTGGCCGGAGAGACAGATGACTTTATGGAATGCATTTCTTCACTAATCCGTAGAAGTTGCTGTGACTGGTCCAGAATTACTTTGTTCATGTCAGAAATCTGTTGGGACTGAGCAAGTATCATCTGTTGAAGCGGCTGCATAACTTTTGTCAGCGTTTCTCGGACAAGACTATCGATGAACGGAAGAGAGACTGTGGGAATGGGGAGGTTGCAAAGATTAGGAGGAGATTTGCCATCAATTGGCAGAGCTCGGGAAGGGTCACCACTCATAGAGAACGGAGATCATTTCAAATTACACCGAAAAATAATGGTAGAGAAAATTTCAATTTTTATCGTAGCCAAAAAAAGGCCTTTCGAAGTTGAGCCACGCGAAAACAGCGTTGGAAGAAAAGCGATAAAATTTTGAAAAGGACTACATTTCGATAACATTCAAATTACACCGAAAAGTCGATTCAAAAAATTTCAATCCATAAAAAAAATTTAATGAGAAAATCAAAAACTTTTTCACTAAAAAATGATGAAGATTACCAGTGCAAAGTTAAGGCCGCGATTTAGTACAAACATGACCCACTTGACCTTCCGCGCTCAAGCGTACCAAGATTTGTTATATGCAGGATTTTCGAAGCTGATCTAATCTCTTTTTTCTGCTTTGAAGTAATTGTTTTTTGATTTTTTTCATGTTTTCTTGAAATAATTAAGTGATTAAGAACACATAAAAATAACATTTTTCTACCTATTCTTATTTTGATTTTAGCCATTGCGGATAGAGACCGCAATGACAAGATTTTGGTACGCCATTTTTTCTGCCACACTAATATTCCGTAAATCCAAACTGTTTGTAAATCGAATAACTTGGAACTTTCAACGGATTTTTTTTTCTTTCTGTATGTTTTTCTGAGAGATTCAGTCATTGTATTATGCCTCAATTCGTTTTAAAACTCGTGAAAATGTCTCATTTCAGTTCGAGCCTCTTCATCGGTTTTCTGAGACGGGATTTAGGAGTTTCTATGGAGTCTCGGAGCTCAGGTTACCAAATGATATTTTCCTTATTTTTGATAAAAAAACGAACTTTCGATTGCTAAAAGCAAAGATATTATCTCATTTTATTAATGAAAAAACTCAAGTTGACTTAATAGTAGAGAAAATTTGAATTTTTATCTTTCCCTTCAAGAAAATATGGCCTTTCGAAGTTAAGCCACGCCCTATAGTATAGTAGTCACTGCTTTATATAAAGGCGAACTTTCGATTACTAAAAGCAAAGATATTATTTTATTTTATTAATGAAAAAACTCAAGTTGACATAATAGTAGAGAAAATTCGAATTTTTATCTTTCCCGTAAGAAAATATGGCCTTTCGAAGTTAAGCCACGCGCTAGAGTATAGTATTAGTCACTGCTTTATATAAAGGCGAACTTTCGATTACTAAAAGCAAAGATATTATTTCATTTTATTAATGACAAAACTCAAGTTGACATAATAGTAAAGAAAATTTAAATTGTTATCTTTCCCGTAAGAAAATATGCCCTTTCGAAGTTAAGCCACGCGCTAGAGTATAGTAGTAGTCACTGCTTTATATAAAGGCGAACTTTCGATTACTAAAAGCAAAGATATTATTTCATTTTTTTAATGACAAAACTCAATTTGACATAATAGTAGAGAAAATTTAAATTTTGATCTTTCCCGTAAGAAAATATGCCCTTTCGAAGTTAAGCCACGCGCTAGAGTATAGTAGTAGTCACTGCTTTATATAAAGGCGAACTTTCAATTACTAAAAGCAAATATATTATTCCATTTTATTAATGACAAAACTCAAGTTGACATAATAGTAGAGAAAATTTAAATTTTTATTTTTCCCGTAAGAAAATATGCCCTTTCGAAGTTAAGCCACGCGCTAGAGTATAGTAGTCACTGCTTTATGTAAAAAAAATTTCAATAAAATGTTGAAACAATATTTTTTCAGAAAAAAGAGATGCGATCGGAGTCAGAAAAACGCAGCTGTATTCACGGCTGCAGCAACATGAAACTGACACCGATCCAACTGTCGGTCTTCTGCTCTTCCATGATTGGCGAGGAAAAAGAGCACTTGCGCAGCTTTTATCAAGATTTTTACCTGGGGGCAAGTTTTCTCAGGGCAGCGATGATATGCGTAGGGACATGGCAAGCGCACCTGGTACAAATAGGGCTGTGGAGTCCGGATTTGCTTTCTTGGATCGTCTTTATACGGCGGCTCCCAACATGCGTTTTTTCCGAAGGGAAGCAAAGCTCCTTTTTGTGAAAAATCATACGGGAGCGTGGCTAGAAAGTCTGGAACAGAGTGTGCGAGAGTGCATTCTACGAAAGGCTTTCGATGATGCCAACGCCGTTCAGAATCAGGAAAAGGAAGCGAAAATGGCTCTGGACCGCGCGATTCTGCGTAAAATGGAGGAGAAAAAGATGGTAGACTTTGCCAAGTCGGCGCAGGCAAGCTTAAAACGGGAGCGCCTTGCCGGAGACTTACTCTCCACGAGTCTGTGGAGGTCAGTACAAGAGATGGAGCAAGGTCTTGTCCAGAAGGGCATGACCGCTGCCATCTCTTTGCTGACAACCCAAATTAGGGCAAGGCAAATCCTGTTTCAGCAGCCTGAGCCGTACCCGGGGGTCTACAAGCTCACTCGAGATGGTGCTAAACTAGGATTAGCGGAGATAAAAGATGTATTGAAAGATTTGATTACCGACGTGAACGACTTCGACTGCCTTCTAGCCGATTGTGTTTTTGCTTTTGAATAGCATAGCTATTGTGGAATAGCCCTCCGCCCTGTGGAATAGCTTTTGGCCGTCCAATAGTACAATAGCATAGCGAAGAAATGCCTTCTTCTCTCTTTATCTTTTCCTAGCCTTGATCATTCCCTGCAGTTCAAGGCGGAAACCGAACTCTGGCAATTCTGGAAATTGCGCTCACCTATATATGTAGTTATTGTATTACTGCCTTTACGTTTCGGGTTTTCCTCTGAATTTCACCGGTAATTAATAACAATTTCACCGGTTATTAATTATAATTACACCGGTTAATAATTATAATTTCACCGGTTATTAATCATAATTTCGCTTCGATTTCTGAAAGTTGAATTTGTTATTTTTCATTCTTACTTAGTTTTGGTTCTGTATCCTATACAATTTAGGTTCTTTTGAATAAAATTTCAAATTTTTCTGTATTGTACGAAAACAGCGTTGGAAAAAAAGCGATAAAATTTTGAAAAGGACCACATTTCGATTACATTCAAATTACACCGAAAATTTTTTCAATTCAATTTTCAATTTAAACGCTTTATCAAGATCAGCAAGCCACATCGGTAATATAACATCATCGATTATGGGATCTGTTGCGACATGTGACGACTCCACTCCTCAGCGTTCTCTGCCTTCCTTGGGAAATGGGGACTAACGGCTTTGACAAAGTAGTCCCTCCATCTCATTCTTCTGTCGCTCATGATGGCGCTACGATCCCGGAGCGCCAGTTCTTCTCGGGAAAGGACTCTCACAGACGAGGGTAGAGACGGTGCGAGGAGCAACCGTGCACGGAGGGAGACGAATTAGAGAATGTCGATTCAAAAATTGGCGATTTTCAATTCATAAAAAAAATTTCAATGAGAAAATCAAAAACTTTTTCAATAAAAAAATGATGAAGATTACCAGTGCGAAGTTAAGGCCGCGTTTTAGTACAAGCATGACCCACTTGACATTCCGCGCTCTAGCGTACCAAGATTTGTTATAGACAGAATTTTCGAAGCTTATCTGATCTCTTTTTTCTGCTTTAAAGTAATTGTTTTTGATTTTTTCATGTTTTTTTGAACTAATTAAGTGATTAAGAACACATGAAAATTACATTTTACTACCTATTCTGATTTTTATTTTAGCCATTGCGTTCTCTACTTAAATAATATATATTTACAAAAAAACTACAAACGGAACAATTAAATACAATAAGGAACCTTAAATAATATATACACTGAAAAAAACTACAAACAAACAATCGAATAACAAAAAAAACTCATCAAAAACAACAAAAAAACGGGAGTGAATTGTCGTAGGAGTGAATTGTCCGGAGTGAATTGTCCAAAGTGAATTGTCGTAGGAGTGAATTGTCCGGAGTGAATTGTCGTAGGAGTTAATTGTCCGGAGTGAATTGTCGTGGGAGTGAATTGTCTGGGAGTGAATCGTCGGGAGTGAATTGTCTAGGATTGAATAGTCGTGATACCATGGCTACAGCAAAAACATATAAGGTTTCGCTAAACGCAACTGGGTCGGCAGCCGACACATCATCATGGTTTATACCTATCTCGCCATGGAATCCTGGCTAGGCCTCGACTTTACTGGAATTCACGATAAATAAACCGTTCTTAGTCAAGTCGCTTTCACAACCAAATCCCACAAGTATCAGATCAATTTCGGCGTGAAAACTCTGAGTTAATTACTTCTAATATGTTTTTTTGTACTCAAAAGTAGTACTCAAAGTAGTACAAAAAAAGTTTTGTACTCAAAAATAATACGACCCACCTACCCCACCTATAGTAATATACGAACTCAAAGCGATATATCTCGAAATTGTCTAAGTAGTTTGAAAAATGATATATACGAAAGTTGTAGCAAAAACTCAGGGCTACAACATACTGACTGGAAACCCGGATCTTTTTCCTGTACTATGAAAAAAATAATTTTTTTCATCTTTTCATGAAATGTCTGTTTTGATATTTGTTCTCGCGAAAACCGTGAAAGTTGAATATGCTAAAAAGCAAACATAGGTACTCTGGTGATTCTAGCTATCAATCTGACTGACATATGCCTCTTACAACAGTGCGACACCCTCATGTACTTTCGGCGAAACAAGCTTTTTTCAATCCTCTCATGCTTTTCGGAGAGCTAAATTCAGAAAAAATGAAATTGACCATCGTTCTCGCCATACTTGAAATACCCTTTGGTGAAATTTTCAGCGGAATCGGTGACATAAAATTTCTATTTCCCAATGTATAAGACGATGCTGGGAATAATTTTCGCCAAAATGCTCGAAATGTTGTTCCTCAGCCAAAAACTTTATTTCGCCAAGATTTCGAGTATGCGAACTTGGGAGAAGGAAATTTTGTTATTTGTCTTTTTTTAGCTGCCAAAATAGGGACGAATAATCGGCCACCATTTCGCAGTGCCAAATGATGAATGACTCTGTGGCCAAGTTTTGTTCCTGCCAAATCACGGACAATTTTGTTTTTTCCTTTGTGACATGTTTTGGCACTGCCAAACTCGGCTCTTTTTTGAACACTTTTTGTCAATGCCAAATTACGGACAACTTTGTTTTTCTTTCGTGTCATGTTTTGGCACTGCCAAACTCGGCTCTTTTTTGGAACACTTTTTGTACGTCGAACAAAGCTCCGCAACGACCACATATTAACCACATCTAGCGACGTACCCCAACCGAGTTTAGTAAACAGTTGAGAAAAATGTATGTTGCTGCGCTAGTACGTAAAGATTTGTGTGGCGGTTGTAGTCGGTTTAATTACCCAAGTTTGAGGTAAAGATTCGATCCGGCTCGTTGAAAGACGTAGCCTGAACCACACATTTAAAGAGATCAAAGTCTAGTATTGATACTCCCCAAAGAGTTCCTGAGAGCGATCCTCCATCATCCCAGAAATGAGGCTAAGGAGTCGCAGGGGCTACAAAAAAAGCCCGATTTTGGCAGTGACAAAACAAGGACAAACAAAAACCCGATTTTGGCAGTGACAAAACAAGGACAAAAAAAAAGGCCGGTTTTGGCAGAGACAAAACAAGGACAAAAAAAAGCCCGATTTTGGCAGGAAAAAAAGAAGTACACAAAAAAGCCCGTTTTTGGCAGTGACATAAGCAGTTACAAATTTTGTCCCTTCTTTAGCAGTGACAAAACGAGTACAAAGTAGAAAGCTTGTTTTTGACGGTTTTTCTTGGCAGGCCCGTCAAAACGCATGTTATTTGCTGCCATTTATCATGGCGCTTTTTTCCGTTTCTTGCCATGGAAAAGCTTGGTTTTTCAAGGGAAATCTGCCCGAGGAACAACATTTTGAGCATTTTGGCGAAAATTATTCCCAGCATCGTCTTGTATGCAGAGCTAGGTACATTCTATCGCGTTCTGCGTCATATACATTTGTAAAGGTACAGTAAAATGAGCCGATCAAGTCGATCGAGCCATTTATGTCGGACTGCGAAATTTCACAAGTCTTTGTTACATGGGGACCGCACCGTACTTGGGGGCAGGAACAATTAGCCTCAATATTTTTGTTTTATCCTGTCTAATTGAGGAAATTGACTTAGCTGTTTTGGCACTGTTTGCGTTTATGAACCCTCCCCTACCAGAGGTTCAATGGGTCATACGTCTGACTTACTTACATTCAAAAAATTGTTTTTACATAAAAAAATGCTTAGGATTAAAAAAGTTGACGCTAACGAGGCCGTACGGCTTAGGCCAACGAGACCGTATCAAAAATTAGTCATAAGTCCGTGACTCAGCCCCCCGAGGAGGGGGAGGACTGGAGCCTACATCGAACTGGACAAGTACCACTTTTTATATTTATTTTGGGTGTGGGGGACTAAGACTAGATTAGACCCGGAAATTTGTACTTTTGCGTTTAGATGGTTTAAACATAAAATGTCTCGTGAGTGTTACAACAGATGTCTATACTTCTCAGACATTGTATGTTTAGAAAGTCAAATAAACACATCAAGTACGCATCAGTACTTTTTGTTCTACTAACAGTTTCCTACAGTTCTGCATATCCTACTGTAATGAACAGAAGTCATGACATAGATGCTGGATAAAGGATATGTGTAAGAATTTTTACTGATTCGAACAATGTCAGAGTTGAAAAAACCTTTATCAAATTAGCAAAGTTCCAGAACAGAAAACAAAGTCACAGTCAAAGAAAAACATAAATCAAAGTCTACAAGAAAAACATAAATCAAAGGCAACAAATTGCTGAGCAAGTTTTATGATGCTTGGAAAGAATAGCAGTTTAAAACATTGCATTTATGAAGAAGAACAGCATCCGGAATGTTTGAGCAGAGCAATAGATTGAGTAAACAAACACGCGTGCCTATGGAAAATGGACAGTTATGTATACACAAAACTAGAAGAGAGCTACTACATAGAGGTTTCTCCAGGGGTGGTTTTTAGAATTTAGATACAAATATGAAAAAAAGCGCAATCATCGCGACAAGCTGGGTAGGTCTTGTGGAAAGAGAGCAGACCACTCGGGGTGATTTCCTCTTACCGCCCAATTTCTTCTCCGGTAGAATCTTGCACCTGAATATAGCGTTCAAAACTTTTTTGACTCGTTTGTCGCACTAGCTTCGTAGTTTTTTGTTTGTTTTTTCTAGGCAAAAACTTTTACTTTATAAGTACACACCCCTGCCCTTCAAATTTCATTTTGAAATGACGTGTGTTAGTAGTGGTCGTGTACTTTTGAATTGATTACTTCGACTTAGCACACTTGAACAGCAAACTATGTATATGTACATATACATGGTGTCCCATCATAAATTGATGATCGAATTTCGTTAATAACTTTTCGCAGAGTTGACCGAATGGGATGAAATTTTCAGAAGCACCTACACTCAGGATAGGACGCATGATTATGAAGTTTCAGGAAACTTGCATAAATTTTAATACCCTTTAAAACTTTGAGCAAATTTTGGAGATATACATAATTTCTTTTCTAAATTTTTTTTAACCAGAAATGTTCTTCAAGTAACCTTCAGCATGACCTCGTTTTCAGTTTTATTGTTTTCAATTTTTTTGAATTCAGTTCAATGCAGTTTAAAACGAGTGATTTTTTCACTTTTTCAATGCGGATATGCATTTCTCTGACTTATTCGATATGCAAATCAGGCAATCTTTCCAATAATTTTCATTCTGTCGTTCTGTCCTTACAACAAGCGGTGAAAAATTGACAAACTCACTCGTTTTAAACTGCATTAAACTGATTTAATAAAGTTGAAAACATTAAAACCGAGAACGAGGTCATGTTAAGGGTTACTTGAAGAACATTTCTGATAAAAAAATTTATGTACTATATCTCCAAAATTGGATCAAAGTTTCAAAGGGTATTCAAATTTATGCAAATTTTCTGAAAATTCAGAATCATACGTCCTATCCTGAGTGTAGGTGTTTCTGGAAATTTCATCCCACTCGGTCAACTCTGCGAAAAGTTATTAACAAAATTCGATCATCAATTTATGATAGGACACCCTGTACATAGGCGAATGTATTTCGCTCCATAACAACACAAAGCTGTAGTTAGAAGCTCACGTTTCAGGGTTCTGTATACAACAGCGGAACTTCTGTATCTAACAGTGGAACTGTTAGAGACTTTCTATCTACCTTTATTAATTTTTATTTCACAATGGTTCAGTAGATGATTTGGATACTTTTGAAACCCCGAAAATATTTTTTGTTATGGAAAGTTTTTACTTCCCAAAACTTGAAAATAAATTTTTTAATTCTTCTCAAACAACAAACTTCTTGGTGGAAGTCTCTTTAGTAGTCGTTCTGTAGGGACTCGTCTTTATTTTTCGTCTCCGTGCGGGACTCGTAGGCACTGCCGTGGTCGTAGTCGAAGTTGTAGAAGTCATCGTAGTAGTCGTCATAGCATTAGTCATGACTTTCGGGAGCAGCAGGACCGTCGGCGCCTTCTGCGGCCCGACTCGCACCGGGTCGCAAGTGTGGTGACCTTGATTTTTAATATTTTTTTAATATTCATATATTAAATTCATCTATCACGCGCTCATTCCCGTCTCGCAGCACGCATTTTGTGAAGGGATATAGATTTAACTTATCAAAAAATTCTCAACCACATCTATTCGTATGGATCCGTGCGGTAAAACTGCGCACTCACAAATTTAAGTGCATACGACTGACATGCCGAATCCGGACTGGGATGCCCTCGGATTTATAAACACATGAATATATATACATACATACATGTACATGTAAGTTCACAAAGCCTAGAGCGGTCGAGTTTCTACCTTCTTCTGCTTTCTTTTTTATTACCATGATCGTCCAATGTAGAAAGTATGTTGTGACTCATACCAATGAACCTTGAGATCTTATCGTGCCTAAACCACAAGTGGCTTTTTTCTCAATTTTTTAAACTCATGTACTGATATACATTGCAACTCAAGAACTTCAATGCATATTACTGATACCGATTTACTAATACCCTTTTACTGATACCCGTTGCAGCTCACACCTATTAGCGACTGGTCATGTACCCATTGATGGTACCTGGAGCGACATAGCAGCAGCATATCATGTGGTTCATATGAGTGGTACATCTGAGTAGAGAGTCGTTCTTGGTGTGCACCAGCATGCAGTACTTGTACAAGTCATCGTGTAAATGTTTGTAGACGCAGTGAGACTCCTCCTCTTCTTCTTCTACTTCTTCCATGAAAGTCTCTTCTTCTGAAGGATGAACTATCACACGGGCAAAAGGTCAACCACTGATAGGGATCGAACCCGGTCCTCACTGTTATGACCTCAAATTTATAAACATGAATATTTACTTACCAGTTCACAAAGACTAGAGTGGACAAATTTGTACTCTCTCCTGCTCTTTCTATTAAAAACCCCTGAAACAATGGTGAAAGTGCGTAATCAGTAACACATGAAGGGTATGTATATTCAATAGTTTTACTTCTGAATATCTTTCATTTATACACAGACCAGTTTTGGTCCGGCAGTGCATATGTATGTATTTTACCGAAAAGATTAGATATAAATATCATATGATATTAACAAAGTCAAAAACTTTATCGGTACACTAAAGGGCAGTGTGAGGATTAAAAACGAAAACGAACGCTGATAGTCTTGTTCGTACTCGGCGTCTTCTCCTTCCTCTTCGGGAAACGCCACATCGACGGCAGTGACGCCATCAGAGTCAACGTCACTTTGCCTCGCCTTTCTCCTGGTCGCCCTCCATTCGTCTTTTTTTCGTGTCATCTTTATCATCCTCCTCTCTCTTCTAACTGCATCTTTATGAATAACGCTGCCAGAATGAGCGTTTCTCAGAGTTCTCCTTCTCCTTGTTCTCCATTCTAGGTCTTCTCTGCTCTCCTGTCTAGTCTTCTTCTCTCTCACAGCCGCGTGAACGAGGCATCCAATCGCTCCAGTCTCACAATCCTCTCCACCACATTCAATCGAATGAGGTTCCGCTTCAAAATTTTTTTATTATTTATAATTCTTGAAAATACTCAAAAAGATTATCAAAAAACAGATTTAATTGAGAAGAAAAATTGCTGATTCAATCGAAGAAGTCAGTTCTACAGGTGTCGAAAACAAAGTCAAGATGTTCTAGTGAAGATAATAGAGTATATACAATTCAGTTAAATTTGATAACCACAAAATGTTTTGGAAAGACTGTGGGGCTTAGCAACACTTCTCAATATGGAGCTTTCGATACATTTCGGGAGAGGTTGAATTTAATAAACTCTTTCACCTTTCTTGTTTGCTTGAACTCAGATATTTAATCTGTTACTCAAAACTCTTACTTTCTCATAAAACCCGTAACAAAGTGAAGGTTAAAAAAAGGAACGTGGAATGTAGCTGGAGTCTTCGACTAGCTTGGTGAGTTGGGTGTAGAAGATGGAGCAGCAGAGTCGGAGAGACGCGGAAGCGTTCAGCAGCAGCCGCTCCGCTGCATCACTGCGAGCAGAGGATGACGTGGATGGTCACCGTAGGCGATAACCATCAGATGGGGTGGTTAATGACGATTAATATTTTTTTAATTTGGGGAGTGCCGGTAAGAGCTAATATTGACACTAATTTAAGAAGAGAAAAGGACTTTCCAGTTTGTCAGAAAGCACTATGAGATACGCTATAAATGGGTTTCCGATGTTGCAACTGGGAACGTCAGAAATAGAGAAATGTCTGGACCTATTCAGCTTTGGGGACTATCTTCTGTCCGTGTAATATGCTATTACATTTTTATCTTGCTATTTCAAAGTATTCTAATACCTCGAAAATCATATCTGGTTTGAAGAAAAAATTCATTCAAAAATTTGCCAATTTCCATTCATAATTTAATAAGAAACCAAAGAACGTGAAAGCAATGCGTTCTCATTTTAAATCTGACAGTCGCGTCTTTATTGAGGTACAATTTTTGTTACAGAAAACATTATTTTTAAGCACTTTCACATAGGAGTGTTGAAGAGCCAGCTTCAGCCAGAGGTATGCACCTTTGAAAATCTAAGTGAAAATTTTCTTCTTTACAGCTTCTTGAATCGCAGCTGCCTGACTAAAATTGCAAGAAGCACCTGGCAAGAGATTGTGGCGGGAGAGACACGCAGCCAGGCATGGCACCGCACACTGTCGAAAGTTGGCTCACTCCTGAGAAAGTCCGATTACAGGGACAAACCGAGGTTAAAAAAGTTTAAAATTTTTCTATCAACTTTCGTACTGAAACGCCGAAACTTCTTAGATTCTTCTTGTGTTACTTTTTTGATATTTCAGTCATCAGTGAAGAAAGTTAGTCGATAATTTGAGAACTTGACTGACCCCGAGAAATAGTGCGCGGTTTGAGCAGAGACTCGTCGATACAGTCATAAATGCCCTCGGAGGAATCTTCTTCCGGGTCCGAGGAGATTGGACTCAGAAAGCCGCAAGTTGTCGCTGAAGACGGACAGGTCATCAGAATTCGACGTCGCGAGCCAGCCAAGCAGCGCAACTATAATATTATGTCTTGTAAACCAGTTGGCCTGTTGGGCAAAACTAAATGTTAGATTTTGGTTCTGTGGTTAAAACGGAAGAAAACGAAGAGAGGAAAAGGAGAAAGAAAGAGAAATAGAAAAAATGGGCAGAGAACGAAAGATATTCAAATATGTATATGATAACATTTTGAGCGCTACTGTATATAGCAGAAACAGAGAGAGAAGAAATATTGGGTGATTGTTAGAGAAGAAATAAAGTATCTCAAGCAAAAAATTTTTAAATTACGGTTGACAAGTGAAGAATATGGCATGAAGGAGTAATTAAATATAATAGCATAAAAAATCCTTCAGCTTTTATCATAAGTCCATGAGGTTTATTGATTATATCAAAGGAACGAATCGTCTATTCGAAGACTTGCTGGAAGGAGGTTCCTGGTGAGAATCGAAACCACGACCTCTGACCTACTCAAAGTGGGCTTTGACTAACGAGTTGGTGACACACGTTATTCAATGCTCGGATATTAGAACGAACTGAAGAGGTACAAACCTTGTACACGAGCGGAGAGGGTGGCAGAGAAAAAGAGTCGCTACTGCATAGGACGAGAGTGTTGACAATCAGAAGAGGAAGAATGAACATCCCCCATCTGAGACAGATCTTTAGGCTCACAGTACGAGCCTCTGGACTCGTTGAGTCTCTTCGATTCTCAGTCTATTTTTTTCCGTGAGTATTAATATTTCAACCCCTTTTTCAATATCAACAATACATGTGCCTCTCAAGTTTGCGATGCATGATTTTCCGACTAAAGAAGCGAGTATAAATGATACATATATTAAAATTACTGAGATTTTTCTGTTGGTTTTTTCTTCTTAGTATTGATTTTAAAAATTTCAAAAGTATACCTACCGTTCGGCTCCTAAGTATATATCGAAAAGGTTGGGTTGGCGGACTCGCTGTAAGATCTTTTGTTGCTCGCTATGAGCAAAAAAATTATTTACTGAATGCACAAGTTTTCCCCGATAATATCTTGATATGGTATTCTTTCTTTTTGATACTGTAAGATTATACCGACGGAAGACCATGATTCAACGAATAAATTTAAACAAAGAAAGACAAAAGAACCGATTTACATATTATGCTGGTGTGTAAACATGATGATATAAAGATGAGTTTAAAACATGTGTATATATTCATGAAAATCAGTAGAGAACTTTAAGAAATCAAATAGTAGAAGTAAGAAATAATGAACTGACAAGTAATAGTTACCAGACAGCCTTTGATGTGTGAGCGTAACTGGGGAACTCCAAGCAGATTACAGCGAATGAAGAGCTTCTTGGGAAAGAAGAGGCGACTTTAGGGTATCGGCGATTGCTTTATGTGTTGGTACACTCTGCGGGGATAAGGGCATCAAATAGCCCATGTTATTAAGAATGAACGGCTGATGTGGAGAGATCACCGAGACAACTAGAAAGAGAGTCAGAGGTAATGAAAAGATGTGGGGAGAGTTGAACAGATCAAGAAGAAGGCAAAGAGAGCGTAACAGAGAGATCAAGGGAAAGGGAAAGAGAGTAACAGAGAGATCAAGGGAAAGGGAAAGAGAGTAACAGAGAGATCAAGGGAAAGGGAAAGAGAGTAACAGAGAGATCAAGGGAAAGGGAAAGAGAGTAACAGAGAGATCAAGAGAAAGGGAAAGAGAGTAACAGAGAGATCAAGGGAAAGGGAAAGAGAGTAACAGAGAGGGAGAGAAAGAGAAATAAGTGAAGAGGAAAACAGAGAGAAAAGGCAACAGAAGAGAAATCTAAGATAGAGGAATAGGTAACAGATTGGGACAGAAGATGCCTTCGCTACTTTACACCTTTTTTGCCCAAGGATTGATTGAGTGGACAAGACTGGGAATAAGACTCCGTTCTTTAAGAGTTGGTTTGAAGCGAGGAGAGAAAAACAGAGAAAACAGAAGAGAGAAAATAGAGAGGGAGAGAGAAAGAGAGAGGGGGGAGAAAGAGAGAGGAAGAGAGAGAATTAATAAAGAAATACGAAATAGGGGACAGAGAGAGAAATTAGGAAAAAATATAAAAATAAATGTGAAAAACATGGACTTCATCCACTTGTCGCTCTTGTTCATTCTTTCTTTGTTGTCGGAGAAATTGGAAGAAAAGCGAAAAAAAGAAAAGAGACATATAGAGAGCGTGCTAGAGAGAGGAATACTGGTTATTCTAGAAGAAAAGAGACATACACTTTTAAAAAAGAGACATAGCAAAGAGTTAGAGTTAAAAATGAGGAAGAGTTTTAAATCTTAGGGAGAAGGAAAGAAAGAGAGAGAATAGAGGAAAAGAGAGGGAGATTTAGAAAAAAGTGAGACAGACAGTTACGGCCAGGGAGAAATAGAGAGAGACGGACACAGAGATAAATGTTTAGAGTGAAAAAGAGAGTGAGGGTCATTGCGACCATTTCAAGATGAGATGAAAAATATTGGCCAATGGCTAAGCCCTCGGTGCAGTTAATTTTGATCAGATGCCGGATAGCAGTGAACATATGAGCAGTTCATCTTCGCATCAAGATGAATGGCTTCTCTGCGGAGGATCATTTCCTTCCTTGCCCCATCCTCTTCTGATTGCGATCATTCAGTGAAATAGTGGGGACAGCCTTCTTTCTGAGCTCAGGAGAAAGGTGGGATTTCGATAACACTCCGAGAAATAATGATGACCGCAAATACCAAACCTCCCAGATCGAAATAATATGATTCTGGAATAATTCAGGGTAGATTTCATCACTGAGAAGTTTTTTATCGATGCTTGTCTACATGACTGTGATGTTGTTACCAGGGTTGCACATTTTTCGTTTTCGTTTTTTGGTTTTTCCGGTTTTTTCGACAACTTTCGAGAAAAAAATTTTTTGACCGTGTCGAAAAAAAAAATTCGAAAAAGGTTTTTTTCAAATTGTTTTGGTTTTTTTTCTCGACTTTTTTTTCTCAAAAATTTTTTTCCTTTTTTCGACTTTTTCCTTTCTATTTTTTGGCTTTTTTTTGCTCTTTTTTCCAGGAAGCCTGATTGTTACGATTCTGGTAGCTTTATTCACGCTCAAGTATGCGAAAGTCGACCACATACCAAGCAAAACGAATTCGTTCATGCTATGCTCTTAGGCATTCGTGTATCTCTCTCTCTCTCTCTCTTTCTCTCTCTCTCTCTCTTTCAAAATTTAATTGTTTTTATTGTAAGATTCTGCTACAGTTTTTTTAGTCAAGACGTTAAGAGACGTTAAAGCTTCTGCTTTTTTGGCTCTTGTAACTTTTCTTAATTCTTAATTTTTTCAATTTTACCTTTCATATTTTCTTCCAGTTTGTAGTCTTACCTGAAAGAATTATACGCGATCAAAAACACAAACCTACTTTGATGAATGGCTGTGCGCCGGGGCCATATTCCTAGTTGCTGGATGGGAGTAGAGTACCCGGGTAGGGATACCTAGGTTTGATAGGAGTAGGGTACCCGGGTAGGGATACCCAGGTTTGATAGGAGTAGGGTACCCGGGTAGGGATACCCAGGTTTGATAGGAGTACGGTACCCGGATAGGGATACCCAGGTTTGATAGGAGTAGGGTACCCGGGTAGGGATACCCAGGTTTGATAGGAGTAGGGTACCCGGGTAGGGATACCCAGGTTTGGTAGGAGTACGGTACCCGGATAGGGATACCCAGGTTTGATAGGAGTAGGGTACCCGGGTAGGGATACCCAGGTTTGATAGGAGTAGGTTACCCGGGTAGGGATACCCTGGTTTGATAGGAGTAGGGTACCCGGGTAGGGATACCCAGGTTTGATAGGAGTACGGTACCCGGGTAGGGATACCCAGGTTTGACCTAACATACGCTCGACATCCACATTCATGGAGGAAAAATAAGTCAATTCAGGTTATATTTACCCTAAGTATGCTTATGGATGTTACAAGAGACGAGGAAGATACGCAAAGCACTATCAAACTTTATCAATGGTTGGAAATTCCAAGGAGCATGTTTGAAAATTTGAAAACAATCAACCACACTAATGGAGAATACCAATTCAAAAAATCACACTAACATTCAATTTATTACTATAACATTATTTGAAAAATGTAATTAGCAATGAATTTTTAGTATAACTATGTTTCACTAACAAAATAATATAAGTGTACGTAAATCTGTTTCTTTCTTCGTAATCTAAATCTTCATAAAATTTTGTTTTAACGAGATAATAAGTTGTATTAAATGTACTTTTTATTAAAAGTTGTATTAAATGTTTTAAAGTTGTATTAAAAGTTGTATTAAATGTAATTTTTCTGTTTAAATTTTTAGTACATTATCCTTGTCCTGAATGTTTTGGAGAACTTGGATTTAAGCATATTTTCAGAAAATGAATCATTTTGCCTGTTTCGTCAAAAGAGAATTGTTATGGGATTAAACTACATATACTGTCGTGTTTGAGAAAAAAATTACAAAAATCGATATTTTTTCAAAAAACATAAGTTATAGAATGAAAAATTTCAAAATACACTGTTGACATAATTACTTTAATCTTTGAACCGATTCGAGTTTTTTAAATGAAAATGAATAGGTATTTTTAGGAGTCTACTCGTAATTTGTATAATAAAGTGTCGATAATTCACACACCCAATCAACAGTCATCAATTATTCATATTTTCTTGCGCTTTTAAATTTTTTTTCATTTTTAATCGATTGATTACATAAGATGGTAGATACTACTTAAACGCTATTTCATCCATGTTTTGGAACATGAAACGCCAAGGAAATGTGAAGAAAAGCAGAAGAGGAAGCCTATGAAGAGCCCAATACGATGCTTTTCCTTTGATGCATTCTGCACCCTTGCACATAACTTTTAAACGCGAAGCAGTCAAACAAAACCACTTTAATCTTTTAGCTCAAACTTAGGCTTGTTCAATCGAACTCGAGATTTAGGTTAGGTGCAATTGTAGGTGTATCTGTAGCAAAAATAACCTCTATTTTCGAAAAAATTGTAGGAACTGTTCATTAGGAGTATTCGAGAGAGAATTTAGGATTGCGGATTGACAAAATGTGCACAAATCAAATAAGAAGAAGGAAGGAGCATTACAATTCTCCATTTCTTCCTATCAATTTGCTACTCAAATTCTTTTTTTTTTCAAACAAACCACAGAAAGATTCCTGAAAGATTTCGCAACAGTGTGACAATGTCTCTGATTGCGCACCGATCAACTATGTCTGGTGGAGATTGAATTCTTGGCAGGAGAGAAAGAAGAGGCTAAGAAGAATTGAAGAGTCTACCGGTTCATACATTGTAATCAAGGAATAATGCTCTCTTCTCTGTAAGGATTTTATCTCAGTCGTGGCAAGAAAAATATAGGAAAACTCAAAAAAGGTCTACAATATAGCTTTGTATTCGATCTACTGTTTGATACAACCAAATAACCAAAACTTTTAAAACAATAATCTGTGAAGGGCACTGTGTAAAAACCCGAAACTGTTTTTGTTAAACTGACCTAGCTTACATCCCATGAGAATTATAATACTGAGCACAGAAAAAGTTTTTTTCCAGACCAAACAAAGAAAATATATACTAAGAAGCAAAGAAACAACAGTCTTGAAAGGCAGCCCTATGAAATTGTCTCGAGAGAAATTATGTTGAAAGGTAAAACAATTATTCTTGAAAGAATATAATTATTAAAACTCTTCCAGTTTCGATAAAATCAAATTCAGCGTCGGAAAAGGTTAGTATTTAAGAAATTTCCAAAAAAATTTTAACACGAGTATTGATTCAAAATGAGTACATACACATATAGAATGATGGCATTCTGATGTCATTCTGAACATAGTAAAAAAACTTTGTCGACAATAGGAAACTAATGTTAAACTTATTGTCGAAGCTCAAATATTGAAGCTTCGCAAATATTCTTCAAATTTTGTTGAATACAAAAAGTTCAAAAATTTGGTCTCAGATTAGAAAAGAAGGTAGGCTTTTGGTCGAGATTAAAAAAGAATTTGGTCTCAGAAAAGAATCTCAACAAAAGTAACAAAAAAGAGGCTCGATTTACAAGTCACTAGAGTAGAGAAGTTGGAGCTTTATAACTTTTAAAAGTACACTTGATTCCTTTATTCTTTATAAATGTTAAGCAACCAAGATTAAGTTGAAATAAAAGTGTAATTTATTTTTCCATCGCTTAAAAACTGTTGGTTTTTTTTCTGGGCTAATTTGAAAATGTGATTAAGGTTGGCTTATTTCACGAAAACGTGATATACATACTTTCCTTCTTTGCAGTTGAATTCATTCCTATTTTTGGTTGAATTCGAAAGTGAAACTATGTTTTGTTTTTGTTCATTTAACATGTTTGATGTTATATTTAACTCTTTTTATCAGCTTCTTCTATAGATTCAACCTTTACATTTCTTCATTAAGAACACTGGTTTTCATATGTTCCAACTCTCCAATTAAAGTAATCTGTTTATACAATTAAAAAAAAACAACATTGGAAAGTTATTCACCTTGAGAAATGCATCAGAAAATCATGCTAGAGTCTTTAAAGGCAATCTAGAGCCCCCGTTTTCCTTCTGAAAATTGTATGAAAAAACTGTTCCATTCGAGTTCTACACTCAAAAGTTGTTGATCTTCTCTTTCTGGATGAAAATAAGAAATGGAACAGCATGGCCTTCGAGAGCAAACTTACGCCATGCGAAGGGATTGCCATATACAAACAAACTCATTCGGCAATGTTTACGTATGACTGAGGGCTTAAATACGAATGATTACGTCGTTCGAGATGAGCTAAGGGCACTTTAGAAGAGAATAAACAACTTCAGAAAGTCTGGTTTTTTTCGAAAATTTTATTTCTCACGGTATTCCATATTCTTTGAAATTCACTCAAAAACGTATACATTGGTTTTTTCATGAATAAAACTCGGTTGAATCTATTCTTTCGGTTTCGGAACAATTTTTGATGAAAAAAGAGCTCCAAGACTAAAAGGTTTTAATGTTTGAGTTAGTTCAACTCGGTTCAGTAGATCAGAGGGGTTAGTTCACCTCGGTTCAGTAGATCAGAAACACATTGAAAACAAATTCTGGAGAGTTAAGAGAAAGAAGACGTGGAAAAAAGATGTTAAACATATGAAACATCATTTCCCGGAAACAGATCACCCACGTTTTGAATGCTAATAATTGGCCTTGCTGGGTAAGGCAGACCGGGGCCCTTCAAGCGGTCTTCAATAAGCTTGCGTCGCACTAATTTGTCAGCATTAACCTCGCCTTGTATTGACTCCTGCAATATAATCAGCTAGAATCTTTGAGTACAAAACTTGATTTGCCAACCTCAGTCCCCTTTTTCTTCATCTCATACAAAAGATTCTTGGATGGAATAATGATCCTTTGATATGTGCCTAAAGTTTCCTCAACAAATTTGATCTAAGCTATTGAACCCAATGAATTCAGGGCAGCAAAGTCAGTTTTTCTTCTTTTTTAGAATACCAGTAATTTGACAGAATTTCGTCTGACTCTATTAAAATTATCAATTTATATCTCCTAAATAAGAATAGTAAGTGTGAATCTATTTAATAAAAGAACGAGAATCCTTGATTTGGCAAGAACTGAAAACATGTTCGATGTTTTAAAACATGATTGTATTATGTATGTAATCGAGTGCATTCGAAAAATTTCCAAAAACTTCCTAGAGTATTATATTTCTTTTAGATAACTTTTTTATCTGGGCTAAAAAAATACTGCTGGACTGTATTGGACAGTGATTCATTTTGATTAACAGTACCATCGTGTTTGAAAAGAATTGAGAATGAAAGAATGAATGACCGAATGAATGAATTCATTAATGACTGAATGACTTAATAAACCTCGGTCATTTGAAGATTCAGACTCTCCAGTGCTCCCTCATCCACACTCCTCTGCTTTCCAATTTCCGCGAGCGAGGTGCGTGGAGAGAATATGACCGAGGTGGTGTAGCTCCTCCGCTTACCTTTCCGCTTTTCCAGTAGCCGCCTCCGCTCCACTCTCTTCTCCGTCTTCTGCCTCTCCAACTCCTCGTCGTCTATTGCTGAAAACTTGTCAGAAGTCATTCCGTTGCTTCACAATCTGTCTAGCATTCGGGATCTGTTCAATAGCTCCTCTTTATTTATCTTATTTTCTCTCCGATTTTCTCTTTCTCTTTACTGTCAGTCCTTCCTTCTCTCTCTCTATTTTTATTCTCTCTCTACTCTTTAGATGTTTACATGAATAAGGGATTCGTCTAATATGGACAATATATTTCTAGGTATATGTATATAAGCTCATGAAGTCATCAATCGTCAAAATGACTGGTGAGTCGTAAACATTCACACTTACTCTACCACGTCATCCATCAGTTGACAAGACTCAAGCGTGATAGGTCTGCCAACCAAAGCTAAAGTTCAATCAACTATGCAGGTATCCGATAGGGCACGAAATTATCGTGAGGCTGACTTGATTGCAACAAAACAAGAAGAAGAAAATACTCACATCGGGAGCTTTTGAGTAGATCCGGAGTCGGCGGGGAGGGTCGAAAGTGACAGATTTCCTCATAGTCTTCGTCCTCGTCTTCATCTTCTTCAGCTTCTTCAAAGTCTTCGGTGACTTTCTGCAATAAAATGATTGTTTTCCAAAGGAATATAAATTCGTTTGTCTGTCTTTTCTCTTTTTTTGTCTGATATGCCTGTCCAACACGCTATAAGTTCTTTGTCTTCTGCAAGACGCGAAAGATAGTCTTCGTTGTATGAGAATAATTTTGTCATTCTTTTTAGAGTAACCAACTCTTTTCATCTTCTTTTACAATCGTGAAACGCACTTTTGTTTTAGAAATGTATGAGTTTCTTGTTGGAACTCAGTTACAAAGGCATGTTAACTCAGTTAAAAAGGCACTACGGTACTTCATGTAGCACTATTTATGTTCCTCTGTATCTGTGCTTACCGGACATGCTTTTATCCGAGTAGAATAGTTGATTTATGTATATACTTGTTTAAGTGATTATGTGTTTATCTACTCGGCATACTTTTCTCGATATTCCTTTTTCCCAATACCTCCTCGAATCAAAGTACCTCAATAGCCGCGGCGGAGAGAGAAGTAGGGCTCTCTTCATGGGGTAACTCGACTCCATACTCAGCTGTAAAGTTTGCTGAGTCGACATCTTTGTTGACATCGAATAGAGTCTGCAATACAATCTTATGCGACAAAGGCTTAAATAAACGGAACGTTAATATTTTTCATGGCTTTCTGAATGATTTATGACATTTGACATTCTGAAATAGTATTAACTTCCGATATTTTAGCAATAAAAACAAATGTATGACCACCTACTTACAAGTACTCACGAAAAAGTATAACTAGTGATACAAAATAGATGTTTCGTTTTCAAACTGAGAGAGGGGAAATGTGGCACGAGCACAAGCTGAAATTAAAAGCTGAAGAAAAAAGAGCGTGTAATCAATTTACTATTCAAAACACATTGCTATTAAGCTTGATTAGAGTTCAATACCCTTGTATTCTTAGCCACGCATAGTCATGAAGCGTAAGCGTCGTGAGTGAAGCATAACTCCAAAAAACATGTTTTGAAAAATTGCGGGAGATTGAACAAGAATCAAGCAAAGCGTAAACTCATCGATCGACTGACAAAAGCATGAGTAATTAGAAGATTGAGGGTGACGTTGAGGAGGTAGGCGTCGTTGATGGAGTCGGAGACGACATAGGGTGGCGACTGCGTCACTGGGCACTCATCCGGCCACAGCAGAGAGGGCGTGATTACCGTGGAGAGGTTGGAGGGGGACATCAGGTTGAGCTCGGCGAAGAGCGACACTCGATGAAGGTGCAGTAGGAGGAACTCCAGCGTCTTCCGGTTGGGCGGGGGCAGAAGGGCTAGGAGCCGCCGCAGCTCGTCCAGCTGAGTTTCTTCCGATACCAGCGTCTGCAAGAAGTCACCAATCACGAGCTGAGTCGCCGAGAGTCAGGACTAGTCACAAAAAGTGTTTTTAAAGTTCTCAATGTTCGTGAAGAGTCATCAAGAATCATCCAGAGTCGTCAAAAGCCATCGGGAGTCATCAACTGAAGCTGATTATGAATGCTCTTGAGAACTCAAGAATGTTGAAAAACATTCTTGAGTTCTTACTCACTATTATGGCAAATTACACAACCAAGATTTAAACATTCGAGTCATATTACACAATTACTGACCTTAAATATTGCTACAAAGTTTCACTTTTCTATTTATTCTAAAGACAATAAGTAATCCGTGCCCGTGAGTAGGTTATGAAACCCGCGTTACTTAGTTTTACCGGGTAAATAAGATTTTTCTTACTGAACTACTAAGAAACCATGAGTTCTAAGTTAAGCAATCATCAAAAATCATGCGACTTTTCCGGAGACCAGAAATGACATATTTTGTAAGAGCAAAAATTTTTTCATACTTTGGATGTGCATCTCTGCGAGCGACGGGATTTCTTTCAAAGAAAAAAGTTCGTAATACTTCATCGAATTTAATAAAATTACGTTCGATGAAAACCACATTGTAGAGATTTTAATCGGAATAAAACTTGGAGATTAAAAATTCAAGCTTGAATTTCAACAAAAAGACAAAGTTGATACTATTTTATGTAAAGACTCGTCTTTTTTATCTGATCCATATAGTAACGAGAGATAAGAGGTGACTGACCGATACTTTCTTCCACTCTTTATAAAGTGCGTAGGTCATGAGTGGAGAGGGCAGTTTTCTGAGATACAGCTTCACTACACACGCCAGATTCATAGGGGCAACGTGACTCAGATCGACGATTCCGCCGTTGCTTCTCTCAAAGTCTTCACAGATGCCCTCCACTTTGGATTTTACACCGGAAGTGCGATAGATGCCCTGGAATGTATTCATCGGTTAAGTGTAATAGTTATTGATTTTCGTTAGATATAAAAAGTTCCGGAAAAAACCTAATCCGCTGGTTTACCAGTTCTGATGACTATGTTTCACTTGATAGTAATCCCTTCGCCATGATTTGTAGTTGAATATAACTTCCACTCTGAGCGAACCTTGATTGTCATTCCTCTTGCTTGTATTTCATGTACGCAAGACTGGAGAATAGCTGGCACTCCTTGAGATCCTTGCGTGATTTGCCCGTCGAGTGACACACCGAACACACTCATCCTTCGCTCCGTCTTCTGAGACAAGAGGTGGCCGCAGAACTCTTCTACCTGGCAATAGATTTGATGAGTTGCGAAAGGAGATATTGGTACAAAAACGGTTTCTTGTTCGAGACTTACAGCTAAGACTAAAGTGACATCAACTTCGATCGAGTTGATGGAAGCACGAGATAGAGTCGGAGACAGAGAGTTAGAGAGATAGATAGATAGAGAAAGAGAGAGAGACTAAGAGAGAGATAGAGAAAAAGAGGGAGAGAGAGAATAAGAGAGAGATAGAGAAAAAGAGGGAGAGAGAGGTAAGATCAAGATAGGGAGAAGGATTGAAAGAGAGCTAGAGAGAGCGAGAAAATCAAAAATGAAAGAAAGAACAAACTCTTGGGTAGCAGGATTTGTGGTAGAAGGCATTGCAAGAGGTGCATTGTAGAGAGTAGATGAGTGAGAAGTTGTCGCAATGGGAGCACCTGCCAGGTTGAACCGCCGTCCGTACTGGGTGAGATCGGGCGGCATCGCTCAAATCTGAAAAAAAGACAATGAAAAATGATATTTTTTTTGAAAAAAATGAAAAAAAGGCTATTAATTATTAGCTTAATTGAGAACCTGCACGAAATTTACAATAAAGCGACTTTCTTTAAAAACTTCAAATTATTTTTCTCTTTCTTACTTCTTTCTGAGGCTTGCTCAAATATTTTATCGCTGATCCCGCAAAAGTCAGTGCCCCGAGAAACTGATTTTCGTCACCTTAGAAGTGAACTCGATAAAAGCACACTTGTCGTCTTAACCAGGCGTCATTCTGTTTAACTTAGAATATGAAGATACATATACATACATATATGACGCTGCCGTTTTGATTTTTGCCATAAATGTACTTTTCGATGATTTTTATTTGTTTTATGGCAGATTCTAGCAAAATAGCCTTATTTAAGGCGCTGCCATCAAAATAGCCTTATTTTATTGCGCTGCCATCAAAAATCAATTATTTTATGGCGCTGCCATCAAAATAATTGATTTTATGGTGAATGGCACAATTTCATTGAAAAGTTCCTTCATCAGTCAATTCCCACTACACTAAAAGATCCCACTACACTATTTCGTCTATTTCGTGGCTATTCACCCAATTTAATAACAGAATCATATATCAACAAAGCGAGCAACCAATACGAACCGGGTTTGCACGAACGCTATACTATTTTCGATTCGCGATAGAGAAAATAGTACAGCGTTCGTGCAAACCCGGTCCGTATTGGTTGCTCGCTTTGTCCATATATGATTCTGTTATTAAATTTGGTGAATAGCCACGAAATAGAAGAAATAGTGTAGTGGGATCTATTAGTGTAGTGGGAGTGGACTGATGAAGGAACTTTTCAATGAAATTGTGCCATTCACCATAAAATCAATTTTTTTATGGCAGCGCCATAAAATAATTGATTTTTGATGGCAGCGCAATAAAATAATGCTATTTTGATGGCAGCGCCATAAAATAAGGCTATTTGCTAGAATCTGCCATAAAACAAATAAAAATCATCGAAAAGTACATTTATGGCAAAAAATCAAAACGGCAGCGTCATATATGTTTGCACATACTGCACGAATCACAGTTGATAACCGTCATGGAACGGGAAAAAACTTGAAATGATACAAAGAGACGTTCGGGAAGGTTTCAAAGAAAACCGATGAAACTCCTTGTATTTTTTTGAAGTCTTCCTGTGAGTAAAAAAGCCTTTTTCATTATGAAAGTAAGACTCTGCCTTTGACTGCCTTAAGTCGTAACCTATCCTTGTTTCACAACCTTCTGTCACTCGTAAGTCATAGTCTTGTAATGCTCGTAAGTCAGTTTCGCTATCTATTCCCAGCTTGTAATTCATACTTATGTTGTCTCTCTTCTAAGTCATACCGTGCAGTCAGTTTCATATGCAATTCTGCTTTCATTTCACCCCAGAAGCCCTTTTTTGCACGAAGGACGCATCACCCAACGAGGCCTTTTCAAACATTGACGTAAAAGGTTCTGTCCTTTTTGAATTTGAGCGCTTGCTTCTCTCCCTTTCAATTGTTTCTTCTCCCTCCTTATCTCTCTCTCTTTCTCTTTCTCTCTCTCTCTCCCCATAAATGAATTCCATTCTGTGTTTCTATTCTTCTCTTCTTTGTTTCCTTCACTGTATATGTACTATAGTATGTATGTATTAGTTTATTTGTCTCTCCTGACTTCAAATGCTTTGTTTTTGCCTCTCTCTATCTTTTATTTTTTTCTTTCTCCCTCTCTCTCTATAATTTCTCTCCTCTCTCTCTCTCTCTCTCTCTCTCTCTCTCTCTCTCTCTCTCTCTCTCTCTCTCTCTCTCTCTCTCTCTCTCTCTCTCTCTCTCTCTCTCTCTCTCTCTCTCTCTCTCTCTCTCTCTCTCTCTCTCTCTCTCTCTCTCTCTCTATCATTCATCCAATCTCGTTTAATTTTTCTTCCTTTTCGGCATTTTTTAAATTATAGGGCTCATTTAGCTTTGGCAACAACCCAAAAATACCAAATTTAATGTTTTCCTAGTTCTCTCTAGATTTTCGTATTTTTAGAATCTTTTTTTTCCTTTTTAGTACACGACTTCCTGTTTTTTTCCGTATTAAGTTAATATACAACTTTTGTTTTTTTTAGAATACTCATTCTATGTGTTTATGAACACTATTCTCTCATTTCAACACACACTCTTACTGTTTTTTTCTTCTTTTTTCATCTTCTGCAATCCCAAATCAACTCTTCATTACTCTCTTTTTCTCTTTTTTTATGACTATCCCATTTTTCTCCATCTAAAATCATATTACAAAGATGTAAAAGTTTTCGTAGGATTTGCATTTTCCCGTCTTCTTTGATTTCTGTTTGCATCCTTAGTAAACGCTTGTTGGCATAAGCTATTTTGAATTTTCTGTGGCAACCTGGGAAAACGGGTCCCAGACACTTGCGCCGAGACGTTAGCGCCGCCTAGTGTTTGAATCCCACTTGCGCTGACCCCACTTGCGCCACACCCTATAGCGCCGATACCCATTAGCGCCGAACCCAATTGCGCTCATACCCATTAGCGCCGAACCCAATTGCGCTCATACCCATTAGCGCCGAACCTGTTTGCGCCGAACCATTTGCGCCGTACCCATTTGCGCCGAACCCATTTGCGCCGTACCCATTTGCGCCGAACCTGTTTGCGCCGAACCCATTTGCGCCGAACCCTTTTGCACCGAACCCTTTTGCGCCGAACCCTTTTGCGCAAATGCCGCGATGGTGGGGTCGGCGCTAACGTGTCGGCGCAAGTGTCTGGGACCCAGGAAAACATGGTGTCTTCAGCCAATTTCTGTTAAAAAAACGTTTTGAAATAATTCTCTGTTTTTTTTAAAGTAAGAAAAATAACGAAAAAAAACATAATTAAGAGCAAGACAGAGTTTGTCTTATTTGAAATAATAAGCAAAACGGAGAGTATGTATGCTCTTTGGTCTCTTAAGATCACAATCTCAATGAAATATCGAAAACATAAATGTTTCGTTAAAAAAATTCTACAAAACTACTTATTTTCAAATGTAGAAAATTTCCTATTTTCAAATTTTCATATAAACTTTCGTTGTGTAAATGAGGCCATGAGGTGAGCAGTCGGTTCTTGACTCCCTTTTGGTTTTAATCTTATTTAGTCGAACAGACTTCTAGAATCGGGGAAATATGTCTAAGTTGTTTCCACTTTTAATACCTACACTAAAAATTTTTTCTTAAACAGTTTGTAAATTTATTCAGTTTTCCATATCTCCTTATTGTATCTAAAAAAATTATTTTTTTACCATGTATCTTAGTTTTTCAGTACTTCTCTCTCTAATCTTTTTACTTTAAAATACTACGTGAATATTCGGAAATATTGGATGCTTGGCTAGAAATACTAATATATAATAATTGAAAAGAAGTTCGGCAACGGTGCTTTGACATTTTAAAATACGTTCTTCAACTAAAATTTCAGAAAGTGTCTGAAGAAAAAAGAGAAAAGATTGGAATCGAAAGAAATCAAATGGGTTATGAAGAGGAAAACGGTTGAATTAGAGAGAAAACAATAAAAAGGTCTGAAATAAAGATGTAGAGAAAGAAAGATCGAAATATCATTTAAAAATATCGTAAGGTAGTATGTTAAAAGAGAAAGAAAAATATAAACAAAGAAGGTGGAGAAACAAAACACAAAAGAACCGACGTGTGCTTTTCTTCCGATTCCTGGGCAAGTCAATCACGTCATCAGGGTTGATTGCATTCCTGCGCTGAGAGGAAGAAGACAAGGAGTCCGATGTCGTCGAGGCGGTCGTGGCTGAAGAGAGCGAGTCCTCCGGCGGACACAATCGAGAGCTGCAGAGAGAGAGTGTGTGTGTGTGTGAGAGAGAGAGAGAGAGAGAGAGAGAGAGAGATAAAAGAGAGATGAGGAAAAATAGGTGAGAGCGAGGAGAGCAAGATTAGAGGGGAGAGAGAAAGATAGAGGAGAGAGATGGAGTGGAAGAGATGAAGGTAGAGAAAAAGATAAAAAGATAGTGAAAGGGGAGAATCGGGGGGAGGGATAGAACTAGAGTTAGAGAGATATGAAAACAGGCAGACAGAGGGGAAGAGAGTAAGAAATAGAGAAAGTGAAAGATTAGGCAAGGAGAGAGAGAGAGATCGAGGTAGGGAGTAAGAGAAGAGAGTGAGGAGAAAAAAGATTTAGAGAGAGGGGATAGAGAAAAATTAGAGATAGAGAAAGATGATAGAAGGGGAAACAGAAGAGGTATACGCAAGTATTTTCTCAATCATTGCCAGCCACAAATAAAACATAACGCGAAGAAGCCCACAACAAATAAAGCAGAACGAAAGCACTTGCCTTAGGTAATAAACACGAATTCAGCGAGATCCATACTCTCCAAAATCGGTATCTCACCCCTCTTTTTTCCTCTCCCACTTTCTCTTTCTCTTTTCTCTAACCTCTCATTATTCCTAACTCTCTCTTTCTCTCCCTCTCTATCTTTGTCTATTTTTTCTTTCTTCCTATCTTTTTCCTTTCTTTTGACCCTCTCGTTCCTTTCTCTTAGCTTTGAGCTCTACTCTTATGTGTTCACATCAATTATACACGTTTTCCTTAGTTTTTTTTGATGCACAAAATCTATCTACCGAATAAAGAATGCAATATTTTGAACAGTTCTTTTTCCCTTCAATTTTTCTTTTCCTTCCTAATCGAATCTTTTTCTTAATGACCTCTATTTATAAACCACTCTTCCGCTCTCTCTCTCTCTCTCTCTCTCTCTCTCTCTCTCTCTCTCTCTCTCTCTCTCTCTCTCTCTCTCTCTCTCTCTCTCTCTCTCTCTATCTATCTATCTATCTATCTCTTTCTCTCTCTCTCTTTCTCTTTCTCTCTTACTCTTTTTTCTCTGTATTTTCTTTCTCTGTGTCCTTCTATCTTTCTCAGTCTTCCTCTTTCTCTGCCACTCTCGCTTTTTTTCTCTTTCTCTGCATGTCTCGATCATTGTGTCTCTCTCACTCAATCTTTTGCACTTTATCTCTGCTTAAAACCAAGTCTTTTCGACAATATTGCCAAAAGCACAAACCAAACGGGAGCGCTTGCCGTGGAATATTAGAAGGTCTGAAAAAGAGAAAAATAGAGAGAAAGAGAGCAACAGAGAGAGAGAGACAGAGAGGGAGAACGCGAGAGTTATAAAGAAAGCGAGAGAGTTATAAAGAGCGTGAGAGAGAGAGAGAGAGAGAGAGAGAGAGAGAGAGAGATAGCAATCCGCTGCCGAAACAAGCAAGGATGCGACCCGGAAGCGAATGGAGATGACTTTCGCACATGGGAGAATAGAGAAAGAGGAACGAGGAATCGCGAGAAAAAAGATGAAGAGAAATCGAGAAAAGGGGCGGATATGGTTCATAAAAGGAGTAGGTAGTTTAAAACTCTCTCTCTCTCTCACGCTCTCTCTTCCTCTCTTTCACTCTCTCTCTTCCTCTCTTTCACTCTCTCTCTCTCTATCCCTCTCTCTTTTTCTTTCTTTCGACCTCCTTTTCTCTCTCTCTTTCTCCCTTTTCTCTTCTATTATTCTCACTCTTTTCCTTTAAACACTTTTCTAATTTTCAAAAACGGGTTTGAATATTTATAGAGTTAATTCTAAAAAAACAGTCTCAGAGCTTTTCTAGTAAGCTGTTTAAAAAAAAACAACATAGCTTTCATAGCTTATAAGGTAAAAGTGATTGATGGAGCCTATGTGGATTAAACTACATACAGTACCGTGCAAAACTCTATTTGTTTTTTGTTAATTACTTTTTTTTATATATTTACATCCTTTCAACAACTAATTAGTTTCAACTAATCAAATTAATTTGAAATTTCAACAACTAATCACACATACATACATGCATAGGATCAACAAAAAAACAGTCACACAGAAAAAAAACAAATAGAAAAAAAGATTTTTCCGTTAACATTAGAAAAATTGGAAAATTCGAGTTTAGATCCCAACGAGTTTGGTTTGATAAGCAAACTTTTTTTCTATAACTAAAGCACATACTTCTATGAAAATGAACCAAAAATTCAATGAATCAAGGCAATATGTTCGCGATTTGCGAAGTTATATTCAACAATTAATTTTTTTGGTTGGTAGAATTTTGCAAGGTACTGTGAATCTTACTGAAAAGTATCAACAGGTGGCCGTGGTCTACTGATAACCGAATAAAACTTTTATTTTAACCACAGCGGGTGAAAAGATTTTTAACAGAAGAATAAACGGCCAAGCTTTGTGCGGCCTTTTCAGGGGAGCACGCAATGTAACGCTACCCATTGACGATATTGGTGAAATTACGCTCCAAAACCTTTTGAACGAATGAGTAATTCTCAAATTGGGATTATTTCAGAAAACAAGTCACCTATTGAGTAGCTCAAAGACCTGCAAGAAATTGTTTGTGACCCAATTTATACGTACAAACAACGACATGAAAATGAATAACAAATAATCAAAAAGGATTTCAAATTAAGATGTTGAGCCCCGTTGTGAGATCCCATTCTGAATTAGAATGCATGTCAATCAAGAATTTCTATATTAGAGTAGAAAACTATTAGGAAGATCGAATTCAAGAATGATAGACTATTTTAACATATGTCCTTGCTTTATTTTCATTTATAAAACTTTAGCAGTCGAATTATCTGTGAAATAATTATTCAAATATTGTTGTATTATTCAAATATTGTTGTATTACACATCACTCTGAAGCTGAGATGTTCTCTTCATAAATATCTCAAGTGTGGCTCTTTTGCGGTCTATATCTATGTCATTCCTCAATTCCCGAGATGCTGGAAAAAGAAACTTCACACAATAATCTTCCACGAGTTAAAAAAGGTATACATATAAGCTGCCGAATTTACCCGAAGCTTCAACGAGACTTCAGGCCAGGATTCTGCTCACAAAAAGTTGGATCAAAAAATTCTGTAGTTGGTGAGACTATATATTCTTTATTCAAGTTTGGTAAACACGAA